>JAJEJO010003265.1:687708-904735 GCA_020662805.1 Glaucomys volans
CAATGCATCAGGAAGGCGATGTCTGGAACCCAGGAAGAAGTGAAATATATGCCAAGAGTAGAAGGAACAGGAACAGAATTTCTAAGTAATAGAGTCCTGGGACAATGTGATATAAATGAAATGGGCTGGAAAAGTACAGATCTTTAAAATTCATATAATTTATTTTTTCTTTATTGTTCATAGTAAAGAAGGTTATTCTAAATTCTCATGAACTTGTCATGGGTGGTTTAAAAAGGTGGAAAATATTATCCTGATACTTGTGAATTAGCAAGTCTCAATCATTTGCTTTTTATTTTATTTAATATCAGTTTGCTATTAGGCTTTTGTGCTTAGATGCTGATTTCTAGCCCTATTCTTTTCACTCACTCTAAAATGTATTATTTTTTTTAAATGCTTTACTAATAGAGACTCTTGTCTCTTTAAGTAGAATGAGGCCACTGCAAAAGCCCTAGCCTGCTCTTTAAAAGTCATCCAGTGCTTAAACAAAGTACCACAAACATTTTTCTTAAAGACTAATCAACAAAATGATACTTAAATACATTAAATGTGTTAACTGAGATGTCTGAAGATGTCTGGATAAAAGTATCCATCCCCCTTTCCAGGCCTACCCTTTATTTTTGGGTGCGCTTTGATAGGTGGGGTGCTAAAAGGCCTTCCAGAGGCTGGTCCCTTACAACACTCATGTCATTAGCATCCCCATGGCATAACACAGGGGCATGGAGCACTTGGAGACTGATCGGGGTGGAATCCCAGTTCTGCTTATTAATGTCTGTGCGACCTCAGGCCAGTCACTTATCTTAATTTCCTCGTCTGTAAAATGGGACCAATAATAGGGATTTGCTTAAGAATTGAATGAGTCTGTATATGAAAAGCACGTAAAACAGTGCCTGGCACAAAAATCTATACATGCTCCAGCTATTATCCTTATCATTGTTATTTCATAGAGACAAGTGAGATAAGGAGTCCCGTCATACCACCCTGTCCTAATTAGCAGGTCTCAAAGCCATTTATAAAACGTGCCTGAAGCAGTCACAGCCAATACTTGCTTCCCTACCTATTCCCTACATGTCTGATAGTCTACTGGACTCACAATTGTGACTTCTGAGATGGGCCTTAGACTGTTTTCCACAGTGAGCTCTCTGGGTACCCTGCAGTGCCCAGATTCCCTCAGTGATGGTTGATTCACCAGTGACCACTTCCTTCTTTTCTGACAGGTGACAGCTTGGAGACCTTAGTTAATCCTCCAAGTCACAAATTCCTTGAAGGGTAGAGACATCCAATGTCACAATTAGTATTCTCAATATTGTCTAGCTGGCTGAGTTGTTACATGCTCTCTTCTTATTCTCGGGAGTACTAGGTAGGCATCCACTTATGTCTTATGGCTACAACCAGTAAGCAGGTGCACAGGTTGGGTAAGGAGGGAGGAGAGATGACAGGGCCCTCTTACCTGAACTAGGTACAGCAGTGCTTCTTGGAGCTGCAGCCTGGTGAGTGGGCTGCTGGCTACCACAGAGGGCTCTGGGTTCTGCAGGGGCAGGAGGAGGCCGGTGGGTGCAGCAGGTGATTCTTGGCCTCCCAGGAGCAAGAGCCCATTATCCCTTTCCCTTGGTGGAGTACAGGAGGCTTGCGTGAACACCATGGGGGACATGAGCAGAGAAGGAGCCACTGTAGCAGGAGTGCGCTGAGGTGAGATGACCTGCTCACAGCAAAGACATACACAGAGGCAGGATTAAGGAATAGCCCACTGAAATGCAAGATGCAGAGGTGGAGGGGCTCCTTGCTTACAATGGTGGGTACAGGTGAATTTCAGTATTAATTGTTCAAACCTCCACCAGGTGGGAAAAGCTTACAGAATAACTGATGTCTGCTCAATTCTTCATGGTTTTCCTTTGTCATTACTAAGCAGCTCTGGAATAATTGCTTTGCCAGCTGATGTGAAGCTTGGCTTCTGGGTAATATTTTATTGTGGGGGCTTCTTATTATTATTTGATAACATACATTTAGGAATGCTGGTCTTACTAAGGGATGCTGTCCACTGCCCCAACCTAAAGGACCAAGCACCCACGTGAGTTGCTGCATGTATTTATTTGAGGCATATTTCCCAGCCCAGGCTCTCCAGCAAGGAGAGGGACTACTCCCTCTGAGAGCACTTCTCCTGCCTCCTCTGCTGCCTTGGTCATTTGTCACAAGGAGGGACTGTGATTTGTGGGGCTCACCCCTCCAGGTCCCCTCCTGACAGGACCTGCCTGCCTGCAGAGTGTTTTCTGTTTCTCCAGGCTGATGTGCTGGCGGCATTGCCAGTGACCTGTGTGCCCAAGTCTGTCTAACTCACTTGGCTACAGACCTAAAACCAAGTTCCAAGTTCCCCAATGGATTTTCCAGTTATGCAAGTGACATTCTGATCCCTGTATGACTAACTCCTACAGCTATCATGTGTTTCTAACTCAGGTAAGAAAAAGGAATGTTATTTCTCTGCTTCCGAATACCCCAAATTGCTGATGAGAAAGGGTACAGAAGCCAGTGATATAGAAATTGCT
Organism: Glaucomys volans; assembly: GCA_020662805.1. Classification (NCBI taxonomy): domain Eukaryota; kingdom Metazoa; phylum Chordata; class Mammalia; order Rodentia; family Sciuridae; genus Glaucomys; species Glaucomys volans. The sequence goes on from JAJEJO010003265.1 coordinate 690,246, forward strand.
GTAATTTTATAATCACTCCCTTGGCATCTTTTTAGCAGAAACTGGCCTAGAGGAAGATGGGCTGTTTGTTTCTTTTAACTTGTCCCTATTTGATATTTTGAGGAGAGGTGCTGAGAGCTGATGCTCCCCAGGGGAGGAGTCACAGCATTAGGAGGAGCAGAGTGTGGGCTGCTAGAATGTACACTTTCCTTACTTGGCTCTTGACATTTGTGAGTACTGAAGAGAGAATTATATATGCAGAAATCTAAATCAGACTATTAATCCCACTTTTCTAATTCTAAGTCCTCAAGGAGAAAAAAAACAGACATTTTTAAAAACGGGGACAGTATTACACTGAAATGAGGGTGAGGGCGAGTTATAAACATCGGGACAAAGGATTTCATGTACAGAGTTACGGCACGTACTCAACATCTTTGCTTTCAAAAAAGCAAAAGATTTCTGAGGAACTGTTTTCAGTTACATTACACAACATGTCAAAAAGACCAGTGGTAATATGTGTAATAAGTAGGGAGAATTTTTTTGATTTTTAAACCACTATCTTTTCAGTGAATTTGTGGCCATCCAAAGAGAAAATGATCCAAAGTCAGATCTCCAGATAGCACCATAGGCAGATGACCAGCAGCTTGTGGTTTTTCTTACTGTTTCTAGTTACTGATGGACATAGAGAACCTTTTCTGGCAGTTTATATATGGAGGGTGGAGGTAAGTGGCACACTTAGCTCTCCCCTGATAGTCGTTAAGCTCTACCAATTGATCTAGAGATCAATAAAATAGGCTGTTTCTTTTATTAGGTGTTTTCTTCTTACTTCAAGAAACTACATGACTGTGAGCTCTGTAGGGGTAGGGAGTTTGCTTTATCCATCATTGTATAGCACAACACCTAACATGTAGGAAGTGCTTAAAATCATTTACTAAATCAATGAACAAGCAATAACTAACTATGGAGAGAAAAACAAGAAGTCAGATGTTTGATATTTCAGAATTATTTTAAACCAGGCCATTGTAAGTTTCCAAAGTTAAAGATGGGTTCTTTTTCATGTCTGTGCTGGTCTTTAGGTCTTCTAGTTTTATGAAGATTTAACTCTACAAATAAACCATTTTTAAAACGCACAGGTGGAGGGAGCTCCCATACTGCTAAGCATACTCTAGGCAGAGAAGTAAGTCTATAACAAGATGCACAGGGGTGGCTTTAAACAGAAATGTGTGATACCTGGCTCCAAAGGTACTGAAACACATTGTAAATGTCACTGCATCATAGTAACACCACATTTTGTGGCAGCTGGTAGATACTGACCTGCAAAAGAGGAGCCTGCTTCTCTGTGCTGGATGTCTTGTTGATCCAGGACTCCAAGGGTTTCTCTGTCCGAGAGCCCTGGGTCACCACAGGGAACTTGGCTGCCAAGGCTGGACGGTGAGAGGTCTGTAGCTGCTGCTCCTGCTGCACAACCTGGAGTTTTCTCAGCAACTCCTGGGGGGAGATCACCCCAGGGCTGCTCATCTGACTGCCAGAGATCGGGAGCCTTTGTCTTGGCAGCGTGGACTGTCCCTTTCTGTGAGCTTGATGTCCTAGCATCTGAGGCGGAAGGGAGCCATTGAAATACACCAATTGTGGCTGGGCTAGACCCTTGCCTGGAGTCACAGGAGTGGCAGCAGAGAAGGTTCTGCTGCTGTTGGGGGCAACTGGGCTTGCAGGTGCTGGTGTACTAAGGTCGTATGTGTTTGCTGCCCCTGGGGCACTCTGGAGCTTCTCTAACAGGTTCTGGGTTCTAGAAGCACTGTGTCCAGCATGAGAAGTCCTGATGTTATGGGGAGACTCTGGCTGCAGAGGTCCAGGAACAATTTCCCCGGCAGAATGGGAGCTTCCATTTCCACAGGGCCGCTGTTCAGGCAGCTCTGATAACGGTTGCAGGTCTGTGCTCCTGACCATGAGTTTTTGAATGGCTGGACAGAGCTGCTTCTCCATGAGAGGTGACTGCCTTCTGGGTTCCTCATAGGACAGGGAGCGTACAACTCCCTGCCTAAAAGGAAACTTCTCTTGCTGCTGCTGCTGCTGCTGCTGCTGCTGGAGAGTATGGGGGAGCTCTATAGTTTCCTGGTAGGTAGCTTTGTCTTGCTTCCCAAACAGAGCTGTCAAGGATAAGTGTTGGGGTTCAGGTTCTAAGGTCTGGAAAAAATAAAGATATCTGAAAATGGGTTCACATACAATCAGTTATGTAAGGGGGGTTATGAAACATAACTTACCTAACTGATGATTTATTCTATTTATAAAGGATCAATTAGAGAGAATGAAAAAAATTATAAACTTGAAGATTTTGAGACTTTCTTTTTAATGTCAAATACTTTCATAGCACTTTCCCCTCCTGTCCCTGAAACAGTCATTATATTTTCATGTGTGCTAATTTATAAAGTGGGCATGTGATCCTTGAGGGGCCTGGGGTTCATAGATTAGAGACCACTATGTTACAAAATTACATGTACTAACAGATAAACAATCTCTACAACAGGAAGTCCACCCTAGCCTGCAGAGTGTAAGAGGTATTGAGAATTCACAGGAATATGAGGAGTTTAGGGTTCCTGATAGCTTTTCACAGAATTACAGAAATCTAGGGCTGGAAAGAAACATAAATAATTTAATACAACTTGATCTTTTCGACTATATAAAAAAAGTTATCAGATATGTACACTCTGTGTTGGCCAGCCAGAGACCCTACCTCTTTTGGCCACCTTCTGTAATACTGCACTAAGAAAACATGAGCTCCATATTCTGGTTTCTCTATTAAAATATAATAAAAATTTTCCATGGAAAGCAATAAAAAGAAAGCTAAAAAATGGGAAAAGATTTCTTTTTTTGAAAAATCCAAAATAAGACTTTCATTAGCTAGTCTTCATCTTTGTCTCCATGTTCATTTTCAGAATTGGACTAAACTAATTCCTTGAAAAAAGCCCTTTAATTAGGAATAACCATGATAAAATGACAGACACATTGTATTTGCAATCAGTAATGGGACCTTCAGATTAGCAAGTTTTGTTACTGCTATGCTGTTGGAAATATATATATATATGTAAAATATATATATGTATGTATATGATACATAAACATACACTGACAGAAAAGCTGCTATAACATTTATGTTTTAAATTGCAAATATAGTGACAGTCATCAGGTCTACAGGGGATTTTTATTTTTTAAAAATTTTATGGTGTATTGTAATTATATATAATGTTGGGGTTCATTATGCCATATTCATATATGCACATAACTTTATCATCTCACTCCTTTTTCATTTCCTTCCTTTTCCTTCCCCTCCTCCCTCTACAGGGGATTTTTAAACTACTCCTTAGACTCTGAGCTCCCTGAGAACAGACAACATATTCTATACATACAGGGCCTACCCAGCCCTGTGCCGGGCATAAAGGAAGTGCTCAGAAATGTTAAATGCAGTTTTGTGGCCTTGGTGGTTATTCTTTCAGTGGTCTTGGAAACCACCTACGCTAGAAAGAAATAGAACCAATGTTTCTGTTACCTCAGACAATGTTATTGGTCATCTGATGATGGTTTTTAAAACACGTATCTTCTAAGGAGTTCAAGTCACAAGACATGAGCACAGAAGGTGGTAAACACCCAAAGTAAAAACTTTAACCCCTGTCTAGGAAAAATAAATCATTAATAATTAAAAAAACACACACACAAAAAAAACTCTAATTTGAAATCTTTTTTAGATCGACCTTAGAAGGTGGATTCTTCAATACCACCAGGCCCTCCGCTGATACACTTGGGGTAAAAGTTTTGTAGAAATTCTACAGAGAGGCTGAGTATAAAAAGCAGAGAACTCACCTGGCTGGGCTGAGGTATGCGCTGCTGCTGGTTGTCACTGGGTTTTACTGGGATTGGTTTGATGAGATTGGGGTTGTCATAGATGGCAGAGGAACTAGTTATCTGTTTTGGCTCAGAACAGGTTTTACACTGAAATGGAAAAAACAAACACCTCAGTTTTGGTGTAATAGAAGCTTTAATGCAATTTAGTGTTTTTTAAACAGCACACCTTCTGCTTCTTATCTAATTGATAGGTGATTACTTTTTCTTTTTCTTCTGGATAGGTTTCATGTACAAGGGATAATTCCTTAAATTTCTGTGGTTTGCCGGGCGCGGTGGCGCACGCCTGTAATCCCAGCACTTGGGAGGCTGAGACAGGAGGATCGCAAGTTCAAAGCCAGCCTCAGCAACTTAGTGAGGCTCTAAGCAACTCAGTGAGACCCTGTCTCTAAATAAAATACAAAATAGGGCTGGGGATGTGGCTCAGTGGTGGAGTGCCCCTGGGTTCAATCCCCAGTACCCCCCCAAAAAAAATTTCTGTGGTTTGAGCTATATTTGGGTATGAATCAAATTTAAATTTTCTTAGTTGTATAATTCAGTGCTCTAAAATATTGCCAACGACACCAGCCTGGAGGGCCTAGAGTTCTCAAACACTAGGATACTGGAAAGGGCATCTATTTGCTTAAGTAATAGTCTTAAAAGATGTGGTCTAATGCTTTTCAATAATAAACAATTACAGAAACTATTCCTTAAATAACATGTCTGGACTAGAGTACAGGTTTTTCCCTCCATTCATGACAGAGTTGCTGAATATATTGTGTCAGAGCAACTAAATTGTTTTGGTCTACAAATCCAAAAGTAAGAGCTGAATCAAATCACTGATTTCAAAATTACTAATGTCATCTTTATTTAATAAATGCCTTCTTGCATAAACATAATAATTCAAATCTGAGTGTTCTGAGCCACTCACTACAAATTAGAATTTCATAGAGAAAGAGACAAGAGATAAGTCTCATCATTTCAAATGCTGACTCATTAACATCCATTAATCTAACCAACCATGCAATTGCTAACACAGTGGGATTCATAACAAAAGAGGAACAGCAATGATATTGGTGTCTATTTTGTTAAAACATCAAATAAAACACTATAAAACACCACCTTCTGTACTATAGATTCTCTCTAGTTTCTGTACTATAGATTCTCATTAGTTTCAACTGTACAGTCTAGGCCTCAGGCTACAAAACATTTCACACTGTACCTGACACAGAATGAGCTATAAACACAATCTTGTCCCTCAGGAACCCAAGCTTCCCAATGTGTTTTCCAGTTATTGGGGTATATTTTTAAATTCAAGGATATAGGGGCATGAGATCTATTACCACTGTGTGTACTTAACATTTGTAAGGTTGACCATACAGCAATCTAGTTTCTTTCAAGAATTCTGTCAATCATTTGGGTGTGTGGCACTACCATTAAGTGGGATATGAAATCACTTTATGAGTCATAAAGTGTTATTTCTCATTCTTAGGTGAATGATGGTGGTGATGGTATGGCTGTATGGACAGCTGGCCAAGACAGAGCAAGACAAGAATATTACTGAGACATAGTCACAAGATTTTGGTATGGAATACCTTTCACTTCTGCTTTCTATTTAAAATAAGGTAGATATTTACTTTCACCTAATAACCCTTTCTATACCTCTTCATTTTCTATGCACTAAATTTCAAGAAAACACTTTTTCCCACTTTCTCCATGCTGATATCCAGATGGGCCAAGAGGTGGTTTTGCCTCTCCTTATACTCCCAGGTAGCTTTTTCCACTTATACTGTGTCTCTAGAAGCTATTTTCTGTGTCACTACAAGTGTCTACTTCTCTGAGAGGTCTTGCTTTGTAAAACTTGCTCTCAAATTGCTCAGAATTAAACATCATTCACCTCAGTGCTTTGTAGCTAATTTTCCAGTTGTTTAATTTTCTATGTTCCTTTCAATCCAAATAACTTTAAAATACTTGGGGAAAAGCATATCTTTTGAAAACATATGTAATGGATTCTTCGTGGAGAACCTGAAGCACTTCTTTAAGACCTAAAACATTATGTCACATAATCCCATTTTATCATGCACACATACACAAATATATGTGTCTATGCCAAGAGAAATGTCTGAAAGAAAATAAACTGAAAGTGTCAAAAGCAGCTGGGCGCGGGTGGCACATGCCTATAATCCCAGAGGCCTGGGAGGCTGAGGCAGGAGGATCGCAAGTTCAAAGCCAGCCTCAGCAACTTAGTGAGGCCCTAAGCAACTCAGTGAGACCCTGTCTCTAAATAAAATACAAAAATAGGGCTGGGAATGGGGCTCAAGGGCCGAGGGCCCCGAGACTCAATCCCCAGAACCATAAAAAAAAAAAAAAAAAAAGTAGACAATTGGAGATTACGGATTATAGGTACTTTTTCTTTTATTAATTAAAAATTGATACATAACAAGTGTGCATATCTATGAGGTACAATGTGATGCTTTGATATAGTATATATTGTTTGATAATCAAATCAGATTAATTAGCGTATCTATCCTTCATAGATTTACCACTTCCTTATGGCAAGAACATACAAAAACCTCTCTTCTAGCTATTTTGAGATGTTCATTATTGTTAACTATAGTCACCAGACTGTGTCATAGGACACTAGAACTTACTTCTCTTAACTATAACACTACCCATTGACCAATTTCTCCCCATCCTCAACCTCCCTCCCCACCTCAGTCTCTGGTAACCACTATTCTATTTTCTGAGGTTAACTTTTTTAGATTCTAAATAAGTGAGATCATGTAGTATTTGTCTTTCTGTGTCTGGCTTGTTTCACTTAATGTAATATCTTTCAGATCCATTCATAAAAGGATGGCTGAATAGTATTCCATTATGTATTATGTACCTTTTCTTATTTTTATACTTTTTAGAATTTCCTCATTGAACATCAAAAGACAATTTCCTTAATTTCATAAACAAATCACCACTATATGTAAAAAGAAGCATTCTTGTCTTAAGTCAACCAACACAGTCCACTACTGAACATTCAGAACCTCACTATGCAGCCTATACATCATTGCTAGCACTGGTTCTTTTTCTTATTGATCTTTTTAATTGTTATTTTACTGCTCGCTTGAATTTCAACTACAAGTTAAATAAGGAGGAGGTAAAGGGAGATGGTGCACAAATTAATACTGTACTTTAAAGCATATTCATAGAAAGTTGTTCCTAAAGAGAGAAAGCATAAAATACTAGCAAAAATTAAATTTTTATATTATTTTATTAGCTTCCTGTAAAAAGTTGTGTCATTTGGCCTTACTTTACCAGTATCATATATTTACATATAGCTCAAAACTTTTCCTCTTTTACTTCTTGGGGTTTTCATGAAGTTAAGAATTCTAGAGAGACTTAAGTTTAAAACTTAAAACTGCAAAACTACTAGAAAAAAATATGGAAAAAGCTTTATGACATTGGTCTGGGCAATTTTTTTTTTTTTTTTTTTTTTTTTTGGCTATGACCCCAAAGGACAGGCAACAAAACCAAAAATAGACAACTGGGATTGTATCAAATTGAAAAGTTTCTGCACAGCAATGAAACAACAGAGTAAAGAGAGAACCTGTGGAATGGGAGAAAATATTCTGCAAACTCTACATGTGATAAGGGCTTAATATCCAAAATACATTACGAGCTCAAACAACTCAAAAGTAAGAAAAATAACCTGAATTTAAAAATGGACAAAGGACCTGAGGAAATATTTTTCAAAAGAAGATATACAAATACCCAACAGCATATTTAAAAAGTGCTCAGGCTGGGGTGTATCTCAGTGGTAAAACCTTGCCCAGCATGTGTGGAAATGCAAATCAAAACCACAATATCACCTCACTCCAGTTAGAACGGCTATTATCCAAAAGACAGAACATGCCGGGTCACATGAGGCAGGAGGATGGAGAGTTCAAAGCCAGCCTCAGCAACGATGAGGCCCTAAGCAACTCGGTGAGACCCTGTCTCTAAATAAAATACAAAATAGGGCTGGGGATGTGGCTCAGTAATTGAGTGCCCCTGAGTTCAATCCCCAGTACTCCCCCACAAAAAAACACAAAACACAAGTGGAGAAAAGGGAACCCCTAGATTGTTGGTAGGAATGTAAATTAGTACAACCATTATGGAAAACAATATGGAGGTTCCTCAAAAAGTTAAAAATAGAACTACCATCAGATCCAGCTATCCCACCTCTGGGTACATATCCAGAGAATATGAAATCAATATGTCAAAGAGATATCTGCACTCCCAAGTTCGTCACAGCATTATTCACAAAAGGCAATATGTGGAATCAACCTAAGTGTTCATCAACAGACAGAGAAAATGTGGTATATGTTCATAATGGGATATTATTCAGCCTTTTAAAGAAAGGAAATCCTGTCATTTGTAAAAACATGGATGAACCCTGAGGGCTTATGTCAAGTGAAATCAACCCAGGCACAGAGACAAAGGTCACATGATTTCACTTTTAAGTGGAATTTTAAAAAACAGAACTCATAGAAGCAGAGAGTAGAATGGTGGCTACCAGAGGCTGAGGGTGGGGGCATTGGGAGATGTTGGTTAAAGGATAAAAAATTAAAAAGGAGGAAATAAACTCAAGAGATAGAGACTGTGTCATGGGGACTATAATTAATAACAATAAATTGTTTACTTGAAAGTTGCTAAGAAAGGAGATTTTAAGTGTTATTACTACACACAAAAAATATTCCATGTGGGGTAATGTATGTGTTGATTAAGCCTGATCTAGCCATTCCATAATGTATACATGTACAAAATCATGAGATACACCTTAATATATGGAATTTTATTTTTTAATTTAAAATAATAAAAAATAATTTTAAAAATAAAACTGACCAAGAAAGAATTCTAGAATTGAAAAGGATCTCAGATATTTTAGTTAGAATAGAAAAATGAAATTATTTTATAACATCCCCAAAAGGTAATCTTTTGATCTCTTCTTAGACACTTCCAATAATGGAGACTCACTTCCCCACAAGAATTCTGAGGAAAATCTTTCTTTTCTTTTTCTCTTACCCTCTTTCCATTTCCCACCTTTAGTTACACCACAGAACCACTTTACCCACAATTTGATTTTTTGAAACATCTGTGTGTGGGAGAGGGGACAGCACAGATGGAAGAAGGGTTTACAGGGACAGTTAGTAGGGGACACATACCTCCAGTTGGGTAGGTCAGATTAGATTATGGAGAAAGAACACTTGAAATGGGCCCTGAAAGGCTGATTATATGTGGCTGGATGAAGAAGAGGGGACAGCATGAGAAAAGGCAAGAAGGCATTTTCAGGAAGCGAAATTGCTATTCTGTTTGGCAGGAGTTTCAAATATTTGCAGAAGATAGTGGGGTTAAGAATAACCTGAGGTCATGTTTTCGAAGGCCTAAAGAGCCCAAGGGTTCATACACCAGGCAGTGAAAAACCAAGCATTTAGACAGGAAAGTACATGACTGTGCAGGTGCTTCCAGAAAGTTAATGGACGAAGGAATAATTTCTTATTTATCTCACAGTTGGAGCAAATGATATTATAATATCTATTTGATTTTTGTAGAAAAACAGTCTATATTGTCTAATTAAACATCTGCATTTCATGTCAACACTATAACTACGAAAGTATGGGGACATAAAGATGAATATAACATTATTTTGATCTCTATGAATTTATAGTATTGTATTGTGGGAGAAGCTGACTTAAATGTAGTAAATGAGGAAGAACAAAATAAGTTCTAAATAGAAGTAGACTGTGTGTGGGAGAGGGGACAACACAGATGGAAGAAAGGTTTACAGGGACAGTAATTTGACTGTAAAAAGTGGCCTGAAGGATATGTGGATTCTGAAAGGCAAACGAAATGAGGGAGGAAACAGTCCAAACCATGGGTATAGTATAAAGTGATGGGCTAAATTAAATCTCCAAAACCACGCGTGTTTCATACGATCCTCTAGTGTGAATTTACTATTCCAGAACTGCAATTTGAAATTTCTCCTGATACCTTTGAGGGGCAAATAATACTTAGAAATAACAATCTGGGTGATAGAAATACTTATTGCTACTGGCTTGTCACTTATTTCTAAATCTTTTCAGGGGACTCTGTACTTTTTGTTTCTATAGTGAACTAATTTTGATATTTCCACTTAATATTTAACATTACACAATTTTAACTTAATTTGATTTCTTTTTTTTTTTTAACTCCTCTAATGAGGATTTGGGTCCAGACACATTAATGTAATTTCTTATTTATTATATCCATGACAGTTGAGAAATTATAACACTAATATTCCTACTAATAGTAAAACCACTTAAGTTCATAACTTCTTTATAATTATTTTACCCTTAAAATATAACCCAATACGAATATTTGTTCAGACACTGTTTTGAAGTCATTCTTATTTTTTCTAAGTAATTATGTCATAATATGATATTCAGTTACATACACTTATTTAAGCTAGTTTCTAAATTCTAAGATTTTTATTTTCTTTCTTCCTAATTTTATTTTTTGTCCATTTTTCTAGAGAGGGTTAATCTTTTACTTCTCAGTTTTGGGGAGCTCTTTATAATATAGGGGAATTAGTCCACTTCCTATTTTTTAGGTGTGAATTTCTTTTCTCTGTTGCTTTTACAACTTTTCATTTTGCTTCTTTTTTAAGACTTTGAAAAAATATTCACTGCTTATTTTTATGTAGTTGAAATTAATTGCTTTTAAGGCATAGTTTGGAAGATTTCTCTTTTCCTAGATTGCAAAGAAATCCTTGTAGTTTTCTTTTGTTATATGAATTTCTAATACATTTGAGATGTACCCTGGCATATGGTATGAAGTATAGATTCAATTTTGTACTATTTCAAGTTATACCAGTTGCTTAAAAACTATTTATTTTAAAAATCCATTCAAATAGCTGAAATAGTTACCTTTATCATATCCTAAATTTCACATATACTTGGATCTAATTCTGGACCTTTTCATCAATTCCATTGGTCCATCTGGCTGTTTATGTATCAATCCCATCAATTTGTACTGTTTTAAAAATTCAGAATTCAATTTTTAATATCAAACTTTAATATCAGGTAGAGATTGTTCTGCCCCTACCTTTCACACCTACCCCTTTGTGTCCGTTCACCCCTATGTATGCTGATATTATTGTTCTTTGCGAGGGATTTCCCAGCTGTTATTCATTGCATATTTCTTTATATGAACCTTATAGTTAACTTGTCTAGTTCTAGGAAAAGAAGAAGAAAAGAAACTAGTGGTATTCGTTTAGGGATCATTTAAAATTTATGGATTTAAGGAGAACTGAGAACATTATGTTGAATCTTCTCATCTGAAAACAGGGCATATAATTACATTTGTTCAAGTCTATTTCTGTGCCTTCCAACAATTATTAAGTTTCCCTCCACCAGGTTTTGCCCTTTTTTTTTTTTTTTGGTGAATTTTATTACAGAGGATTTTATGCAATTTGTCACTACTATTAATGGCATCTTTCCTAGTACATCTTCTAACAGGATACTGTTTGTTTATATGAAGACTATTGATTTCTCAGGCTACCTTTTAATTTGCTTACAAGCAGTTTCCATTAAGCTACCAAAAGCAAATAAACATTTTGTTTCCATACAATTTTGCCTGGAATAGTAACCAATTTTTTTCAATGACAATATTCCCACAATGGAATTTAAGAATGTACAACAAGAAAGGGCAAAAGCTCACCTTTGTGTATTCATCTTTGGCTTTGGTAAGCATTCTTAAGATATCTACTTCTTTGCCCTCTCCAGAAGTGGTCATCACTGGGGAGATTCCTGCTCCAGCTCCCTGATGGGCTTTCAACTGTTCATACTGAGTTAGGCTAGAAAAACAGGGGAAGAGCCACACAAGAAAACCAATTCAACACACATGGCTTTAAAAACCATCCCAGTTCTCACCCAGATGTTTTCATTCTCTTACAACCATATCAGAAATGACACTTTAGGAATTCAAAGAAGAAAAGTGAGAGGTGAGGTCTTGAGTTGATTGACTACATCTATGAAGGGTCAGCAAACTATAAGGAGCAGGTCAAATCCAGTGCTCCACCTGTTTTTGTAAAGAAAATTAGAATCGGAGCCCTGCTTATTTGTTTATGCATTGTATTGTGGCAGAGCTGAGTAGCTGCAACAGTGATCATATGGCCTGCAAAGCCTAAAATATTCACTCTTTGGTCTCTTTCAGAAGTTAGTTTGCCAGCTCCTCGTTTGGAGCACGTGAAAGGACTCTGTCATTCACTGCTAAGAAAGTCCTATCTGGAGTTTTCAAGCAGTGAGGGAACTGCACGATGAAGAGAATTTTTTCCCTTTTCTTGTCCCAGAGTGTCTTGAGCCAAAACAAGTTTGAGTGCAGCGACTCAAATCCTGAAGTCCATGGCAGTATAGACACAGTGAAGAATCCATCCTAATTTTGAAACAGGAGCATTTTAAAAGCCACTTACAGCAATGAAATGAAGAGTGCATTTTGTTGCCTTGAAAACAACACAGAAGGAGACCAGATTGCTCCTATGTGTTGCAAGGTAATGTTGAGAAAAATGCCTTTTCCTTTGTGTGCTTTGACTTTCAGCTCAAATTCTTTTATTATTGTCATGAAGTTTATAGTAAAAAAAGAGATCTGAGAATTTACTGAGATTTAATTCTAACTGGGGCGGGGGTCTCTCCACACAAATTGGCTGCTTATTGCTAGTAAATAATCAATTTCCTGACCACACTGTTAAGTAATTACTGCAGAATGCTGACAATTTTACCATGGTCTCTTGGCTGAGCTACAGGGTATTTTTTAATCTATACGAAAAGTCCTGCTATTATTATCCACTGCACGATTTACAATAACATGAATGTTCTAGGAACTCATTGTTATGGTGTTAAATACCAGTTTGAACACATTTAATCACCATCTGCAACTTGAGCCAGTTATCTAAAATTAGCTCTTGCAAGCTAGATTTTCAGTAATCAATTTTTTTATTAAAAAAATGTTCCCCATTTTTCATTTCCTTGGGGTCACTTTTTAATCATTTTATTGCCTCAGGATTTTAAAATGGAAATTACTACTTTTGCACACAAAGTTGCAGCAGCACATCCACATGGGCAGCAGCTGTCCTATGTGCTTGACTGAGTCCAGTACCAGGCTGAGAGCCAGCACTGGTACGAAACTTATTTCATTCTGAGACTCTTACCCATCCTCATAAATATCAGGGAAGTAACTGCCTCATAGTGAGCAGCACTAGGGCTCAGGAACATCAAAATGGACCAATCAGAGCCGAGAGTATGCTTACTTGGGCCCTCCTTTTTTTCTTTTCTTTCTTTTTTTTTTGATTCCGGGGCTCTAATTCAGGAGCACTTTACCACTGAGCTACATCCCCAGTTCTTTTTTATTTTTTTAAATTTTGAGACAGGGTCTCACTAAGTTGCTGAGGGTCTCACTAGGTGGCTGGTGTTGGCCTCAAACTTGCAATCCTCTGTCTCAGCCTCCAAAATTGCTGGGATTACAGGCCTACACTACCATGCCCAGCTACCCATGCCTTCCTTTCAATGCAATCAGGGAAGTCAAGAGTGGGTAGTCAGGCAGTAATGTAAAAAGTTTCCCACAGATGGAACATGAAGATTATCCTAAGTACTTGGTGTTTGACACTTGAGACATAGGAGGATATTCAGAGCTCCTACGAACATGGACACACAGTTAAAGCAAAGTATTTAGGGAAGAAAGGAAATGGAAAATGTTAGAGAATCTGGAGCAGCCTTTTAGGATGGCTCTGAATGTTCTTTTTACTGATAGACACATTGATAACTTTTCAAAACAAAAAAAAAAATTGCGAATTTACAAACGAAAATATTAAGGAAAATTGCCATCTGGAACAACTCACATTTCACATATTTCACATAGGCAGAATAAAATGAGTTGAGTCATTCTCGATGATAAATCTAATGAAAACGTAGCAAATCATTTCTTATGTCTACTTTTCATTCATTAAGTAGTAATAAATGTTTTTCTGACCACTGTGAAAACGATTGCTATAAGAGACGTATCCTGTTAAGATTATGACACAGTTGCACACACTTAGAAATACAACAAAAGCCTAAAGTCCTGAAAAATGTTCAGCTTTTCAACACTTACTTTTTCATAAGCTCTGCAATTCTTTGGCATTCTTCCTTATCATAAAACCAAATTCCATAAATGGACACTGCAAAAAACACATTGAACAAAGTATGAGCATCCTCAAAACCAAAAAATAGAAAAAAATTTCCTTTTCATCTAATACCTAATAATTTATGTATTAATTTATTCAATAATTATGAAATAATGAAGCCAATATTGGAGAGAAGTTTAAAAATCTAGCACTGGGAGGCATCACAATACCTAACTTCAAATTATACTACAGAGCTATAGTAACAAAATCTGGATGGTACTGGCATAAAAGCAGATACAGATCAATAGAAGAGAATAGAAAACAGAGACAAATCCACATATCTACAGTCCTCAGACCCTTGAAAAAGTGCCAAAAACATACATTGGAGAAAAGACAGGCTTTTTAAAAAATGGTGCTAGAAAACTGGTTATTGTTATATAGAAAATGAAACTAGACCCTCTCTCTTACCCTACACAAAAACCAACTCAAAATGGATGAAAGACTTTGGACTTAGACCAGAAAATATGCAACTCCTAGAAGGGAACCTAGGGTCAACAATCCAGGACAAAGACACAGGCAATGACTTTCTCAATAGGATCCCTAAAGTTCAGGAAATAAAGCCAAAAGTTAACAAAGGGAATGGCATAAAATTAAAAAGCTTCTGCACAGCAAAAGAAACAATTAGGAATATGAAAAGAGAACCTATGAAATGGGAGAAAAATCTTTGCTAGCTGCTCCTCTGACAAAGGATTAATATCTAGAATATATAAAGGACTAATATCTAGACTATATCTAGAGCTCAAAAACTTTACACCAAACAAATAACCCAATTAATAAATGGGCAAATGAAAATGTAATTCTTCTTTGTGGCCAATAAATATATGGAAAAATGTTCAACATTTTTAGAAATTAGGGAAAAGGAAATCAGAACTACACTCAGATTTCATCTCAGTCAGTCAGAATGGCTGTCATCAAGAAAACAAACAATAAGGGTTGGGGTTGTGGCTCAGTGGTAGAGCGATTGCCTAGCACAAGTGAGGCACTGGGTTCGATCCCCAGCACCACATAAAAACACAAAACAAAACAAAACCCAGAAAACTAAATAAGCAAAATAAAGGCTAAAAAAAAAAAAAGAATACAAACAATAATAAATGCTGGAGAGGATACGGAGAAAAAGGAACACTTTTACACTCTTGGTGGGACAGTAAATTAGTATAACCACTATGGAAGTCAGTATGGAGGATCCTTAAAAGACTAGGCATACAATCTAGAATAATCATTCCTCAGTATTTATCTTAAAGAATTAAAGTCATCTTACTATGGTGAGATATGCACACCCATGTTTCCAGCATCACAATTCATAGCAGCCAAACTATGGAACCAGCCTAGGTGTCCATCAACAGATGAATGGATAAGGAAAATGTGGTATATGTATACAGTGGAGTTTTATTCAGCCATAAAGAAAAATGAAATTATGTCATTTGCAGGAAAATGAGTGCAACTTGAGACCATTACATTAAGCAAAATAAGCCAAACTCAGAAGGTCAAGGTTTATTATATTTTCTTTCATATGTAGAAGCTAGAGAAAAAAAAAAAAAAGGAAAAGAAAGGTGCAAGGGGCTGGGGGACTCTGATGAAAATCAAAGGGAAATCAGCAGAAGAAAGGGACCAGGGAGAGGAGGCAGGAGGGAGCGGGAAATGCTGGGGAATGATATTAGCCAAATTATATTGTTAAATTTTGTGCATGTGTGAATATATAACAACAAATCCCATCATTAGGTACAACTATAAAGCACCAATAAAAATGTGGAAAGAAAAAGTAAAAAAAATACATAAAAATCTAGCATTGAACTTCTTCAAGTCCATGGAGAAATGTGCAGTAGCCCTGTGCACACACGTACAAACACATGGTCTAAACAAAGTGTTTTCCTTAGAAATATAGCACCTTAGCACAACAGGCATTTGGTAAATGCTTCTTACACAAATGAATACAGATTGAAAATGAAATTAGGATTTCTAAACTTCCGGGTTTCAAGACATCATTGTTTCTGTCCTCCCTTTGCATATTTCATAAACACATTTCATTTTTATTTTTAAATATTCAGAAACCTGATGCTCAAATTATGCCTAGAAACCTCCCTCCCTTTCCCTTCTCCCAGGAATATGTTAACTGCAAAACTGGCTTTGTGAGCTGTTAGGATAGGGTACTGGAAAAAAATAAAACTTAGTAACAAACCTGACTTCAAAATGTCTGTATGGAAAATTTACAACTGTTGAAAGATCAGATAGGGCTGGGTGGGGAGGCACACACCTGTAATCCCAGCACTTGGGAGGCTGAGGCAGGAGGATCGCCAGTTCAAAGCCAGCCTCAGCAACTTAGCAAGGCACTAAGCAACTCAGTGAGACCCTGTCTCTGAATAAAATACAAAATAGGGCTGGGGATGTGGCTCAGTGGCCAAGTGTCCCTGAGTTCAATCCCCAGTACCAAAAAAAAAAAAAAGATTAGATAGGACTATAATTTAATCATTTAGTATTGAAAGAATGTATAATATAGCTGCTACTGATTCCTTCAATCATTTTTTAAATGAGTTGTACAGTAAATTCAGTATATGCCTATCTCCACCACCTGTGTAGTAAAGGTTAAAACAGTTCCAAAAATACATTTATAAATATCTGCTTGAGAATCTGGTGGTATTAATCATGAAAATAATTCATCAACCGTATATGCATTTTTGAAATCTCCATTTAAAACAGAAACAATATTATGATAGAACAATGAAGACCAACAAAATAAAAATTTAAAGGAAAACATTTTTAAAATAAAAGTTTCAAAATATTTATTTATATTAATATTGTTTTGTCATTAAAACAGCTGGGATATTCTAACTCTACAATTTTTCCCTCCTCTTCTCTGGTCAATGCCCAGGTATGAAACTTCTGCTTCTTGACAGTAAAGATTCCGTCATCGAAAGCGATGAAAATGTCTTGTGAGTGCTATTTTAAGCAGGGATCTTAAAGAGGAAACTTATGAATCTGAATTATTAACTTGCCAAGAATTGGCAATGAGGTTTTAAAGTTTGTGTAAATCTCAGTGTATGAGGAATCTTTATCTTACCCACCTACCCACACAAAAAAAGTGGACACAAAAATCCCAGAGTTTTCTTAAGACGTGTTAACCTCTTAGATAAAATTCAGACACATGTTCTTCCTTAGTACACTGGCAATCTTCTAAGGAAAATAAGAACATCTGAGTTCTGAAGTTGATGTGTTCCTTTTTTTTTTTGGTACTGGGAATTGACCACAGGGGTGCTTAAACACTGAGCCACAACCTCAGCCCTTTTAAATATTTTATTTAGAGACAGGGTCTCACTGAGTTGCTTAGGGCCTCGCTAAGTTGCTGAGGCTAGATTTGACCTTGCCATCTTCCTGCCTCAGCCTCCCTAGCTGCAGGGATTACATGTGTGCACCATCACGATGTGTTCTTTATGAGAGTTTTTGTATCAAGACAAAATTCTTTCATCTCAAGATCTTTAAATGCATATCTGGAAACTTCACATTCAAGGTTGTTTTCAGTCCATCAGCATTCATACCCACTCCTCATTCCCTACACAGATTTCTACACACCAACCTCCTATCCTCCTGTTCTTGTAGGTAAAAGCAGATTGGAATGTTGATGTTCAACCACTTAATAATCAGAATTATTTTGTGCATTTTGGTGACTTAAATTTAGTTACAATACTAGAATCCTACAGGGTTTTGTTTGTTTGTTTATTTGTTTTGGCTGCAGGGAAAACATTCTTTCCTTGGATAATGAACTTTCCAAAACTATCAAAGGACAAAGGTGATAGCAAGGGAGAAAAACACAATACAACCAAGAAATGCAAGGCCCAATGGCAGAGGGAAAGCCAGCCATCAGTGTTGTTAGTTAACTCTATTAGTAGAAACAGTATGGGTGTCATTCCTCTTGATATTAGACACTTGTGGCATTCGACATAAGGAACTAGATTTTCACAAGGATAGGATGCCAAGGAAACTGTTGATACAAACGGAAAAGCAGCTTGACATTGACATTACCATGAGATAACTGAAATTCAGATTTATGGAGGGGAAATGCTGGAAAAACATCTTTCAAATGTCAACTCAGAGTGAAAAAAAAGAATGGGTTTGCAGTAATTATTTAAGACACCATGGAGACCTGCTTTAGGACTCAACCATTTATCTCTAAAGCAACATGGTTTTAAAATTCATAAAATGGGATCATTTTGAAATAACTCTTCTCCACCCAGTTAAAATTTAGTTTGAACATAAAGTTTAAATAGCCAGTGTGTGTGTTGGGGTGGGGGATTAAAAATAGGTTTATCGACTCTCTTGGCCACTGAAAGGCAGCACAAAGGTAAAATTTAGAACTGGGTCTAAATTTTTTTTCTCCCTAAAATAGTTTTGTGACTTGAGAGGCATTCCACTGGGAAAGGGCTGTGAATTCCATTAAAGAGCACATTCCAGCTGAAGTTTTCTGCCCAAGGTCTACCAACCTCTGTACAACCCTCTCACCCTTCTACACAAGAGGGTATATCAGAACAGCTCGTGGTGATATACAAAAACCAGAGATCACCATGCCTTCTGAAGGTGACGAGCTGACAGGCTGACAGAAACCACTAGCCTCACATTTCAGTCCAAGGTTTCCTGTAAAGCCACTGGGTGAGGCCTGTCCAGACACAGGCAGTGAGCACAGTAGGGAAGGTAGGAAAAGACAAGAAACAAGAACGGTTTGTTTTTAGAATTCTGAAACTTCTTTTAGTCCAATTTGCAGCCATCGTATGGGCTCTGTAAACTTCTGTGGCTCCCAAATGTCACTACAGGAATAGTTTTAGTTTTCAAAGATTCCGAGGAGAAAAGATCACAAGCAGGACATTTGTTTAGTTTTAAAATCAACCTATTAGTACACATCTGGAAATCTGCAATGCTCCGAGCATTTGTTCAGCCCGCTACACCTGCATATCAGCCGCTCTCCAGCCACCTATCTGCCGAAACAGAGGTGAAATTCAAGGGTACATTGGTACATGAAGCTCAACTCAACTGCTTCTACATCTCTCCTGGAGGTAAGCAATCAAAAGTGAAGCAAAGCATAGGAAGAACATGTTGAAATTTACTCTCCATAGTCTAATGATACCTAGACTGTGACTTTCTACTCTAAGGACTCATCTTTTTGGCAATCCTCTTTGTATTTAATGGGGACTTCAGCAGCACAGCTGTGAAATCTTGCCTAAAACTGCACCATCCCAGCTAATGCTATTTGAAAAATTTCAACTGAAAAAAGGTGATATTTCAGGTAGCAGGCAAGGTAACGCTGCCTGTATATGGTAAAACACCTATCTTCTGCTTTCCTTTTAATTCTGTGAGAAAGATCAGGGAGATGAAAATTTCCATATTAGATTTCATGTCTGAACTTTGTGGGTACACACAGACAAGACAGGAGCAAGCTGAATATATTCAATAATGGAATTTTCTTCGTTTCAATTTCTTTAGTGAAAAAATAACAAGCTAATCTAATTTTAAGAGGCGAGTTAAGAGGTCATTATAGCCAACATCAAACATCACTTAAATGCACATTTTTATTTGGAACCCTTAGATTCTTATTAGCATGGTGCATTAGTTCATTTTGGATGTTCCTTGGGGATTTATCCCATCTTGTCTATGTTTCTAATAAATATTTCTATTCAATCTGCCCAAGATATTTAGCATTGTTCTATATTTTACCCAAATACCTTTCTACTCCAACTCATAAATGGTAATTTATAATCATTTAACAAGGATTTGGGCTAATATTTATATAAATTTTAAAAAGAAGGCATATATCCATATAGTCTAAATGATGACTTGGTGAAGTTTGAATATAGGCAGGATATCTGCTCTGGTGAGGCTTGGACTTGGTCTTTCTCTCCTTTCTTGCTTCCTTCCTTCCCTTTACTTATTCCTGACAAAAGGACAGGGAAACGTATCTTTCTTGGAAGGCTGTCAGGTCCTCTCTTTTACTACCAAAAGCCATGGAAACATGGTAGTGACAAGTTACACAAAACTCTTCTGGGCATTTCAGAATAGACCAAAATTCTAAGAAAATTCCTTCAAATTCTATTCTTTTCATGAAGTCTTTCTCAAATGAGTGGAATAATAATCTCAATGTAAAAATGAAGGCATCTAATTATATATTTGGTGTAAATGCCTGTTTTTGAGACTTTGTTTAAATTTTTTACAGTATTTATTGGTTTATTATACTATTTATTTAGTTCAAGCTTTTATAAGTTTGACAATACTGATGATGACTAGTTACTAGGATTTGGTGGTAAGCAGCATGGACACGCAGTCTCACCCCTCTGAAAGACTGAAAGATACTTTAAAAATTAGAAAGCTAGAACCATGAAATTTCAGAACTGGAAGCCAATTAAGAAGTGTGCAATTCAGTAACTTATTTCGCTAAGGAAGAGCCTGTGATCTAACAAAATTCAATGAATTAGCTATTTTCTTGATTCTGCTTTCTTTAAAATATGTGCCCCGCCCAAGTCATCCAAGAGAAATAAATGAAGGAGCAAAAAAAAAAAAAAAAAAAATCATTTTTAATGTTTGGTTGATTTCTAGGTTTGGCTATAAGATTGGAAATCAGTCTTCCTTAAACTAAGGTTCATGTGGACTCTCAAAAGGAAAAAAAGAGGGATAGAGGAAAGGAAACGAATAAGGAAGGACAGAAGAAAGGATGGGAGAGGAAGAAGGAAGGAGGAAAGAAAAAGCAGGGGAATGGAGACTTCTCGTAGGACAGTCAGTGTTGGAGCAGCAATTTCGTTGCCTGCGTAACTGGCACACACAGATGGGAAACAGGCCATGCTTGGCTGGCTCTGTGCTGATTCTGTACTTGGACCAGTTTGGAATGTCTGCACTAGAAACTGCTTTCCTTTGGTGTGTTCTTTAATGCCTTTAAAGTAATGTTCTTTCATTCACCTTCTGCTTTGGCTTTACTAACCAAACACGGACACATCTTGTAAAACAAAACCTCCGCTGGCCACAGAGTCTACATAGCAGTGTTATCTTTGGTCCTGGGTCTGGTTCTTTTCATGTGACATGGTTTTACTGCACCTCACAAATCAGGGATCCCATGATCTCTGGATTGGAAGGTTCACAGCAGATGAGAAGCAGTTTCTATTTTATGGGTGACTAATACTCATGAGCATTGGGGTTGAGGGTAAACAGTAGAAAATCTGAACAGTAAAAAATAGCCCTTCCCTTTCTAAATAAATTAACTTCATTAGAAGGTTAATGCCATTAAAAACAAACAGGGAAACAACCTTGTAACTAAAATATTACACTAATTTGATTAATTAATATGTACTCTTTGACTACAAATGTACTAGTAAAAGATGACTTTATCTTTTAGAAAGTTTTCATTTATAACAAATGCATGTTATGTCATTAGACCTTCTAATCCCCACAGAAGCCATACTCTCCCTAACTGGGAATGTTGACTTGTGCTATTACCTTCAGGGTCACAAAAAGTCAGATGGAATCTTCTACCTTATATACTGATTCATAATTTTATTTGTTTCAGGGGAAATCTCTCTAAGAGATTTAAGAGAGTAAAGAAACTTCTGAAAAAATTAAGAAGCAGGAAAACCCATAGTTAGCAATAAATAGAAATAAGAACAACTTATTCTACTTTCTTGGACACATATGTTTATATTTTCACTTTGTTCATAATCTTGCTGGTTAATTCAAAATTTCCTAGGTCACAAATACCTAACAGGAATTCCCTAAAACATCTTCTTTCTTTGAGTTCCTATCCACCCTTGAAGATCCAGTTTTTCTCACTCTAACTCCCAACTTGTACTCTGTTCCCATAGCTTTCTGTTGTACATTCACGTACTGAAAAAACTATAATTATTTACATATCTGTTCCTTTCATTATAAACTCCTGGAGGGTAGGGCTTGATTAATGAATCCAGCACAGCAACTAGCCTATGGTATTGAGTCGACAAATATCTGTCGACTCTCTTGTTGCAGTTAAACTGCAAGCAAAGACTTAAAGCTCAGATCATCAATAATCCTTGCTAATATCAATTCTGGCTTCATTAAGCATTGTGGCCTACATGTGTTAGACTCCTCTACCAATCAATGACACCTTCTACCAGAGATTACAGCATGGGGATTCACCTACTAATTTTTCTTGTAACTTCACTATGGGTTTCTTTTGCCTCAAACACTTCACATCCCTAGGCATAAGTAATGTTGATCGGATTTTGCCATTAGGATATGATTTTCCAGAGATTATATATTTCTCTTGGTCTAGCACTGTGTAGGCACTAATATACTCATTTTATGTGTATTTATTATTACAACAATTCTACCATATATCATTCTTCCAGACTACTTGTCAGGCACTGGCAGGGAAGAGCTCAGAGTATGCAATGAATCTGCAAAGTCAAATGCATTTCTCTTCATTTTGAAAGAACACAGAACAGAGTAACCAATAGTAACTGGTCTAGCAGAAAATGACTATATTTATATTCCAGTCATGTCAGATAATAGTAATCTCAAGCTTACATGTACAAGTGCCTAAATTGTCTTAAAAATATGAGATTTATATGCAATGTCAATTATTCCAGCAACACACTGAAAATCCTTTAAGTGAATCTTAATGTAGGGAAATAAATCCAGTCTCACATAATTGTAATTTGTCAGAAAAGTATGTTTAAACTAAATATAAAACAGAGAGTATTTCTATAGGTAAAAGATTTCTTCCAATGAAGAACAGACTTCCTCATATTTGAATCAGATGATTTAATCAAGAGTTTAACAATGATAGAAATAGCTTTGCTGAAAATAGCCTAACTACAAAACACATGATCGCTGAAAAATTTCTAAGATTTTACATAGCACTGGTCTAATCAGAGGAGTTTATTGCTACTTTCTAATAGAAGAAAAGTGACTCAGAGTTTCTGTATTTTTAAAATTTTGACTTTACTCCATGAATATGGATATAGGAAATACCACTTTTCCAAAAGCCTTTTATGTTGTTAGCGGTTAAGTCATGTTTTGGTTCTCCTCTGAAATAAAAGCCTTTAGATTGTATGTGGAATAATTCTAATACAAGTTCTTTGTCAAAATAGTTTTCTTCCTCCAAAACCTATAAGAACATGGAACAATTACAAATTTTCCTTCTGTGGGTTAAGAAGTAAATTAAACTTGATTCCTGAAGTAGATTATTTGAAACCATTTCTAAGTGAGTTCTGGACAAAAACCAGTAACAAAAAACAGAAAGTAAAAGAATACACATTCTGGGGTCGTGGTTCAGTGGTAGAGCGCTTGCCTAGCATGTGTGAGGCACTGGGTTTGATTCCCAGCACCACATATAAATAAATGAATAAAATAAAGGCCAATCAACATCTAAAAATACATTTTAAAAAAGACTACACATAAACAACTCAATGCAGCCATAATGACCACTTACAATACAAAGTACTGTGTGAGGGCAGGGAGACTAAAGATGCTTCACTCATTAAGCACCCAAGAAGACGTTTTGGAATCCAAATTTTCTCTGCCAAGATTTAGACTTCTTCTATGCCCAAAACTGGGCTCTCTCAAACAAAAATATAAAGTATCATACAATGCCAAGCCACAACTGCAGTGTATGAATCCAAATAGCATTACTACATGGATGTTTCTTTGTAAAGCCAAGAATCTTACATCTTCATGGTTCAGGATAAAGTAGAAGGGACTCCACTTTGATTTTATTCTCACATATATGTATATCACTATATATGATTTTGCCCCATGGGCTCTTCATCTAAGCATGTCAGGTTATTGTTTTTTTGTTTTTTCTTTTCTTTTCTTTTCTTTTTTTTTTTTTGGTACTGGGGATTGAATCCAGGGGCCCTCGACCACTGAGCCACATCCCCAGCCCTATTTTGTATTTTACTTAGAGACAGGGTCTCACTGAGTTGCTTAGGGCCTCGCTAAGTGGCGGAGGCTGGCTTTGAACTCGCGATCCTCCTGCCTCAGCCTCCCAAGTGCTGGGATTACAGGGGTGCGCCCCCCCCAGCAGTTTATTGTTAAATAAGTTTAGCGTGTGTGTGTGTGTGTGTGTGTGTGTGTGTGTGTGTGTGTGTTTCCATTAGGGTGAATATCCTATATGTGAGTCCACTACTAATGCATGATGGAAGTGTGGAGGCGTGTGATCAGGGTGAAGAGAAGTATGGTTTACCCATTATCACGTACATGCTTATGTGTGTGTTTCAAAGAGCTATCAGTTATCACCACTCAACACATGGAAAAACAAAACTATGAAATCCAGAGATACCACAGGCTCAAAAGTGAAATTTTACTTGAAGTCTTTCAGTTTTGTTTTTTTTTAATACTGGGGATTGAACCCACTGATATTTTACCACTAAGCCCTTTTCATTTTTTATTTTGAGATAGGGTTTTGCTAAGTTGCTGAGGCTGGTCTCAAGCTTGTGATTCTTCTGCCTCAGCCTCCCAAGTCACGGGGATTTATGTGTGTACCACCATGCCCAACAGGGGCTTCTTTAATTGACAGAATGGCAGTTCTTTAGATAAACTGTCTCCTTCAGAGTTTAGATCCCTCCTTTTCAGCATGAGTGGAGTACTGACAGAGAACAAAAAGTAATTCTGGATTTAAGGTCAGAGTGACAAGTTCTATCACTCAAGTCACAGGTGTGTAACCCTTAATCATATATTAAAACACACTAGATCTCCAAGCAATGGTGTAAAATAAATAGGTCAATTTTTCAGTTAGAATGGTAAAGGAACATTAAAGACACAAAGTGAATTCAGTGATCACATTATAATTTTTAAAATTTTAGTGGCCTTCTTTTCTTTCTCATTAAGAAGCACAGACTTAAAGAGTTTTGAAGGTTACCTGGGGCAACCAACTACTCCTCTCACACACAGTAAAAGAACTTCAGGATTCATAGGTTGCCTAGTTTGATTGGATATGACATATAAATTCCTTGTCTCTGATTCCACATTATTCATAATTTGAATGAGTTTATTTTGAAGATCTATATTGCTGGGTAAATCATAAAAGGAAAGGTATTCTATTATTATTTCTGCAAATACTAAGTTTCTGCCTGGCAGGAATGTCCAGTATTTTGGGCTGTAAAATTACATTTAAGATATTTCTTGACCCTAAAGCACTTCAGGAGTTCAATAAAATCCCTGAAATTGTCTGTAAAATTATGTGTATATATGCAAATAGATATTTTGGAGGTTGGAGAAGTACAAAGAGTAGACTCCTAGAATAATACCTAGTACATGGTAGGATATTAAAAAAATATTTGAGAAAAGGAGGATAAGAGGGAGGGAGGAAAGAAGGAGAGAAGGGAGGGAGGAAAGAAGGAGAGAAAGAAGCAGGAGAAAGGAAAAAAATTATCAGATTCTCAAAGGCATTTATGGTCTAATGAAGATGAAGAACTATTTGAGGTTACCAATATATGATAAATATCTTCAAATGGAAAAATAAACTATCTATGGCAGATAGGGTGGCTTTCATCCTCTTAGAAATATATTTACATGTGGTTCACTATTAACCTTTCAAATTGCTTTTGTAATAACTGTTTGAATTGATTCCAAGATTAAAAAAAGAGGTGATAAAACCTTAGGGTCTTAGAATTTGTTAAATTGGAAGAATTTTTTTCCTCCATGTAGCCTGAAATCTGGAAGACTTTAAAAGCACAGATTGGTTGGTATCCTCAGTCATGGAAAGGGCAAAGCACACAGTTCAGTTTTGGTTACTGCTTGGTAATAGTTTAAGAGGTGGTATTTTCAATCTCCACAATGAAGTGGGGAATTGGGAGGAATTTCTGGAAAGCTGGGCAAATTTTTAGCTCTTTTGAATCAATCACTCCAAGCAGAATATTTTCAAAGCTTTATCTTAAACACACTGTTTCAAAATGCTGAACAAAATTTTCAGACATACATACATATATAACAATTCTAGAATTAATATAAATGATTTGGGAATTACTTTAAGTCCATTGTATGTGTCTCTTTCATATCCAGATCTATTTGCTTTCTGTGCTAATTTGGTATCTGAGAATACAAATCAAATATAGGCTATGGTCTCTCCCACAAGGGGCCTATAATTTATTATTCATGCCTACATAATCATCAGTAAGCAATTAATTAATGGTAGTATAATGGCAGAGCAAAGATTTCATAAAATGCATTCTAGGTACAGTGAACAAAGTTGCTTCCAAATTATGACCTATCATTGTTTGCAAATGTGATCTCTCATTGCTATTATTTATTAAGGGTATATAAAAATATATTTTAACTGGAACTATGGAAAAAATTAATGTTTAATTTATGATAAGTCATCAATAAAATACCTACAATTACATTTTAAAGCTTTATTAATCATTTATTATACATTGTGCTTTAGGGAAAGGATTGCAGACTAGATGCTACAGTTCTGACTTTTTGAAAAACCGACTCTTAAGACAGAAATGAAGATCGATTTTTTCTACTCAGGAAAAAGATTAAGTTGTACTGGTTTTCATATTTTCTACAAATAGAAGCCTTTCTTCTCTGACCCTGTGAAGAAAGCAGGGTCAGGGGGTATACCTTAAGTGACCTGGAAACTAGACATGCAAACTAAACTATGTCTGTTACTTCACATTAGGTCAAACTTTCAGTTGAGGTCAAGCTACATGAAAGGCTTTTGATATCATTCTGGTTGA
Source organism: Glaucomys volans (assembly GCA_020662805.1). Classification (NCBI taxonomy): domain Eukaryota; kingdom Metazoa; phylum Chordata; class Mammalia; order Rodentia; family Sciuridae; genus Glaucomys; species Glaucomys volans. The sequence goes on from JAJEJO010003265.1 coordinate 717,006, forward strand.
AAGTACTGTGGATATGTTTTAGAACAGGATTGTTATATTTCCAGGTTAAGGAAGCCAAGATGCAAGTCAAGAGAGTTGGTATAATATCCTAATCAACCTATAAGAGGAAATCGGGGTTAGAGAAATAGTGATTAATAAATGTCAGGATAAAAAAGAAAGGTTGGGGCTGGAGCACTTGCCTAACATGTATGAGACACAGGGTTTGATCCTCAGCACCACATAAAAATAAATAAAATAAAGGTATTGTGTTCACCGACAACTAAATAAAAAAAAAAAAAAAAGGAAAGGTAAGGCCTGGGGGTGTAGTTCAGTGGTAGAGCGCTTGCCTATCATGTAGGAGGCCCTGGATTCCATCCCCCCATGGCAAAAAGAAAAGAAAGATAACAAGCTATACTTGACAATTCATTTCTTTGAAATCTTATTTTATAAGGTTCAATTATTCTACTTTTTAAAACTGGAAAATAATTCATATACAATAAAATGTACAGATCCTAAAATGTTCTCTGTTCAGTGAATTTTTAACAATGATACACTCTCATATAACCGCAACTCAAAACGAGATCTAAAACATTTTTATCATCCTTTTCCAGTCAACACACACAACCCTCACTTCCACCACCAACCCCAGCAAGGAACCATCTTCTGACTTTAATCATCACAGATTAGTTTTGCCTATTCTTAGACTTCATATAAATGGAATTATGTAGTATATAGTTTTTTGGGAATGGCTTCTTTTATTCAGCATGTTTTTGAAATTCATCTGTGTTGCTGAATACATCAATAGCTCAATTATTTCTATTGCTGAGTAGTATTCCATTATATGAGTGTACCAAAATTTGTTCATCCACTTACTTATTGGTAGTCATCTGGGTTACTCCCTTTCTGCTATTATGAATAAAACTGCCATGAACATTTATAAGAGTCTGTGGACATAGTTTTCATTTCATTTCTCTTCAGTAAATACCTGAGTGGCACTTGCTGGATTGCATGGTAATTATATGCTTAAGTACATAAGAAATTAATGTAGCTTATTACCTTCTCACCAGTGATGTGTAAGAGTTTTACTTGCTCCAGTTTCACTTGCTCTTCATCCCCATTAATACTTGGTAATGCCAATCTTACTAAGTTTTAGTCATTCTAGGGAATATGAGGTATTCTTACTCCAGCTTTAATCTACATATCCAAATTTAGTATTTGATAATACTGCTTTTAATAAAAAGTTAGGTATTTTGTTCCTTTTATAATGTCCAATAAGCATAAAAGAAATGCTCAACATGATCAGGCATAGAAAAATGCAAACTAAAACCATAATAAGCTGTCATGCCAGAATTTCCAGAGAAGCAAAATTAAAAGGACCAACAATATCAAGTGTTGACAAGGATATGGAGCAACAGGAACTCTTTCACAGTGTTGGTGAGAATACAACCAAGCACACAACTTTAGAAAACCATTTAGCATTATCTGCTAAAGCTAAACAAATCCCTACACTATAACCCCACCATTTCCACTCCTAGATAGAAACCCAAGACATATCAGCGCCTAAAAAATTAAACCAGAATGTTTATGGCAATTTTATTAGAACAGCTCAAACCTGGAAATGATTCCAGTGTCCATCAACAGGAGATTGTGTTAAGGTTAATTGAGAGGCCCATATGGGGAAAGTAATAAAGAGGCAAGCACACAGGATGGTGAAGAGCAAGAAGTGGCGGCTCTCATGGGAAAGCCAGTCCAGTTTATTATCTATTCCAGGGTCATATCAAGTTACACTAGGTTACATAATATAGTTAGCTCTATGCATGTGCAGATCACGTAACTTGCTTCTCAGAGTCCACTACTACCAAAGATTATCATAATGAGATAATGTCTCCAGGCCTTAAGGACAAAGGAGCTGCAGAGCATCTCTAAGTCATTCAAACAGAGCATCTTTTGTCCTGAGGAGTTTGCCTGACTCAAAGGACTTTCGCTCCTCTGTACATTGACTGATCTGAAATCCCTACAAGATTAGATTAAAAGATTGCAATGAACTGATGAAATGGAATGCCACACAGCAATAAAAGGCAATACACTATGCACAATAAGGGTAATTCCCTGTTGAACAATGTTTAGCATCTTCTTATAAGTCTACTGGCTATTTGTATAACTTCTTTTAAAAAGTATCTCTTCCTGTATGATTATATGAATGGCATGAATCTACATCATGCACAACCATAAAAATGAAAAGTTGTGCCCCATTTGTGTACAATGAATCAAAATGAAGTCTTATTATTAACCTCTAAGTGCTATTTATAAATCCTCAATATAAGTGCTATGTCAGATATATGCATTCCCAATACTTTTTCCCAGTCTGTTTTACCTTTTCATTTTTAAAAAAGTTATCTTTTGAAGAACACAAATTGATGTGTTAATTCTGATGAGGTGCCACAAGATTCTATTTACACCTAGTGTTTGATAATACTACCTTTTTAAAAATAGAGTTGGGTATTTGGTTGTCTCTATAAGAAAGGAAAAATGTCTTATTTCATTTGCAGATAAAATAACTGTGACATAAGCCTTACTACTTGAGCTTCAAGGCCATGATCTAACAGAGCCATAGGAAAACAGGGACATGACTTGTTTTCATGTATGATACCAAAATCTCAAGTTTGTAGTGAATAAACTTCTCAAATCATAATACTTCAATGGGAGTCTAATAATTTTAAGGCACATCCCTAGAGATTTTAGAACTTAAGTAAAATTTTATAAAGAACACATATTACACACACACACACACACACACACACACACACACAAAGCATTGTGCATCATCTTATTCACATAGATGAAACAAACATTTTCCCACCTGATATTTCATCCCAGAACTATCAGATATCTCTCATTTACCTAATAGGATAGATGGCATTCTCACAACTCACAATTATTGCCAGCAACTTTTAGTGGTTACTACTATCTATGTGAAATTAACCTTAAGGAGATTGGTTCCTGTGTAATATGCTAAAATTATTTAGTGCTTTGAGTTTCTATACAGGAATCACACAGGATTTTAAAGTCACTTAACACCTGTTGGTAATGTCCAATAAGAAAAATGACCAAAGAAATAGTTGTGAAATTTGTGGTTAAGATTTATTAGTTGTCATGAATAAAGAAATCCAATAAAAACAAGTGGGCACTAATAGCAAGTATTTAATTATGCACACTTGATGCAAGAAATTAAGTGCTAGAGGTGAATACAGAGATGCCCTGTCCTGAAGGTGTCTGTACTCTTAATAGAGAAACTAGGACAAATGTTGGAAGGTAAAATAGAAGTACAACTAGTAAGTAAGTACCTTTTATTTATGTCTGGTTCAGCACTGAGCATGTCATTTGGAACATACACGTTTATATGACTGTCCTTTGTGCTAAGATGGTAAACTCGAAGGAGGAAGGGATGTACTTTACTCTCTCTTGAACTTTCAGGTTCTAGCATAGAATCAGTATCAACAGGCAAGTGTATAGAACAAACGCTTGGGAAGGTTGAGAGATGTACAATACAGGGCTGAAGGTACAGTTCAGCAGGAGAGCCCTTGTGCAGCACACACAGGTCCGGGGTTCAATCCCCGGCACTGCAAAATAAATAACATAAATAAAAATGAGAGCCTGCACAAACAAGAGAAAAAGAGAGAGACAGAGAGAGACAGAGAGAGAAGAGAGGCATATGTTGTAGAGCAATAACCCAGTTAGATAACCACACAGGGAAATTACAAAAACATCCTGGAGAGGGAAAATTTAGTTAGATTCTGAAATATGAGTATAATTTACCTGGCACAGATGGTCAGGAGGAAGGACAGAATTGGAGGAAGAAAAAAAGACATGTAAAAGCATGGAGAGAAAAGCATTCTGGGAAAGCCTACAGTTGTATTAGAGCATCACACAAATGTGCAAGAGTGGTAGGAGACTTGGTCAGAAAAGTAGCAAGTTTTGAATGTCAGGTGAAAAGGTTGACTTGGTAGACATTGAAGATTTTCAGAAGGAAAAGTGACTTATGTTAGTGCTTTAGGAAAACAAATCTAGCAGTGATTTTGTATGGAGAAGCTAAACTAGCAAATTATAAGTTCAATAACAGGCTTTTTGTTAGGTACTGGATTCAGTGTGCTGGTACAGGACACTGCAGGTAATCCTTTCATTCCTGATGTTGCTAATTTGTAGAGTTCTCTCTCTCTCTACCCAACCACACACACCCTGCCACCCTTCCTTCCATGATCAGTCTTGCCAGGGGCTTACTGGTTTTAATGACTACTTTTCAAAGAAATCAATCATCTAAAAACTTGATCTTTATGTGAAATGCTTGGGACCAGAAGTGTTTCAGATTTTGGAACTTTTTTGATTTGGGAATATTTGCATAGACTTCACCAGTTGCATATCTCTAACCTGAAAATCTAAATCTGAAATGCTCTGAAATCAGAAACAGTATCATGTTGGTGCTCAAAAAGTTTTGGATTTCAGGGTATTTTAGACTTTTGGATTAGGAATGCTGTATCTGTATTTTTTCCTCTTTTATTGTGGTAAAATATTTTAAAACATAAAATTCACCATTTTAAAGTGTATGGTTTAGTGTAATTAAGTGCATTCACAATATAATGCAATTATCACCATTATCCATCACCAAAATTTTTTCCTCATCCAAACTAAAACTCTGTACCCATTAAATGAAGAGTTTCCATTCTCCCCTCTTCACAACCTTCATAACCACTATTCTACTTCTGACTCCATGAATTTGAATACTCTAGGTCTACCTCACAAAAGTGTAGCCATACAATACTTATCTTTTTGTGCCTGGCTTATTTCACTTCACTATTCATCCATATTGGAGCATAATAATAATTTTATTTCTTAAGGTGAAATACATTATATGAATCTATCACATTTTTATATATTGATGGACATTGGGTATTTCCCACCATTTGGCTATAGTGAATGACACTGTTGTGAACATTATTTTGCTATCATTTGTTGAGCAAATTTGTATTTACATTCACAGGGGATATTGGTCCACAATTTTCTTTTCTTGTAATGTCTTTATCTTGTTTTGATAGCATGGTAATGCTACCCTCATGAGATGAAATGGGAAACATTCCCTCCTCTTCTACTTTCTGAATGATATTGTTTACAATTGGTATTATTTCTTCCTTAAAAGATTGGTAGAATTCACCAATGAAAGCATCTGATCTAGAGTTTTCTTTTTTTTAGAATTTTTTTTTCTTTACAAATTCAATTCTCTTAATAGATGTGGAACTATTCAGGTTAGTTAATTCTTTTTGAGTGAGTTTTGTGATTATTTCTTTTTCACAACCATAAATCAGTTTGTCTGAGTTGCTAAATCTATATGCATAGAATAGCACATAGTATTCCCTTCTTATCCTTTGACAGTCTGCAGGTAATCCTTTCATTCCTACTGTTGTTAATTTGCAGAGTCCTCTCTCTCTTTCTCACTTTTTTTCCTTGATCAGTCTTGCCAGGGGCTTATTGGTTTTATTGACTACTTTCAAAGAATCAGCTTTTGGTTTTACTGATTTTTTTCTTGTTTTTTTGTTTTCTACTTCATTGACTTCTGCTCTTATTTTTATTCCATTTCTTCTGCTTCTTTTGGGTTTTTCTTATCTTTCTATTTTCTTAAGACAGAAGCTTGAATTAGTGGTTTGAGACCTTTCTTCTTTCTAATAAGAATTTGATGTTATAAATTTCCTTCTTCAGTTGAATCTTAAAAGTTCTACTTATATCAACTATTTTCTAATTTCCTTTCCTGATTTGGTCTATTTTTCAGGCTTATGTCTGCAATGAAATAGAGCACCTAAAAACTTCACTCTAATCTTATAAACATAGATAAGAATATACTCAACATGCTGTCCTGGCTATGAAATCTGTCATTTCTCACCACAACTTAAGTATTATATTTGAGAAAATATACCTCTAAAGTATGATATATACATATTAAAATTTTATTTGTTGTGAAATGGAAAACACAGTGAAGAGTTATGCTAAGGGAATAACATAAAAGATGTGGTCAGATTCAACTTTGTTAAATTAGTTTTATTTGAGAGTCTCCTCTCAAGAACCAAGTCACAAAAGATTCTTAACTTTAAAAGGAAGTTATTTTAAACTTTGGAGCATACACTAAAAAGATCAAGCATTCTTAAAGATAAACTTTGCTCAAATGCATTATTCACTGGTAGTATTTTCACTGCTCAGGCTTGTGGGTCTCTTTTTTTTTGAGAAAGGGTCCCATGTTGTCTAGTCTGGCCTTGAACTCATGATCCTCTTGCCTTGGCCTCCCAAGCAGCTGTGATTACACATATGTGCCACCATGCCCAGCTGAGCCTGGGATCTTGAAGTTGATTTTCCCCATTCAAATGATGTTTCCATCTCAAAATATCGTGGGTCATGGTATACTACCTAATCCCTTTAACCTCAGAAGCCTCAGTTATAAAGCAGGAATAACAGTATTTCCAAGAAAAAGTTATGAGAATTAAATGAGATAGCCCATGTAAATGTAACATAATACCTGGCAGACAGTAAAAGGTTCAGTAAATGTTTGCTGAATGAAATTTTACCTTAACTTTAATGAATTTTCACCTTATCTCCTTTACTCTGTGTTTAGTTCAAATCTCATTACAGGAAAGTTTAAAGACTACAAACTCTTTTCTATAATAAAATAATCTACTTTGTGTTTGAGCAAAATTTCTTTATTCATCAAACATCTTTTTTGGCTAATTAAATGAGGAGAATTTGGAATTTTTGAAACTTTTTATTTTGCTCTTCTAAATTCATCCAAATCAAGAGAAGGAGAGCTATAGCTTTAGACACTCATTTTTTTTTCCTATCTAATGAATCTACAAAACTGAGAAAACTCACTATGAATCTTTATCAACTTCACTACAGTTTACCTAAAATGCCTAAATACGGTCGATGATACACATAGACCAAAGTGAAATGCCAGGACCCTGAAGTGAGATTCTTGACTACACAGATCTTGAGGGATAAACTTCTTGAAAAACCAATCCTAGAGAGCCAGGTACTACGAAGCTCTCCTGTAATCCCAAGTACTCAGGAAGCTGAGTTAGGAGGATCACAAATCCCAGCCCAGCCTGAATAACTGAGCAAGACAAGGAAGGAAGGAAGGAAGGAAGGAAGGAAGGAAGGAAGGAAGGAAGGAAGGAAGGAAGGAAGAAAGGGAGGGTGGGAGGGAAGGAGGGGAGGGAGAAGGGGAAAGGGGAACGGGGAAGGGAAAGAAAGAAAGAAAGAAAGAAAGAAAGAAAGAAAGAAAGAAAGAAAGGAAGGAAGGAAGGAAGGAAGGAAGGAAGGAAGGAAGGGAGGGAGGGAGGGAAAGAAAATAATCTGTCATCAGAGAATATGAAAACCATATGCAATTACTATATAAAATATTTGAATTACAAAAACATTTAAGAGGCATCTGAGACTCTGACAGCACCTGTGGTTACCTTTCTGTGTACCTGTGATGCCAGAGACCGAAAAGGCATTTACAAATAAGTAAAACTAAAACCAATGACTTATGGCTACAAAGGTAATCAGTATCAGAGATTAAGAGGGGGAAAAAAGAGGAAAATGAACACAGAAGAGTAAGTAGATCCATTCCCTTCCATTCTGTGTTCAACTGATTTCAATTCTTTTATATGAAAATTATCAGAAACAGTTAAATATACATCCCATAAGCTGCTTTCAATTTGCATTCATGTTTAATAGTAGAGGGAGCAGCCCAGGGGGTATAGAAAGGAAGGTTTGTATATGGGTAACTTCATTGAGTCTCAGTTTTTCCACCTGTAAAATGGCGGTAAAAATGTCTACCCTATGAAGTTGTGATTATTAATTTGAAAAAATAAATGAAAATATGGAAAAATAAATAAATGGAACTAAAACAGTACTATTTGATAGAAATGTAAGGTGAACCACAAATGTGAGCCACATATGTAATCTTAAATTAAAAAATACAAAGAAGCAGGTGAAAGTAAGTTTAATAATACATTTTATTTAACCCAATATACCCATAATATTATCATTTCAACATGTTGATCAATATAAAATTAATGAGATTTTGTTACATTCCTTTTTCTTTTTGTGCCACGTGTCTGAAAAATGATGTGTATTTTACATGCACAGCACAGCTCAATTCATACTAGGCACATTTCAAGAGCTCCACAGACTATGTAGCTATAGACCACTATAGTGGGCAGCATACATTTACAACCAAGGTGAGGCTTCATGTATGTTCATTAGATTCAAATAGTATTTCCTATCAGAGGATCCCTGTGGGACTAAGGAAATTATTTGAAAAATCAATACATTAAAGAAATTCTGTATTTTCATATTTTCAGTATAGTATTTGATATGATATATAAGAATTTAAAATATGATCTAAACTGACTAGACCAAATATTTATCCAAATTAAAAGAAAACAAAAAATGATTTTGATAGGTCACTAAATATTTATTTATTTTATATTTCTGTGGTTATTTTATTAGGGTTTGAATCATACATTACTTTGACACAGAATCTAATACTCTCAAAAAATAAAATTTGACATAACTATAAGCATATAAATAATTCAAATATATGCATGCTATGATTAATAAAGTATATCAGCTGGCAAAGAAACAGCAACAGAAAATATAATATCTAGAATATTTCTGTATAGTGCAAAACTTTTCATTTTATTGGATCTCTCTTGGTAGGTCATGTCATAGTTTTAATATCTTTAATATTTTTTTCTCTCATAAAAATTTAAATGTATTCTCTAAATATGAGCATTACCACCTATCATGACAACTTAATTATGTGCAAATGTAATCATAAGTAAAGATACCATCATATTTAATGCACTAAAATGATGGGATAATATAAGTTATTGGGGTTGTCAAATATTAGTTGTATTATATTTATTATTAAAATTACATTGAATAGTACAAAGTAGACAAATTCTTATAAAAGTAGGATGGAAAATATATAGAAAACATTTGTTAACTTTAAGACCTTTTGACGTTATCTACAAAGTACAAGTGCATGTGTGTACACAAACACACACCCATATACAATTATACATTGAGTAGTATGTTCTTGTTTTCTAGGTAAGGAGATGTCCTGAAATTGATAGTTTCATCAATCTTTCTTTGGTCCAACACAAATGGTCAGACGAGACACAGAATAAAATGAGGATAGAATATTAGATAGATGACCACTACACTTTGATTAACTACTTAATTTCAACATAACAAAGGATATGAAATTCCTAAGAACTGAAACTCTTTGGACTTTGATTTTTCACTTACTATGTATTCAAAAGACAGGCCTCTCCCTCAAACATTTTTATCAGTGTGCTCAGTCAGAGATAATGCATGAGGAGAAAAAGTACCACTGGCTGAATTATTGCTTCCATGTTTGGTAGCTCCTGCCATGTGTCCCTCTGCAATCTTCTGACCAAGCATTTGTCTCCCATAGCCCCGCTCAGGCTTAAGATCACTGATGAGCTCATACCACAAAGCAATATAGCTGCTCAAGAGAGGGTTGACTGACTTATTACTTGAAGTTTTCCTGGTGAAAATGAGGCACCCATTTCCCCAGCTAACCAATGCTGACCCCTAGAGTCACTGATACTAAACACAAACATTAAAGGCATACTTGGATTTTTGGGATTGGGGGGGCAGGTGGGGGGTAAAATTAATAACAGAATGTGTGACAGATACTATTGCCCTGTGTACATGTATGAATGCACAGATGGTGTGACTCTACTTTGTGGACAACCAGTGAAACAATAGCTGTACTCCATTTGTGTTCAATGAATCAATAAGTAAATAAAAAAAAAAAAAAGGCATACTTGGCACAATTTTAAACAGTTGGCCAAAATTCAGAAGTAAAATTACCCAATGTATTAAGAAACTCACATCTGGCATTTCTGTAGAGAAGGAAAGGGTCCTGGAGTTGGAAATCCAGGTCTTTAGTAATGGGTTCTGTTCTATTTTCCATGCTCAGCCTATTCATAATGGTGAATCCATGCTTTGGAGAAGCAGACCTGAAAATCACAAAGAGTGGTGGAGGTTGTGGGGAGCCAAAAAACAAGCTGCTTAGTATATTATACTTAACAGTGTAACTACATTCTGATGTCTCTTTCAACCTTTCTGTATGTACATACAGCTTTACACAAGCAGACTGTACCCATGCAAAAGCAACACTTCTGTACAACGGGCATCGTATTATTAATTCATACGTAAAACATCACAACTGTCATGATCCTAGGTAAAACAGCTGTACTGTGTGTGTGTGTGTGTGTGTGTGTGTGTATCTTGCGTGCCAATACATATATCTTGTCTACTGACCTATGGTGTAAATTCATTTAAGACAGAGATAGTAACTTTTAAAAATCTTATAGACAGATGCTTTTAAAGGATCTTGTAGTTCATATAGAGCATACCTCACAATTATACAAAGAAATTTTTCATAGAAAAAATTAGTGTTGGTCTGAAATTGAAAGCTGCAAAATCTTAGAGAAATGAAGCAACTCTGGCCACAGAATACTTGTGGAGAGAGATAATATAAACTAAAAATGTATGTACTGGTCCAAAGGACAGATATTTTGTTTTCTTCAATCTAAAGCAAACAGTTTCATGGATAAACCACAAGTTTTTCTCAATAAAAATGTGGCATTTCATGACTTGTTACTTTTCATTTCATTCAATAAACCTTGAATGCCTACTCTATGGGCAGAACCCAAATTACACAGAGTATAAACTCTAACAACTACATGTGCATTTGTTTACCCTTGGGTGACAGCCATATAGTAATTCAACTGTGCAACTTCTGGTGACAAATGAAATGCCACATACTTACACAATGAAACTGAAGCAAGGAGAATTCATTTATTTATTTTAAACTACAGTTCTAGGGTTGTTATTAACAAACCCACAGAAATGTTATGAGCAACAGGAAGGAAAAATGTTTACATCTTAGCCTCATTTCACTTCTAACCATTTGATGCTGATAAAGAAATAAAACACAGCTACTTTACCACTTTAAGGATTTTCTTAAAACCTCCAATCTAAAAACTGATGGAAGGCAATCTTTGCCCAGCTTATTTTAAAAAGAGGTAAAGTGGTGGTAGGTATATACTCAATACCAGAAATAATCATGATAATCATTTAGACTTAGATTCAGAGGAAGGATGAACATGTACTCCTTAAGAGCTTTGACAGGGCTGGGGTCATAGCACAGTGGTAGAGTGCTTGCCTAGTATGTGTGAGGCACTGGGTTCAATTCTCAGCACCACATATAAATAAATAAAATGAAAGTCCATTGATAACTAAAAAATTTTTTTTTTAAAAAAAGAGCTTTGACAGAGGATCATCTAGAAAGTTAGTTCCAGAAATCACCAGTGGGTCTCTATGAACTGTTATTACAGGTAGGAAGACACAGGTCGACATGAAGAAATCATTCTTAAAGTGAGATTCGGTGTTTCTATACAAGAATCAGAACTTGATTCTTCATGTATTTCATTATTACAAAATTTTGTAATATTTCATTATCACAAAAGTATGACATACATACTATTAGTAGTATGGGTACTATACCATTTTGCAGTTTATAAAATAAGCTCAGGGATACAGATGCCAGTTGCTCTAAAGAAAATTTTTGGAAAAGAAGTCAAAGTATACCATTTAGCAGCTCTATTACTTGGAACCTAAACTCCCTTTGGATTTTTCTGTCCTTTTCTGCAAAGATAAGTCCTCAACATATCAGAATCTGGGACCTGGGAGATGATAGGAGGGGGTTGTTGCATGTGTGGAGGCTGCAGGTGCCTATCTTGAGGAGAAAGATTAGGGGAAGAGATTAAGTAATGGAAGAATTTTCCCCCTCAATTTAATAGCGCGTTTAATTACAGCTCAATGAAAGACTTGGGAGCATATTAAGAGGTACTTGAAAATACAAAGCTACATTTGGTTTAGGTACAAGATATTTGTATAATGTGTTACTCTTCCATGCTTAAAAAAAAAAGCCCACTAATAATCCCGAAAACCAATCATTAACAAATCTTTCTTTCTCAAAATATAACACTTGTGAAAAATGAAAGAGAATGCATACTGTGTGTTGGCACACAGTAGAGGTCAATCATTTGGTTTTCTTTGCACTTCAAAATTCTCAGAAGTCACACTGTACTGAATAAACTCATTTGGTGATATGCTCTGGTGTTTCTGGAATGTTTTGGAACATAAGGTAGCCTAATATGCCAATGATTCTTGCATGCTTCTGCCACTTTTCTGAGACAATCTGACCTCCATATTGTCCTGGCCATCCATTCCTTCCTCTCTACTATTCCTGCTGCCTCCACTTGAACAGACCTTCCTTCCCCACTGCTTCCCCACTCCCTAGAGACCGCCACTGTCATTGCTCTGTTCCCATAATTGGCCTCTCCATACTCTTCCTGTTCTGCTTTTATTGTTATGGCTCATTCTTCTGTGTCCTTACTGGCCCTAAAACCCCACCATTAGTCCTTATCAATTTCCTATTTATACTCACTCCTTCTCTCATGATTTCAATTGCCAAATTATTTCACACAACTCTAAACTCTCCACCTCCAGCCACCACCCTAACTGAAGCGGCTGGATACCTCCCTTTGAATGTCTTGCTACCATTCCAAAAGCATTACCTCAAAAAACTAAAGACTAAGAACTGGAGTGGTAGCTCAGAGACAGAGCATGTGCTTAGAACACATGAGGCCCTGGGCTCCATCTCCAATACCACAAACAAATAAAAAACTTATTTTCAAAACAGATTCTTGACCTATGGTCTTTGTATTCTGCCAATGACTTTGTCTTTGTATTCCACATTCAAAATATTAATGTTAGTATTAACTTTGCCATTCCCTCTATTCACACAGTCCTTCAGTGCCTTTCCATTTCAATTTCAGTCATTCTAGTCCCACGTCTCATCATATTTATGCCACAGCAATAATCCTAACCTAATTCTAATCCTAGTCCTCCCTAACTCCAATTTCTTCTAGAACCAATGTCTCCTAATAATGTTAATACATTTACTTTCCCCTTATTTCCTCTGATACTCTTGTTTATAAACCTTCAATGACTCCCCACTGCCAGGAAGACAAATGGCAAAATCCTCAGAGCCATTCCATGCCAGAAAATTAATATAATTTTCCTAATATAAACCCTTTGCAATAAAGAATCATTTTCCTGCTAGGCACGGTGGCACACTCCTGTAATGCAAGTAGCTCAGGAGGCTGAGGCAGGAGAATCGCAAAGCCAGCCTAAGCAACTTAAGAGATGCCCTAAGCAACTCAGTGAAACCCTGTTTCAAAACAAAAAAAGTGCTGGGGATGTGGCTCAGTGGTTAACTGGGCCTAGCTTCAAACCCCAGTATGCCCCCCCAAAATAATGAAAAGAATAATTTTCCCCACGGTCCTTTTCATATATTAGGTTCTATGTCTCTGCTTTCACCAGTCTTCCTATTGAGACTGCCTGTCCCTTTCCCCCACACAAGTTCAGTTCTACCTCATTTCTTACCAATTCTATAAAACCTATCATCAGAGCATCCCATTCATTGCTTATAACCTATTAAATGGAACTCACCATAGTCTATCCTGTATTGTGTTTATATATGTGTGTGCGTGTGGTGCTGGAGATGGAACCCAGGGCCTCACACATGCAAGGCAAACACTCTACCTGAGCTATACCCTCAGACTCTCAGTTAATCTCAAATGTGAATATATGTATAAAGAAAATATACTTGTATTTCCTTTTCCTCCAATGAAATTGCTACCCCAAGAAGGGTTTGTACTGGCTTTTGTATTTTATCTTTGCATCCCTCACTGAGGGTAGATGGAATTTAGCTAAGACATTTCATATGAATGTTTATGTGAATAAAAATTTTAGCGATTAAGATAATATAATACTATAAGTCTCTTTGTATGTGAGTGATGTTAATAATACCTGAGAAAAAAGAATGACTAAAAGCATGAGTTTATTAACTCATCTTCAATTTTGGACTATGTTTTTTTAAACAGTCAAGGATTAGGAAAGGTAATCAATAAAGCCCTTTTCCAAGTATTGATTAAATAATCTAACATTCCTAAAAGTACACTTCTAGTTCCTTGCCAATGAATTATATTCAAGAACTCTGTACCATTCATTCGAGTCAAAGGATAATTATTTAATACTATTCTAAACAGAACAAGATTTAAGTTCATCTATATTAAAGTTTCAATTATGTCCTAAAATTAGTATTCCCTGGAATATACCAGGCAATATTATGTATGTAGTATTACCTTCCTCCTGTCAATTAATGATTTCAAACCAAGGTTCACTTGTTTCACTTCTCTTTGAAATAAAACTGTACTTGAAGAAGAGTGACATAATTGAGCAAAAGTATTATTTTGAAGATTGGCAGTTTCTTTCTAAAAGTAAAATATTCTTACCTTGTGTACACAAATAAGGTTCCTTCCACATCAGTCTTCTCCTAAAAGATAAAAACCACAATGTGTATGTTCTCTTCATTCAAAGGCAGAAAGAACATTAAATTCTTACAGAATACTATAGGAATACTATATCTCATTTCAAATTGGTGAAACTGTGACCTTTGGAGTTGTTCTTAGGAAAAGGAGAGAGCAGATCCTCTGCCCTAACTGTGGCTCTGCTAAGGAGCAGGAAGTGCTCAATTTTTTATCATTAACTCTTTTTCCCAAACACATGGTTAGCAACACACCACTATCTAAAACAATAAAAAAGTTAAGTGCTCACCATGGACTTCATTAAAAAGAAGGGATTATGATAAATGTGCCTTTTCTTCCACCTACAAAACTGGGCATATAGCAAGCTGCAGAAATCACTGGTGTCTGCATTTCATTATCCTTCACTTCATTTTTTGGGGTTCATCTTCCTTTGCCGTATCTGTCACCTAGGACAGCAGATGACCTGACAATAACTGCTTTGACTGCTAGACACAAGAGGGAAGGATGCTGTAGTTTTCAGATGAATAAATTAGCTACTTGGTGTGCAATAGAGGCAAATTCTGATCCAAGACCTTTGAAATAAAGTTAGAAGTATTACCAAGTTAGGACTCAAGAATTGCCTGAGAAACTCTGGGGGAGGTGGTAAAGTTAAAATGATAATTTAGTTAGTTAACTGACATTTCTTTTCCATTTTTCCAAAGGCAAGAACCCAGGCCCCTGAGATAATGGTTATGAATACAATGCACATAAGTTTCTTTTGTTTAACTAGTAATCAAACTATTTAAATTCTGAACTTTAAAATGCGCTTTTGTTATTTACATGGCTTAATTTCGGAATTCGATTTAAACCCCCAATATTTTATTATTTTTGTTTTGTTTTGCTTTTGGTGGTGCTAGGGATTGAACCCAGGGCCTTGTGCATGCTAGGCAAGCAGTATACCAACTAAGCTATATCCCCAGTGGCCCCCCCAATATTTTATTATTAACATCCATTTCCATAATGATTCAAAATTAAGCAATTTAATTCTGGTTTAATATGCACTCATTAAAGAAAAAAGTTGTCAATATTAACAAGTTTTAAAAGTCATATAAAACCTGAAAACTTGATCCTTTCACATGCTCAGACAATTACAGCAATTTTCACAGTCACCTTAGTTTGGTGAGTCTCAAAGTATGATTCACAGCTCAGCAGCAACAGCAGCAGCACCACCTGGGAACTTGTAATGCATATTCTCAGGTTCCTGCTCAAACCCAGACTCAAAAACTCAGGGTAGTACCCAGCAATGTGCTTTTTATTAAGCTATGCAGGTGATTCTAAGGCATGGGAGTTTGCAAATAACTACCTAAGTTCAATAACATCTTCTCTGCCCACAGAACACTGTGCTTTGAAAAATACCCTTAGTCAAAATGAAAAATACAAATACACAGAAACATTATTTTTCTTTGTAAACAAGCATGGTTAATTTCTATCTGTTGAGAAATCTATACTCTAAGTGCACTTTAAGCACTAAGAATTAAAACTTAAACCACAACAGTACAAATCACTGAGAAAAAAAGGGTCACTGAAGTACAATAAATGCTACCCAATCTAAGAACTTGTGAGTGTCCTTAAAGTTTAACGGCTGGTAAGTATTTACTAGTCCACAATGCCTTTAAAAATACATTTGCAAAAACTAAAGATTTGATATTATTCATTACATTGAGAGGAAACTGAAGCTAAGAGTGATGGTGCCAGGAGTCTGAGAAACCTAAGTGCATTGTTAGGATCACTTGCCACAAGGCCAAAACACTTTACTGTCTTGGGGACATGGGACTGTTTAAACCTTAGAGATGCAAACTGGGGTTTCATATGTATCGGCACACATTAGCTAATACCTTTCAACTTCTTTCCTTTCTTCCTTAACCTAAAGGAAATTCCCTTTTCTTTAAAAACAAAACTTTTATGACACTTTAGTTTGCAAAATCCAAAATCAGAAGAGGCATGTTTCTCCTGGAATTATTCTCTAACTCATAACAAGCAATTCTTAAACCTGAGAGTTGTTCTCCAAGTTTGTTCATGGAAAGGAATTGTGTTTCAATAATTACAATACGGAGTGGGATTCTTTTTTTTTTTTTTTTTTGCGGTGCTGGGGATTGAACCCACAGCCTTGTGCTTGCAAGGCAAGCACTCTACCAATTGAGCTATATCCCCAGCCCCGGAGTGGGATTCTTAACAGACTAGGCTAAGTAGTTTATTATTCTAGTTTCAGTTTTTCCATTGGGGGAAAAAAAAGAGATAACTGGTCTATACCACTCACTTATTTTAATGAAAAAAAAAAAAAAGAAGACATTTTAAGAGCTGTATGATACCTGGATAAGAGGTTCTGGAAATGTAAATTTCTATTCTACTATGGCTGAGCCAACTCAAATTCATGTATTTTCCTGATCCCTCCACCATTATCCAAGGGCAACCAGGCTTTTTTTCTTTTTCTTTTTTCTCTCTGGGCCTAGTGAAAGACTGGGAGTTAAAACAGAATATATTAGATTTTCCTTAGATCCTCCAAGTAAGGAGGACGTTTATGTTAAAGCATTAGCTCACAGTCCTGGGATATTTTAACTTAAATTTGAAGAGTACAATTTAGTGATGTAATATTATACTCTATTATGAAATCTAAATGCAAAAGAAAGAAGCAGTTCAAATTTCAAAACAAAAAATAACAATGGAATATAAAGTAATGCTATTTTGCAAACTATTGGGAGTCAGCACATGATGGCACTTTTCAAACAACTAAAGCAATCTCTATTTTACTCATTATTCTAAGTTAAAATATGAAAAATGCAGGTCTCCATTTATCTTTCTAAATCTGTCTCTCTCCATCATGAATGCAGCACCTGAGTCTCCTTTGAAGATTTCAACAGTGTCAAATGCCTGGGCCTCATTATCCAGAGATTCTGATTTGGTGGGTTGCACTTCTAAAAACTCCATGTTATTCTGATACATATAAACTTGGAAAACCATTAGTCAGAAACACAGGACGCTAGTCCCTCAAGATAAGTTTCTAAAGCTTAGCACTTTTGAGGTTTTGGACCAGATGTATTTTTGTTATGGGGTGCACAACAATGCCTGTACATTGCAGAATGTTTAGCAGCCTCCCGGCCCCTCAGTGTGACAAAGAAGTCTCTTCACATTGCCAAATGTCACCTGGGGGCAAAATCAACTCTAACTAAGAACCACTGCTCCAAGAATTGAGAACATAAAAAAAACAATACAGGGTTATAGCCTTAAATTGACACAAAGGTATTTTGGGGGAGCAGTCCTTGGCAATGGGGAGGCCTAGCTCTAAAATTCCTAGTCATGATATAATCTTTCTTAACCCTCTTTATTTTAATTGATGCTGGGGATCAAACCCTGGGCCTTGAGCATGCTAAGCACATAATTTACCGCTGAGTTCTAACCCCCAGCTCATGATCCTTTTTAAAGGCAGTTCATTCTTTGTCCACCCTTCATTTCTAATTCCTTCTCCTCTAAATGTTTGCTGTCATTCTTCATCTATTTCCAGCATAAGAATTCCCCTCCTTTATATCCCACCAGTTTTCTTCCATTCTCAAGAATGTTCTTTATACTTTTATTAGGTTTGCATTCAGAAGGCTCCCATCCAGAGATGTGAGTGATGCCATCTGGAGAGTAGTGACAATTTGCTTGCCTCCAGTCACTGTTGCAGCTGAACCTAGGTCTCTCTCTTTTGCCTGGCTACCACAGCCTTGAAGATTAGTACTTTGAAAGAATGACCTTTTACTGAATGAATTATGCCCTGTCTGAAGGCAACAAGTCCAGGAAGCAGGAAAACATAACTCCTGTAAATAATGCATTGTGACACTTCTGCCTTTTGATGAGGCTTTTGTTGATGGGCTTCACTGGATATCTAGTAAATCTCTGCAAGGATTTTAAAAGGTCTCTATCACACAGATAACTGTCAAGGGCCTTTAGGCAACTATTGTTATTCAAAAGAATGTTCTACTATATATGTTAACAATTTCTAGGGATTCTCAACTCTAAGCCTAATGTCAAGTCAGCTTACAATACTAACTATCCTTATCTACCACAGAATTATAGAATTACATTATACCTTTGGCATTTTTTTAAATAGAACAGGAAAAGAGCCACGTGTAACTTTATACATTTTAAATAATTACCCTGGAGGAAACTGTCTACTATATTGCTCAATCCTTTTATATAAAGACCCAGGTGATAAATTCCCTGAGGGAACTAGGGAAAAATAGTCCCTCTCCTGATCAAGTGGTACACTTCCTATTACAGAACAATGAATATAGTGGTATCCATGTTTTTCTTCCAGATTTGGCCACTAGTAGAACAGATCTTAATTCTTTGCCTCATTTCAGTTAAGAACTTAGGGCAAAAGTCTCAAGAATTTTATGATAAACTTAGGACAATGGGCCCAGGATGTAGAGTGCTGGCCTAGCATTGGTGAGGTCCTAGGTTGGATCCTCAGTAAGCGTGCGTGCGCGCACGCACACACACATACACACACACAAAACTTAGGGCAAAACCATCCTCCTCCTCCTATTTTCACTTCTTTATTTGCATATTTATTTTTGTGGTGCTGAGGATTGAACCCAGGGCCATGCACATGATTGGCAAGCCTAATTTCCTGCCAGCCCTTCACAGTGTCTTTTTATGTTAATCATTTCCAGGTGTGTTTTTATTACAAGCAGCTGAAGATCCATACTGGAGACATGTAGGCTAATGAATGTGAGTGTTAAAAAACACGGATTTGCTCAATGTGGATGTTTTCTTTGCTTGTTTTGATGTTTGTTTCTCACTTGGAGAACACATCAAAAAATTCATCAGAAATCCTTTCAAAATAAGTTCTTTATACCGTTTTGTAACTTTTAAAAAATGATGGATGGTTATATAATGGACAGATGAATACTATTTGGTAAGAAAATCAGTGTGAGGAAGCAGAAAAGTACATGTCTACATTCAATGGATGAGTTATAAAATTACATGAGGCAACTCTCACAAAAGAACTCCTCAAAATGTCTCGTACTCCTACCCCATTTTAGTTGTGAGGGAAATTAAATTGCACTGCATTACATTTACTGGGGCTTAGCTTCGAGAAGAACATTAAAATAATTCGGCTCCCAAGTGGATTCCAACATCAATATATTAATCTTCCTGAGAACCATCAGCCTCCCTCTAAGTACTGGACCCAGGCACGTTTGTCTGTCTTTTACTTCCCCCTTTGCTTCGTGTTTCCCCTGAGTTCATAACTTCAGATTCTCCCCTTCTGTCAAGGTTTCTCTTCGCCCCATCGAGGACTGAGGCTCCAAAACCCCGACTCGTCTCCTAGCCTGCCTCCTCATTAGCCACGGGTTCACAGCATTGCCTCGGGGCGCACCGTCCTCCCGCCCTCAGGGTCCAGCGCCGACCGCTCTGGTCTCCCAACCCCGGCACTTCAGATAGTGAAGCCTCTCCCCCAACTCCAGCTGGATTCGCGGACCCGCCTCCCTGCCGCCTAAAACCCCGGCCTCCAGCCTCCACGACTTCCGCCTCAGGCCCCGACCTACCCCCATCCCGCCTCCCCGCCTCCGCGGCTCCAGGAGTTCGGAGTCGGACCCCCGCCCCGGTCCCGCCCAGCCCTAGTCTGTACCGCCCCGTCGCATCCGCACGCACCCACTCGTTGGCCCGATGGCCGAAAGTGTACAGGGCCACCTGGCTAGCCACGTCCACGATGCGGTTGATATAGGGGTCGTGGCGCTGCAGGGCCGCCAGGCTGATGTCGCGCCCCTTCCCCACCAGGCCGCCCGCCGCCACGGCCGCCATCTTCCCTCCCTCCCCGACATCGACAGGGGCTCTGCGAAGCCACTCTCAATAGATCGCTGAGTGAGCGAGCGGCCTCGCTACTAAAAACCCCTGGCGACCACGAGTCCCGGGGAGGCCTTCCGGCTCCAGCCACCGCCCCCCGCTTTTCCTCCCGCCGCCCGCCGCAAGGCATCACTAATCGATGGCCCGCTGAGGATCGTTGCCACTGGCAACGACAAGCCGAGACCTGCCCTCCGGGTTCCAGTGTGTTTTGCGGTTTTTGTTTTAGCGCCTCTAAGCTGTTTTCTTCCTGCTTGAGCCTTTGAATTGTGCGCGGTAGGGTTTCCCTCTTGGATATGTTCGACGACTTGTCATGCCTCTTCTTTGGCGCTTAGTAATCAGACATATAACAAATAAAGAAGCTTCACGCATTAATAATTCAGAAAACTAAGAGAACTGTGATTTATGAATGTGCTACTCCCTGTGGTGCTCTTGGTGTGGTCCCCAAGCCTGCAGGCGAGAGTGGGGTTGGTCTTGGAGACCCTTTCAGGGGTTCTGCAAGGTCACAGCAACGTTCATGACAATGCGGGGACTTACTTGATCCATTGGCTGTGATGACATTTGCACCAGGAGTACAAGAACAGCGATTGGTAAAAGTGCTGGCAGCTCAGCTTGAACCACGGCAGAGCCATCGAACTCTTGCTGCCGGTGAATGTATTCTTCACTGCTGTTCATTCTCAGTTAAAAAGAAAAAGAAAGAAAAAACTTGAGTCAAATGTCGCTTGATAAAGCAGTAAAATATATTAAAATTCAATCCTTGGGTATACTTCTTAATATTCTGTGTGAAAAAATAGTAAGCCTGTCTAAGGCAGATCTACCGCATACCAAAGTGCCCTATTTGTCTCCAGGAAAATGCTCCCGTGCTTGAGTTGTGAGCTGAATTGTGTTATATTTTTTACTTTCACGGAGCACTATTTTTACTTGAAGCATGGACCAGCTACAGTTATTCAGGCAGGTGTTTGACATACATTTTTCAGAAATAAAGTTCACCTGTCTCTTCCAGGAAAACAAGGGACAATTATTGTTGCCAATGATAATTTTGAGCCTTCAAGTAGGAATGAATACATGTGTCTACTGCCATGAGCTTGGCAGCTTCTCAATAATTAAGCCTTTTCTGATGAGATCAGTGGTGATATTGAGTGTAATTTTTACAAATATTATATAATGAAAAAGTCAGCATTTGAAACATCTCCTTAACTCAGCGACCTAATATTTCCCAAATGACCAAATGTCTCATGTTACATAGTCTACAGAGGTAAAAGATCCATTCAAGGACAAGATGGACTCTTGGATTTTAATGTACCAGAATATAAAAAAATTAATAGATAGGATTCCAGATAGCACATTGCAAACTACCTTTGAGAAACTGCCACATGCCAATTTTTCTGTATTATCAAAGAATATCCACAATTTTTTGAAAAGACTATTAAAATAATCACCCCCTTTTCAACTACATTATCTATGTAAGGCTAGAGTTTCTTCTTATACTTCAACCAGAACAGTGAAAGAATATAAGCAGAAATGTAAGTGACAGATTATGAGCAGAAACACATTTGAGAATCTTGTTGTCTTCTGTTAAGCCAGAAATTAAAAATATTTGCAAAAACTTTAAAATGTGAAGGAGTATAAAGAGGGTTTGAGACAAAAAAAGTTGAGAACTGTTGATGTAAGCCATTTATTTAGCACTAAGAAATCTTTACCCACATTCATGAACTCTTACCTATTTGATATAGATAGGGAACATGTAGCCTCTCAATAGATTGCAATAGAATCTTTTTAGTCACAATTTTAATTTTATTGAAATTCTTGGTAAAGCTACTTGTTGGATCCTCTGTCCTATCGACATCAATCCTGACTTCCCAGTGGTGAAGAATGCTGTAGGGATTTCCAAACATTTTTTTGATGGGATGGGGCTCAGTTTTAATCAGACCTAGAACATATATTTATATATTTATATCTGATATTAACTGAAAAAAGTTTCATAAAATAATACTAATGTAGATAGATTTATATATGCATATATATAGTTACATATATTTCATTTTTTAAAGTACTGTTTTTGACTCTTTAAATCGAGTTTTTGGTCACATTGTGACTTGAAGTTGAAGACCATAGTGAGAAACCATAAAAATCTGACGAGACAACTTCCCATGATAGTCTGCTGGCTTGTTTGCAGTATCACTGAGCTTTCTTTGCCTTTGATCACATACTTCTAAAAACAAGCTTAATTTGTCATATGGGCAATGGGGAATTTTATGCTTAACTCTTGGACTAATCTGATACTTTCTCACTTCATTGGCTCTTCTAATTTTGATTATTTAGCATGAATCCACAGCTTCTACTTGCATTTCTCTCATACGTACAATGGGGTATTGCTTTCTTTATCCTCAGCTTCTGCCCCTAGGTTTCATGATCCTTACACAGATAATTTTCCTTTTAAATTTTCAGTCTTTCCATCTTTAAAGTGTAAAGAACAAATTCTGCCCCCAAAGAACAAATTGCTTCAGGCTCCATAGAGAAGGTAGGCATTACAGTGAGAAGGTAGGCATTACATAGAGAAGGGGACATTACAGTGTCTTAAAAATTCATTTGAAAAATGCCCTATAGCCTGAGTTACCTGCTTGACCACAGTCACAAAGCACTTACTGAGAGCCCACTGGACAAAATCCATTCATTCATTCTCCATGAGTTATCACTGCTTGCTGTGTGTGTGCTAAAATCACAGGGTGACGTCCCTCCCAAACCCTCATCTCACAGGTGAGTATGACGTCATCCTGCTACCTTGCTTATTGGTAGATTCACATATGTGGACACCACACCAGTGTGATTCTTATTAAACAGGGCTGATTTTTGTTCTGTTTAGAATTAGTGAAGGAAATGACCCTGTCTCCTGTTTCTATCTTGTTGTGTCTGAACTGTTTTCTCCCAAGGATCTTACACATTGCCCTCTCAGTTCCTTTGCGCATTTGTCTCCTCAGCCTAGAATGAACTTTTCCCAAAAACTCACCTGCTGTTTCTTTCTCTCATACAATCTTTTTTCCCCTTTGACTCCTTAGTGCCCTCTGTTATTGTTGCTGTTTTCCTTGGGGTGCTTAACTCTCTTTATCTGGAATTACAGGGTTTATTTAATTATTTAATATGTTCATATATTTTCCTTAATTCTAAAAAGGATAAAAATAAGAGTCACCAACCAGAGGGCGAGAAGAGGGGAGGGAAAGGAAGTGCTGGGGAGTGATACTGGTCAAATTGCATTGTTATATTGTGTGCAAGTACAAATATGCAACAGCAGTTCCCATCATCATGTATGACTTTAATGCACCAATAGAAGTTTTGGGGAAAAAAAAGAGTCACCATAATAGCAAAAAAATTGTTTGCTTTTCTTGACAGATAAGCAGAAAGGGAGAAAATAGTAAATTTCATACAGTAATTTTTAAATTTTATATATGCTTGTTTATTTTTATGCCCTTGCACTCTCTCTAGCACTTAATCCAATGCTTTGTTCATAACAGAGATTCAATAAATGCTTGTTCTATTGAACTAAACCAGGAATTAGTTGACTCAATTCATTAAATATCAGTCTTTTTTTTTTTTTTTTTCTTAAAGAGCTCTTGATTTATAGAATGCTGAAATCCAAGCTGGGATAAAAGAACACACAATAGTAAATCCTGGTCTTTTGTGTTTACATTCTAAGGGAGATAGAAAGAAAAGTTTTTATTTTGTTATTTTTTGCCTTTAAATATCATTTACAAAGACTTAAAAGACTAAAAGTCATACTTGGAGAAGATAAATAATGCTGCAGTGGTTTAGCATGACCATATTATATTTGTCCCTGGCCCACAGAACTTCATGATTTTTCTTTTCATTCTTTCTTTTCCCTCCCAAATGCCCAAAGCTCTGACCTTCTAGGATGACGCCAGATTTCTGCCTGCTTTCTACTTGAATAATCTGTGTTTGTAGAACCAATTCATCACCATATATCCAAATAGACTACATTGCAAGCTCGACATTAGTAAAGGACCATTTCAAATAGGCAAATTCTTCTCTAATCCACATCACTTCTATTTCTGTTGGCTTCCGTGGGACTGGCATGCTTCCACTGTGTTCCCATAAGCCTCATCATGATACCTTGGACAAACATTGGTATCCCTGGGTTTCATGACCACTTTATAATTGTCATTATGAGATTAAATATGTGCTAGCACCCATTTTTATAAAGTTCGATATTGCAATTTTAAATGAGTTTCTGATACCATAAAAAATCATTACTGGATGTCGGATTTTTATACTATTGCAATGACTAAGGCAAAATTTATCACCTAATCAATTGAGGTAACATAAGCAGATAACATGTTGAAATTATTTGAAAACAGGGATAAAACTGAAAAATATTTGGTTTTATAGCCATGTGTGAATGTTTGTATACAAATATAGATCAACTCTTTATGTGATAATAATTTTAAAATACAAAGGCAAAGCCTGCTTTATTAGTACTCTTTTCTTTGTTGTGTAATTAACCTCTAAGGTTTGCCTTTGTCCTAAAGTAGCATGTGTTAGAATGGAGAGGACAAGAGCTTCCAGGATGCCCCTGAGAGTTTGTGATTCTAAAGCGACTTCAACAGCTTCTGAGGCTTTGCTTGTGCCATCTGTCTGAGTTGCCCTTTTTGCTAGGAATTTTATTCCAAAGGATGATGGAAGTGAAGAATTGACTCCCTCTCCCGTGGCGAAGCCTGGTTGGAAGCAGTGTGTTATCAGTTGTTTTCAATGCACAGTTCCTTTATTTTTAAGCAGCAGAGCATTGGAGAAAAGCAGCCCCTAGAAAGGGAACGTAGTTTACCCTTTCTGTCTACGTGATCTTCAACAAATGACCTCACCTGTACCTTGGTAGGTGCCCTACCAATTTCAGGGTATAAATATGATCAAGTGAGAAAATGTTCCTGAAAAAGCTTTGCAATCTGTGAACTGTTCTGCAAGTGAAAAACAAAACAAAACAACTATTATTACTTCACCACATTATTATTATTATTAGTTTCATCATCATCATTTCTTCTTAAGAGCAGCTTCATTGAGATATAACTCATACATTATTACTATTTCTAACAGACGCCCAGAAGGGATACTTCTAGTCCCATTTCTCAGCCAGTGCTCAAATCATCTCAACGAAGTTCTGCATAGATGACAAGGGACACATAAATCCTAGAGCAGCTCATTCCCAATAATTTTACAAGATGTAGGATGTTAACTAAAACATATTTACCAGAAACTTCACTAAAGAAGAAATAAGAGACATAGCTCTGTGTTTCAGGAGG
This sequence comes from Glaucomys volans, assembly GCA_020662805.1. NCBI lineage: Eukaryota > Metazoa > Chordata > Mammalia > Rodentia > Sciuridae > Glaucomys > Glaucomys volans. The sequence goes on from JAJEJO010003265.1 coordinate 742,672, forward strand.
TTGTGCAAAGGGATTAAGATTGAAATAATCACTTGGGTGATGGAGCAGAATGAGGAGGTGCAGATACAGGGTGAAAGTTGGGGGCCATGAGAAAGGAAGAGACCTGCTGGGTGGGCTTTGGCCATGGTAGGAGGTAAGTTGTGGAAAGAGTCAGAACTTCTCCAATCTGAGTCCAGCCCTCCCTGGATTTGACCTCTCTTAACTGGACATGGAGAAGGATTGGGCTAATCAAAGCTCTTTGAAGCAGGGAGACCAGATGTGCACATTCTTTTATGATCTCTCTTTGCTTCTCTTCACCAGTTCCACAAAATGTACTAATTTTACTGTCATTACCAAGGGTCCGTCAGATAAAGGCTTCATGGGCCTAGAGGTCTGTATATTAACACTTTTTTAGTTGTTTCCTTAATGGGCCCGAACACACCAAGACCTTTAAGTCCACATGAAGTGATACTTGGCTTAAACTACACAGGTCTGATGGTGGTAACTAACTAATGTCCATGAGTCTTCGTCAAAGTAATCAGTCACTTAATTACTTAGAGGAGGGAAAGATGTGGAAAGCACGAGTCGAGACTGCAGAAGACAAATTATCCTGTTTAATTTTCTGTGCACCAAGGAAGGAACAATGGAAGATGTGTAGAGGTCACCTGCCATTCCTCTGAAAGCACATGAGGAAGATATGACTTAGTGCAGGTGATTTCACCTGCAGGAGTCTTGTTCTGGGATGGGGATTGTTAGGTGTCCTCACTACATTGCCTCTCCCACTAAGTAGGTGTGTGCTATCTGATCCATCATCATAATATGATCATCATGTAGGGATGGGCTGCATAATTATCTGATTTGAGCACATAAGCCACATTGTGGGGCATGTCACTACACTTCTCTGTGGAATAAAGGGATTGAATTAGAAGGGTGCTTCCCAGCTCCAAATTCTGTAGTTCTCTATTAAACCACTTCAGTTCATATCAAATGCACATCTAATCTTTACAAACATGTAGATAAGCCCAGAGACAATGCTGAACAATCTGTTCAAAGAAGCATCCCACAAAGAAATTAGGTCAGGGTGGCAGCCCATTAAAGAGTTTTTAATGTGCTATCAAAACTGAGGGCTTAATGCTTTGATCAAGAAGAAATAGGTTTTCCTCTTTCATTTGTTGTGCTCCCTCATTGTATAAGGAAAGCATTTACTCTTGGAAGGGAGAAACATTTACCCTCGCCACACTTTGGGTGGCTTTCTGCAGGGGTGACTGGTCCTCTCCATGGATTTGTGATCCAGGTGAGAGCATATTTCAAATTGTCTGTGTGGTGACCTATATGGCAGTCTATAAGAAGCAGTCAAAAAGAATCTCAGAGGCTTGGGTGGAACGCTTTTGCAGATTTTCTAATTACCGATTGTTGTTAAAACCTACTACGTTAGCTTTTTACTTTGTGATTGATTCTTCTCTTTTTGAACTGATGTGTGAGGCCCCAGAGGAAATTGAACTGCACAATATTGTGCTGAACCAAAGTCTAAGTCCAAGGGGACAGGCTTTGGAAAAATACATGGCTTGGTCAGAAGCTAGGACTCTGACAGTGGGAACTGGGGACTGAAGGGATGAAGGGGAGGCATAGTATCTACCTGCCATAATGCCTGGGCCTTTGAGCCTCTTGTAAGTAGTCTGTACTGGCTTGCTCAACTATAGCCTCCAGGTTAAATCTGGCCCTCTTTCTGTTTTGTAAATAAAGTTTTATTGGAAAACAGCTATTCTCATTGTATTGTCTGTTTTCTCTGAACAGCAAGAGTTTAGTAGTTGCAATAGAAGCCATATCACCTGCAAAAAACTAAAATATTTTCTATCTTGTTCTTTATAGAAAAAAGTTTGCTAATTCATATTATATAAACAAGTTAATAAATAATTTGTACTGAGAACCTTCTGCATACTCAGTAGGCATCCAGTTTGGGCACAATGTAAACACACAATAAGTTGGAAAGGGTGACAAATATGAAGCCCAGTTTCTAGTCTCCAGGAATTTAAAATTTAGTTGAGGAGACAAAAACTAGCATACATAAAAAAAATGTAGTGAGTAATAAATGCTAATATATAATGAATAAGCAAGTGCCAGAATTCAGAGAAAAGGAAGAAGTATCAACAAGGCCCCTAAGAGTTGGTACTAGGCAACAATTAATATGATAAAATTCCAGGACACAATAAGAGCTTGGATCTTCCCTACTGTAACTGGATTTGACCTGTATTTCTAGTCCAATGTCATTTAAGTCACTGGTACTTCTGACCTTGTGCTTAGGGGATACTTTAATGACCAGAAATATTTCTGAGTAATTTTAGCTGACTGATTTTTCTGGGATTTGGGATTCCTTCAATCTCCCTAAACTACACAGAGTTGAATCTAGCATAATGTCTTTCTTTTGTGGAGATAACATAGCATAATGATTAAAAGCATGAGCTTTGGACTCAAAGGGATCCAGGCCCACATCTTGGCTCCACCTCCTCCTACCTATGTAACCTGGGTGAGGTGGGAGGTGTCTGCAAATTGCTAGGCCTCAGTTTCTTATAAAATTGAGACGATAATGGTCTCAACCTCTTAGGATTGTTGCAAGAACTAAATTATATAAAGTCTGTGAAGTGTTTAGAAAAGAAAGTGCCTGGTACACAGAGAGGTCTCCATGAATATTTACTAATTGACCATTACTCCCAATAATAGCAAGATATACATCCTGCACAAGAGAGTGACACTTACTTCTAGAACTAAAATCAGTAGTTTACTTATATAGTAACAAAATATAAAAATGTAAAGTACAGAATTATTGTCCCCTATCTTTTAGTTTACTAATGATTGTAATTTTTATTTTTCAACATTATTGCCATTGCCAGACTCTGACTTTCACTTCTGTGATGTCCTTGGACATCTTGGGACAGAGTGCTCTGTATAAAAGTGCAAATACAGCCTAGAATGGTGGTGTACACCTGTAATTCCAACCAGCTGGGAGGCTGAGGTGGGAGGATCACAAGTTCAAGGCCAGTTTGGGCAATTTAGAGAGACTTTGTCCAAAATAAAAAATAATAAGGGTGGGGATGTAGCTCATTGGTAAAGCACCCCTGGGTTCAATCCCCAGTAACAAAAGGGGGAAAAAAAGTGCAAATAGAGACCTATATGCAAAGTTGCTGCAGGAATCGGGCTTTTTCAGTGACTGTCTTTGGAGGGGAGGCTGTTGGCAGTTGCCCTAGCCTTTGGGTTGGGAGGCAGGCTCTGTAGCTCATCCCCCATCTCTGTGGTTATGGAACAAATCATGAAGAAACCAGACCAGTTCTCCTAATCTGTAATAAGGAGATAATAACATTTATTTTTGTGACTGTTGTGAGCATTGCTGAAAGAGCTCTTTGAAACACTTTAAGTGTTTTGATATAATCATAAAATATGAGGCTTTAAAAGCAGGATCTGAGAGTCCAGAAAAGGCTCTGCTTTCTCTGTGGATAATGTCTGATGCCAGCATTGTTTTCTGTTTTCCTTAAGGTAATTTGAAGATTAAAGGGCAGGGTGTTTTCCACATTTCCTGGTGCTAATAAATGGCCCTTTCCCAATGCTTTGACCTTCACCGCTGTCATGGAGACTCCGAGAAGCAGTGACCATGATTCTGGCCAGCAGAACTCACCCTGGAACAGGGTTACTCCCTCTCAGGGTCTTCAGCCAATACATTTATTAAGAACCCCAAACACTGAAACCATTGTTTGGTTTCGATCATTCTTATTAAGAATAACATGGATTTATAAAAGAAAATAAAAAACTGTCAGAAAAGCAGACGTCCCTTTTTAACTCAATAAGTCACATTTGTTCTACAGTGAGAGAACTCTTATGATACACATAGCAACTCACATCTCACTACTTCCCCTCGAAATAGGTAGCAAGTGTTGCTGTATTCATTTGTCAGTCATCTTCGCATGCAGTCATTTGTTCACCAGATGCACATTTAGTAAGCTGTTATGGTGGCACAGGCATTGAGCAAGACAGGCTCATTCCCTGCCTGCCTGGAGCTTAGAGTCTGCCTGCGAAAACTGACAATAAATGGACAGGTAATTGCATTAACATGGGGTGAGTGCTATGTGAAAAATTTGGCATTAGCTAGAAGAATGGTGGAGACACAAAGAGAGGCCTCAGTTTCTTTAATGGAATTACCAAGGATAACAAAATGAAGACACTGTGCATCTGTCTTTGTGGCCAGACCAGGTAGAATGGTACTAAGGATGTGGGACTAGTCCTGGTTATTCTTGGAAGTCAGACTTTTCTCGGACGTCTTGGGCTTTGGGTCTTATAAACTCTGAGCCATAGGTATCATTCTAAAGCCACTTTGGTCCCCATTGGCAAGATCCTTCCAAGAGCTCATGGAATAGAGGAACTATTGGGTCTTGGCCCTGATGTTCACCTATGTGAAGCATACACGCCTGAACCACCAGCAACTTTCACCTGCTCAACCTTCTGTCACTCTCCTTGGAATTTCCTTTCGTAAGAAAAACATAAACTGAATTCCCTACTTCTTCAACCGTCATTCTGAGGCAGGGAGAAGATCAGGTCAGTCTATGAAAGGGCTTGTTTGCCAGTCAGAGTTCTCCCGTGCTCTCTATCCCCTTTCCCAGAGCTGAAAGCTCATCTTCAAGCATGACTGCCAAGGTTTATCCATTGAACTACACTTATTACTCCTTATATTTCCAAAGAAGCAATACAGCTTGTTTCCTTTACTGTCTTTCACAAAATAAGAAAGTGATAGTTTATCATAGCCCCCAAGTTCTTTTTAGTGAAGGATGAAATTATTCAGGGGAAGGCTGATTGGAGCCAAATATGGAGATTCCAGAAGACCCCTCTTTGCCTGGGCCTAAGTTTGAGGGTGGAGAAGGAACAGGGATAATTCCTAGTGTTCAAGTCAGAATTGTGGTCAACATAAATGGTTTCAGCCATTTCTTTGTACAGAGCAAAGAAGACCAGAGAAGTGAATTTTGAGTAGCCATATCAGTTTATGGAAGAGAGCACCTGGAGTCGAAGTTCTTAGCCCTGGCCACACCGGAATTGCTGGAAGGCATTTTAAAAGAAGCACTAATGACCAAGGCTTATGCAGATGAGTCAATCAAATTCTGAAGTTGGACCAGGGTAAATCTCCTCAAGTTGATTCCAACTGCATCCAGGATGGAGAACCAGTAGACAGGATTCTCGGCAGCCTGTGTGTCAAGAACAAACTTCTTGGGTTTAAATCTGGCCCAGTTGGTGTGGAAACTTGGGCAATTCACATGTCTATGCAAACTTCTATTTCCTTCTCTACCAAATGAGGATGCTAATAACAGGCCTTATAGGATTATAATCCTATAATCCTAGATTGTTGTTGAGGATTAAATAATAAAATGCAATTAAAGTACACTGGTTGTATCAAGTCCTTCATAAATACAAATGAGTGACTTTGTTATTTGGTAATGACAGACAGGACTGGACTTCAGGCCTCCCATTTCCAGGCAAGGCTCTTTCCACCCTGATTGTTCATCAGGATCTATGGGATGAATTCAGTGAAACATGCGTTGCCCCATGCTTCTTTTTATAAAAACAGTCATGAATGACTTTGTTTCTTAAATTAGGGAGAATATTTCCTTTTAAGGCCCCTTAAGCTTTACTCTCATTAAGTGTATCCTGTTTAATATCATTTGTATATTTATATGTTCATTCATTTGTTGAGTGCCCATTAGGTGTCAAGTACTATCTAAATATCATCAGTACAGCAAAAATACAGATCCTACCTTCCAGGATCTTAAAGTTGAATGGAGGAGGTCTGGGGATGTAGATCAGGGACAGAGTGCTTGCCTAGCATGTGCGAGACCCTGGGTTCAATCCCAGCATTGCCCAAAAAAAAAAAAAAAAAAAAAAAAAAAAAGTTTAGAGAAATGCACCACACACTATGACAATAGGTTTCTTTAAAACAGAAGTCTAAAAACGCTCTCTTGTCTTCCAGGCAATCTGGGTGACCAAAGCACTTTTACAGTTTCAGTATAACCTAAGATGCTAAGTGCTGCTTCACCCCCAATCTGACTTATTTGAAAGGGATGTGAGTTGGGCATGAAGATTTTTTTGAGCTCCCTAATAATTATAATGTACATCAAAGTTTGGGAATCACAGACTTAGAAGTTTCTTGTTCATTAAGGATATAAGTAACTTTGAAGTTGGATAGTTAAGAGTCTTCTGGGATCTTCAGCTGTGGGAATTTGCAGCTTTTTCTCTAGGAAAAAGAGTGCAATAGAAGGATTTTAAAAGAGGGATGTGACATCTAAGTTTCAGAAATTTAATTCTGGCTGCAATGTAGAAAATGGGTAAGAATGGTGCCAGGGTAATCTATTAGGAGAAAGCAATGACATCCAGGGCCTAACTTAGACGGCATGGGGTGCTCCAATGCCAGGTGTCAGCAGGGTACCTGGCACACTGGAGAAAAGAAAGGGAATAAGGACAACTAAAATGTTCTGCATCTGCTGGTTTTCAGCTTTGAAATTTAATTGTTACCTTCTTGGTAAACATCCAAAGAATTCTGGTGATTCTTACAAGATTGGCCTTAAATGAGGACAGCCCCTTCCAAACATTTATGACTTTCAGAATGATGCAGAAATGAATTATTGCCCTTAAAAAATAAAAAGATACAGTTAGCTTTTATAATTACTCAGTTAATTTTGGCAATGTAGATCATTAAACTCCAACATAGATTTTTCACAGGGAAGGGAGGAGAAGGGGTGGTCTATCCACTTACATTGATCCAATTACCTGGATAATTGCCAACAATCCACTTAACTTTGTGATATGAAGATGGTTTCAGTCGATTCATCTTTTTTCTGTCCCCCCACCATCTAATGCTTCTACTAATCAAAACGTTTTCAGTGTTATTGGTTCTGTGATGCTCATATGACTCTGGTGGTGAGATGATTGGATTCCATTTGCCGTGTGTTCCATCAAGTTCAATTGTCAGTGCAGTTCTAACACCAGGCGTATCATCATCAGTAAAGAGGTAGAAGAAGGCAAGAAGAGCCCAGCTGGAGGCTCACAGTTTGGCTCAAAGGCTTAGCACGATAAATTAGAGAAATTGTTTGCCTTCTAAACTGACTGAGCACAATATAATGTTCTCTACCAAAGTGAGGTTCTGAATATTATTTTTTGCAACCCTTTAAAACACAAAAACCATTCTTAGCTCCAGGGACATACAAAAAACAGGCCATTGGTCAGAATAGGCAGACCCTGGGTCTAATCAATGAATACAATAATGAAGTAAGCCCCTGTGTGTGTTGTAAATAGTCTGTGACTTGGTCTCAAAACACCAACGTGAAAGGCCAGCCTCAGCAACTCAGTGAGACCCTGTCTTAAAATAAAAAAGTTAAAAAGAACTGGGGATGTGGCTCAGTGGTTGAGTGCCCCTGAGTTTAATCCCTTGTACCAAAATAACAGCAAACCCAACATAAACGTTACTGAATGTGAAGTTAGGAAGAGAAGTCCAGAAGCAAACCATCATATAATTTTTCCACTCTATCAATAATGGAAGACGTAAACAACTCTGAGAACAAAGATCATGGTAAAATGTAGTAAAATAATTAGAAAGTGATAAGTTTTGAGTAGTTCTTCCCTTTGTTTCTAATAGAATTCATTTAATTGTGAGTTTAGATAATTTAGTTTTCATATTGGCTGTGTTTAACAATTGGCTCGCAACATTTCTGAAAATTTAACAATCTTCTCTCACAAGCTAGTACGAACTGGTGCCAGAACGCTACTGCAAGGCGAAGGGGAGTTGGAATGTGCAGAGGCAGCTGGGATCAAAGCAAAGGAGTGAGGAAAGATGAAGTTTGTGGCCATGGACAAACACATGGTCCATCACTTGAGACACAGCCAAGCGCAGTCTTGCCAAACACCGCGGCTGATGGCACAGAGCTAGTTTGGGCCTTCTATCATGATAAGCACAATTCAATTGATTAAAGATCTCAACTTCATTTGACTAGTATCTGGCAGAAAGGAGGACTTAATATATGGTAAATCTGATTTAAAAAATACAGCACTCAAAATTTACATTTGAATAGAACTACAGGAGGTAAAGTAAAAGATACAGGTTTTCCCTTACAGTAATGTTGGGGTTGCTTTCCTAATCTAGCTCTCTTACCAACATGCAAATAAATGAAAACAGTTAAAGCAGTGATCCCTAGTCCTTAATTTTTTACACGGTTGAACTCTTCCTTAAACATTGTCTGACAAAGGAGTGAAATGTATCACTCTCTACTTGACAGATGGGATTCTTATGGATGCTACCGAAGTGGGAAAAAAGTAGAAGCTGAACAAGGCACTCACTGGCTTTACTTAGGGTGTTAGCTGTGTGTGTCAGGTGCCCCTGGGTGGTATGGATGGAATGGTTTGATAAATAGGGGCACAGGGGAAAGCAAAGGATGAGGTGGTTGGGATTCATAAATGGATCCAGAGCTGGGTCTGCAACTCAGAGTGGTAGAGACTTGCCTAGTATGCATGAGGCCCTGGGTTCAATCCCTAGTACCACTAAAAAATTAAAAAATAAAGAAAGGAATGGAATCCCAGTGGCCTCTTATGTAACATCGTATTTTTGTGAGGGGATATTCTTAACTACAGTGGTCATTTGAATTGCTCACAGATGATTTAATGTATAGTGCCCATGATACATTAAATATATTGGATATGAAATATACACCTATATGCATTTAATACTTACCATTTAACGATATCCTTAAGATCTCAATGGTAGAATGGTTTCATGTTTCTATTTATTTCTTATGTTCTTAAACTTTCTGCTGGGACAAATAATTTATTAAATTTCTTTTTATGTTATTTGCTATATATGCAGCTTGGTGCCATGAGCATGGAGGATGATATTTAAAATTGTGTTGAAGATAGACATAAAAATGCATATAATTCTTTCAGAGAGCTTTCCTAACTTCTCTCTCTCTTATATACACATGTGCACACACATACACCTTTTAGAAGTTGAATAAGAAGCAAGAATAGGATCCCATCTGCAACTGTCTTTTGGTGAGCATCAATAATGATAATTGTTAACATCCATTGAGGACTACCTACATGCTAAATACTTTACTGCATTAAAAATTAAATTTCAGAATAACTCTATGAAGCAGATACTAATAGTATTCAGATTTTTCAGAAAAAATAATGAGGATGAGGTAGATTGAATAAGTTACCCCATAAACGGGAAGGCTGGTACAGGCACCTAGAACTATTGTCTCCAGGCCCATGCTCTGCTCCATTTATGCTCTAGCAACTCCTTTCTCAAATCTCCTAATTAGGGTGGGTTTCCTAAAGTGGGAAGATAGGAGACAACATAAGAAGGAAGGAAAGAAAAGAAGAGGACTAGAGAATGGGCAAAGGACAACAGAGGGTTTGGTGGGAAGGAGAATAAAAGCTCTGGATGCTGTCGAGCTTCCTGAGTCTATAAGCGCACTTGGCTACAGAAAAATGGTTGAGCAGGAAAGAAGGGAAGACAGAAGGGCTGATTTGGTGGAGGGCCATGGAAGGAATAAAATTAGACATTGTAGCTGCAGAATAGAAGCACTGAGACTACACAGAATCTATAGAATCTTGGGGATGGAAGAGAACTTGAATGCCATCTGCCTAATACATAAATTCACTCTGCATCTTGACGAGGTGGTGGTTCAGCCTCCTTGGATGTCCTTGGAAATGGAGAATTCATTAGATCCTCTCTACATGTGGCATAATAGAAAATTCTTCTCTTTGTGGAACCCAATTTGCCTACCAGTGACTTCTACTCACTAGCCAGGAACTGACTTCATGGAATGATACACAAGTCTTTCACAGAATAATTTTGCGGGTAAATAAGGAATTACCCACACATTTGACAATTCTTCTCCAGTGGTAATATTATTCCTAAATACTGAGTTTTCGAATGCTCCCTAATCACTGACTACCATTCAATGCATTTCTTAACCAGCTGCTTTCCAGCAAGGTAATAAAAATAGCTAATAATAGCCAATTTTGTTTACTCTATACCAGTAGCTTTGTAAATGTTGTTTTCTATATTGTGATTTCTGTCTTATATTTGAGAAATTTGAGGCTCAGAGAGCATAAATAACTTGCTCAGGACCACCCAGGCTCTAAGCAGAGAAGTGAGATTTGCATACAGACAGCTTGGATATTGAGGTGGAGTGGTGTCTTGGTCTGTTTTGTGCTTCTATTAACAATTTTTGAGACTAATTTTCAAAGAACAGAAAAAAATATATTTTTTTCCTCTCACAGTTCTGGAGGCTGCAGAGTCCAAGATCAGGGCAGGTGTGAATCTTCTTAGTGCCCCATCACATGGCGGAAAGTGGAAGAGCAAGAAAGCAAGCCTGCTCCCACAAGCGCTTCTATGGTGACATTAATTCATTCAGGAGGACTCTGCCCTCATGACCTAGACCCCAAAAATGTCTCACCACCCAACACTGTGGAATGGGGTTAGTTTTCCAACATATGGATTTTTGGGAAACATGTTCAGACCATAGCAAGTACCTGACAAACTATTCATTCTATCTGGTATAAAAAGAGAATGTCACTGACTGTGAGAACACACACCTGTAATCCCAGCAGCTGGGGAGGTTGAGGCAGGAGGCTTATAAGTTCAAAGCCAGCCTCAGCAATTCTTAGCGATGGCCTAAGCAATATAGCGAGACCCTCTCTCAAAATAAAAAATAAAAAGAGGTGGGGATGTGGTTCAGTGGTTGAGTGCCCCTGTGTTCAATCCCTGGTATCAAAATATATATATATATATGTATATATATATACATATATATAGTTATGCAGAGTAAGGCGTTCCCAGCCTGTGTTTCATGAGAGTGCAATTTGTACGGTCCCCCTGTAAAAAGGACTTGGTTTAGTATCCTGTCAAAATCTTGAAATCTTAGAATTTTTAACAGGGAACCCTTTTTCATTGTGTACTGAGTCCCAGTGATTCAATTGCTCTGGGTCTATCATGAAAAACAAAAGAAAGAAAACAACCAACCTGGCAAATCAACCACCTTTGTGGTGGCATGATGCATGCAGCATTTGTAGTCCTACAGGTCACTATGTTTTTGAATAATCTTTAGAACCCACTCCCCACTTCCTGGCTCCTGATCATACCATGGAGGAACGTCCCAAGGGCAGCTGCACAAACCGTGGTGCAAGGGTAGAAGTGGCTCCTTTTCTGTATCTTTAATGTCATGCATGGAGGCTGCACTGAGTTCTGGCAGGAATGCTTTTATATTTTTGGTTTTTGTCAGTTTCTACTCCTTTGACACCGTGTCCCCTGTCAAATGAAATTTACAGACATGATAGTGGCTGACAGGAACAGCGAGGCACTTCCACCTGTTCAGTGAGTGCTTCCTCCTCTCGGCTAACGTGGCAGCTCTCTCATCCCTTCCCAGCCTGCGGGAAGTGCCAGGAGTGCAGACCTCACACAAGCAGGCGTAGGTGTGCTGTGAAACTGCAGCTGGACCTTGTAGTAACCGTTCCAGAAGAGTCCGCTGGGACAGGTCATGACGGTGCTCCTACGATGTCTGCTCCAGTCACCTCAGTAAGTCCAGCTTAACAAAATGTGCCTTTCTCCATAAAAATGGTGCAGCCCCCAGGAACACATATCCACCAACACCCTGCTTTTTTTTTTTTTTTTTTTTTTTTATTGGGAATTGAACCTGGGGGTTTAAACACTTAGCCACATCCCCAGCCCTTTTTCATATTTTTTTTTTAGAGACAGGGTCTCACTGAGTTGCTTAGGGCCTCGCTAAGTTGCTGAGGCTGGCTTTGAACTCGCGATCCTCCTGCCTCAACCTTCCAAGCCCCGGGGATTACAGGTGTGCACCACTGTACCTGGCATCAACACCTTTCTTTATAGCATCAGTCCCTGATCCTCTGTTTTACTGTTTAATAAGCTTCTATTAGATCATGAATTCCTTCCAAGTGGCTGTGAGGTATCTGGGAAAGAGCAGTGGATGGAGTTAGGGAACCTGGGTTTCCATCCAGGTTAATCTTCCCAGATAAATGAGGTCAAACTAGGCAACTCCTGCACTTAGTATCCAGCTTAGGAATTTCTTATGAGAGGCTTTGTGTTTGGGGAATGGACCAATATTGAGCTTGGGTTCCCTTCTCTTGGCTTGAAGTGAATAGGCTTTCAATCAGTCAGGAGATATTTACCGAGGTCTTCTAATTTCCTGCACTGTGAGACTGTGTGAGAGTGATATGCAGCCTGCCCAGGCACACTGGAGGCTCATTATGAGAAAATTGCATAAAGGGCTGTTGTTGTTCTACTTAAGGCCATGGAATCTTGGCTTTGACCAAGACACACCTGGGTCAGGTGTTTGTATATGACAACCTTAGATGGGTGCATAGATTCACCTGCTATAATAATGTGTTAATCAGCTTTGTGTTTATAACAAACACCTAAGATAACCAACTTGTAACTCACTTTGGCTCACACTTGGGTGGTTCCAGTCATTATTGATTGGCCCCATCATTTTGGGGCCTGCGGGGAGGTAGTACATCTTGGTAGGGAGCACGTGGTAGAGCAGTCATTCACCTCAGGGCCAAGAAATAAAAGAGAGGAAAAAAAAAAGAGTGTGGGGGCCTCATCCTCCCTTCCAGGGCACACCTGCGATGACCTGAAGAACTCCCCCTGGGCTCTACCTCTTAAAGGTTCCGCCTCCCCCAAAAGCACTTAGCTGGGGGCTAAGTCTTTAACACGTGGGCCATTGGGGGACACGTCTGATCCAAATTGTAGCATCTCACCTGCAATTTCTGCAAGTCTTTCGGGGATTCTGTGGCTATAGTAAAGGAAGGAGGCCTCTTTTGATGGGCAGAGTTACTTCCTACTTAGATTCAGAAAGGAGAAATGAATCCAGCTGTGCAGAGACATGTTCCATGGTTCCATGCTTCATTCAACATCTGGAAGAGGTGATCAAGGCAGATCTGTCTTGGCACAACTGGTGCAGCACTCTAATCCCTCTATGGCCAACATCTGGTAGGTGGCTGACACCAAGTATTGTTCAGCGAGGGGCTCTAGAAGTGGGTGTGGTGGTAAGCTCTTCTCCTCCTAACTGCACTCCACAGAATAGAGGGGCAGGCATTTTCTTGTTGAGGACCAGTTTATGCTAAGCCTCCAAAATAGTTCAAAGACTACTCTGCATTTGGCCTCCAAACTCAGCATGAGCCTTTTTACTTCTTCCCTTTCTTCTCTTCCATTCTACCCTTCCAGAATGCTGTTCCTTCTGTCTTCTGATTCAAATCCTCTTTATCCTTTGTAGGCTCAAATGCCTCTGACTGGAGAAGCTTGTCTCCAAAATACCAGCCTCTGAATGTAAGACATGTTGGTTTTCTGTTGTATTTCTTTGATAGGTCAAATCAAATTATTATCTCCATTTTTAAACATTCAACTTCATGTATTTTTTCTTCTTTCCTCAGATTGTAAACGCCTGACTCCCCCCCTACCCCCCAATATGTTTATCAGGCTTTTCCTGGGGACTGCTCTGTGCTGGGCACTGTCCTCGGCACAGGGCGCCCAAAGACAAATACATCCCCTTCCTGCCACCTCCTGAGGGTAACTGAGGGACGGCAGCTATGGCCAACAAGAACAGAACATACTGTTACTTTACTAGTAGATGTATGTGCAAATTGCTTCCAAAGACCAGAGTCACACCACCTGCCTGGAGATGAAGAACTCCATGAAGGAGTGGGCGTATTCATTGGTCTACAAGACTGTAGAGAAAGGAGAGATCAGTTGCTGACTGAGGGAGGCAGGAGTGTAAATAGTCACTGGGCTGAAGGAAGTGAGAATTGGAGGTCTAGGTATTGGGGTTAGGGAAGGAGAGACAGAAGAGGAGACTGAACAGAGGATAAGTCTGAAAAGGTGAGATGGGCAAAATCAGCTACATATAGGTTCTACTAAAGCTTTTGGATTATCCTGTAGGTAACAGGGAGCCTTGAAAGTTCTTAAGAAGGGGAGTGGCATAGTCAGATGTGGGTTTTAGAATGATGATGATTGTATTTGAGGTAAAATATAGATTGGGGTTAGGGAGTGAGCCTCTAGACAGATGGATCAGTTAAACACAAATTCCTGCCTGACAATGACATTGGCAAGGATGCGAGGGGAGAGGGGGTCTGAATGATAAGCAGTGGATAGGAAGGAAGGAAGGAGCACATTAGAAAAACACTGAAGGTGACTAATTAGATGCAGGGGAATTGGAAGCTGCCAGAAGTCTTCATTCCTTTGTAGAAGATCATGTCTTTGATAAACAGTCAATAACTATCAGCTGGATCTTAAACATTATATACAAATGCGTATGCTTTTTGAACCTTTGATTTTTGATGTTAATTCCTGAGAGTTAAGAACCACATGGTTGGGGCTGGGGTTGTAGCTCAGTGGTAGAGTACTTACTTGCCCAGCACGTGTGAGGCACTGGGTTTGATCCTCAGTACCATATTAAAAAAACAAATAAAGAGAATAAAGGTATTGTGTCCATCTACAACTAAAAAATAAATAAAAAAGAACCACATGGATATCCTTTTTTTTCTTTTAGCTTAATTATTAAGATTTCATATTAGGGTTTACTGTGTGAATACAAGACTGCAGTGCTGATTATCAGCGTAGTTGGTGGTCAGAGCATTTTCTTATTAATACTATTTGGGACATTTTTGGGGAGTGCACAGTCTACATTCTGGGGTTACACAATCAAAATTTATACCTGCCATGTTTTAGAAGAAGAACTTGGGGTGCAAAATGTTGTTTTTCCTTTAGGCTTTGTGGGTTTAAAAAATCAGCAAAGAGTACTTTCTAATCCCTTCCAGTCATTCTGCACAGAAAGGTACTATGATATTTTGCTAAGTTCAACCTGTGGTATTTTTGTTGATTTCTGCTGTCAGGCCGGCAATCCAAACAATGATTGATGTGGGGGCAGGAAAGGAATGAAAAATACTTCTTGGTATAATCTCTGAAAACTCTTTTGCCCCTCGGGTAGTATATGCTACCCAAATGGCAGCTTAAGGTTAGGGGAACATCTTCTCCCTTTTGCCTGGTGTTGCCCATAACCACATAATTGTTTTTTAGTTAATTGGTTCAGATGCTACATTGTTTCCAAAGGAGACAAATCTTTCTTCTCTCCTTTCTCCCTCTGCTTTTTTACTCCCTCTATTTGTTCATCTCTTTCACTTTAATGCTTAAATGCTTAATGGTCTATCTGCTGATCTTCTCAGTTCCCAGATACTGAAAATAAATTATCTTTATGTTATGGCTGCTATTAATATATTCCTGTTTGTCTTGGCCTCCGTGTTCTGGTAGCTGTCTGCCTAGGGCATTGCATCAGAAGAGTTGTGTAACCTCTCCTAGCACTGCAGCAAACTTCAATCTGTAAATGCCTGTGGAATGAGAGGAGAGAGCAGGCTCGAACTGACTATGGACCTTGCAAACACACATTCCCTTCCCTGGAGGTCTCTGTCAGTGAATCTTTCTAGAACAAATCTGAGAAATTCATACTTTCTCTGACATTTCTTATCCAGTTATTTGTGACTAAGTTTAATTATGGGGACTGGGTGGGATATCGGTGTTACATTAGAGTGAGGTAGTACTACCTTGATAGATATAAACCTCCAAGAAATGATCTAGCTTAATAATTTTAGAGTTATTTAGAGAAAACACACAGATTCAGAATTGAACAGCTTGTCTCCCCAGAAGGGGTCCATTGGGTTGGTAACATTTAGCAGTTTGTTGAGGAATCCTGAGACGCTGGGAAGGTTTAGGCTTTGATCAGCTTCTGTGTCCTCAGAGCGCTCCCCTTGCATGTCTTACCTGAAGCCTTTACCTCCTCAGCACCAAGCCATCAGTCCAAACAAATGTCTCTGGACAAAGTGACTAGAATAGTTTCCCCCCAGGGTTAAAGAATATCTCAGGACGCAGTATTTGAATTTAAGATTTTTCAGCTTTATTTGTAAAAGAACCCGAAGAATACCAAGTCAAGTGTTTTTCAAACTGTGTTCCCCAGAGTCACAGAGGTTCCAGGACAGTATCTCAGAAATTGCTTTGAATAGGAGGGAGGTCCTAGATCTTCTCCCCTCTTCTTTAAGCCAGAAAAACTCCACATTTTCCTTTGTTTCAGAAAAGGGACTTCTAAGTAAGTTTGAGTTTTGAAGAATGAATTCTGCTGCTTAAATAATTGGAAAACTCTTGATGTTATACGGCTTCTCATTTTGTAGATGACACTGCGGGTCAAAGAGTTTCTACAATATGTGCAATACCAGTGACCAAGATGGACCTAGGGCGCTGATCTTCTGTCTCCCAGTTCAGTACTATTAATTTATCCCGTGAACTACTGGATTCTTTGGTTTAGCCAGGACAAAAGGGACCTTTCTGCACCAATCTCAGAACTAAAATGAAATGGATTCTGTCTATGGAGAGGCTGTGGAGCACAGAGGTTAAGCATGCGGGCTCTTATCTTGGACTTTCTGGGCTCAGCACTTGTTAGCTGTATGATTTTTTTTTTTTTTTTGATTGAGAGATTGAATCCAGGGGTGCTTAACCACTTAGTTACATCCCTAGTCCTTTTTATTTTTTATTTTGAGACAGGGTCTCACTAAGTTGTTGAGGCTGGCTTTGAACTTACAATCCTCCTGTCTCAGCCTTCTGAGCTGCTGGGATCACAGGCATGCACCACTGTGCCCAGCATTAGCTGTTTGACTTTGCATAAGTTACTGAAACTTTCAGTGGCTTTTTTTCTTGTCTGCAAATGACTATTATGATAAAATAAGTCAATGCACATAGGGTGCTGAAAGCAGTGTGTTGCAAGTAATAAATATTAGTTTACTAATAAGTTTGTATCGTGAGGGTTTTAGGATCTGGGCTTTCTGTAACTTTTCCTTAAAAGCACTGTAAACTGTTGATTCTTCCACATTTTGTCTTTGGTGCTCTGAATGACCCGGTCCCTCCTGTCTGTTAAAACTTTTATCACCAGGATGGGAGAAAGAATAGGATCACAGAGTTTGAACTGGAAGTTTGCCTTATATTACACATAACTGAGAACTGAAGCCCTCTGAAAATGACTTGCTCAGTCTTATGGGGCTTTCCAGATGGGTGGCAGGGAAGAAGAGACACCTAACACAATCCTGGAAAGCTTTATTCTACCAAAGAAATTTCTCATTCATTGAACCAATATGTTTATGTTGCATTAAAAAATTTTGTAAGAGAAATTCGCTGAATGTAAAACCAGTTTACAGTACAAAACTCAAAGGTGCATTCACAATGTTGGCCAGCCAACACTATTTTCAGAACTTTTTAATCAACTCCAAAGGAAACCCTGTATCCCTTATGAACTCACTCTGTAGTCCCCTCTTCCCAGCCCCTGTCAACCATGGCTCTGCTCTCGGTCTCTATGGATTTACCTCTTTTGGATTTTTCATGTAAATGGAATCATATAATGTGTGAACTTTCGTATCTGGCTTTTTTCGCTTAGCATAATGTTATCAAGGTTCATCCACATTGTGGCATAAATCAATGCTTCATTCTTTCTTATGGCTTTTATGTTTCATTTTGGTTAGAGAATTTCTTCTCAAATTTGTCTTCCACAACCTCCTGGAATGGTTTCTGTTTAATTCAGGTTTAATGCAGTTTTCTGTTGTATTGTTTCTGTCTCACCTTCCACACCAAACTTCAGTCGTTGATGAGGAAGCAATACTGTGACTCCATTTCCTTTTACCTTTTTTGGTCTTTTCTTTCTTTTCTTTTGCAGTACTGGGGGTCAAACCCAGAGCTAAGCAAGTGCTCTGCCACTGAGGTGCATCCGCATCCCCCTTTTTGTTTGTACCAGGAATTGAACCCAGGAACGCTTAACCACTGAACCCCATTCCCCAGTCCTTTTTTTCAAAAAACTTTTTTTTTTTAAGCTGTAGATGGACACAGTACCTTTATTTTATGTATTTATTTTTATGTAGTGCGGAGGATAGAACCCAGGGCCTTATACACGCTAGGCAAGTGCTCTATGGATCTACAACCCCAGCCCCCTTTTTTATGTTTTATTTTGAGACAGGGTATTACTACATTGCTTAGGGCCTCACTAAGTTCTGAGTCTGACGTCAAACTCGTGATCCTCTTGCCTCAGCCTGCTGTGTAACTGGGATTACAGGCATGCACCATCATGACCAGCTTTGGAACTCCATTTCTCGTGGTAAGCCTGTCCCTTGTCTCTCAGGAAAGCCACTTCAATTCTTGTGAAGTCTACTTCATTAGGCCTCACTGTCTGTCATTTAGACATGTGCTTGTGCTTAAGCACTGTGACCACAGCATGGAGAAGGGACTTCAGGAGTTGGATGACTGGGGTTTGTGCAGAACCCATGTGATAGCAGAGTGGCTCTCTCCTCACTGATGCCATGTCTAGCAGTGGTTGCGCCTGTACAGTCTGAACAGGGAGTCCTGAGGATACATGGGCCCACTGGGCCCAATGCAATGTCACAATGCGTACCACCAGAGCAATATGTCACAGTGTCAGTTTGAGATGTTGAGGTTTTCCATTTGTAAATGGGGTGAATCCTTGTCTGTAAAAGATGAACGTCTGAACCGTAGGGCAGACATTAACACACACACACACACACACACACACACACACACAAATCAGGCCAGATAATTCCTCTTTTAAGATTGGATCTTATGCTGAGGAATCCCTGGCATCCTTCCTTAGAATCAATTACAGTCAATTTTTTCACATTTTACATCATTTAGAGGAATATTGTCAAGATAAAATCTTGCCCGACATGGATTTTTTTTTGTTTTAATTTCCTTACTCTCATAAATGCAAAACTTAATAGATTATTTTGCCAAAAACACACTTTGTGAGCCAAATTGATGAGCTGTCTTTATTTAGGCTCTGGTGATCTTGATGCCTCACTGGGAAGTTGTGCTGCTTGGGTCCCTTCTATGGTTTCCAGATGTGCCCTCAAGGCTGCACTTTGTCCAAATGCAGGGGACTGTGTCCTGGTTCCTTGAGTGCTTGGGAAAAGCTGTGTGTCTTGCTGATGGTTTTTTTGTGCTCATCTTTCTAAAGCATGGGCACCAGGCCACAGCAGGGCTAACCGTCTGAAAGGGGTCAGTAGCAAGACACCTGATGGGCAGCAGAGATCAGGCAGGCCTAAGTCCACATTCTGTGGGTCCGAAGGATCAGGTGGTGCCATATCCAGACACCTGACCTCAGGGAACTTACCAAACTTCTGGTACATGAAATTGTACCAGAAGTGAGATGGGTAAAAGCTGGAGAACCAGGGACAGTTTGGGGAGGCCCATGAGTATAGGTCATGAGTCAGAAGTGAGTTTTGTCCTGATTTCTTGGACTTTCTCTTTTGTTCTGGTGTTGGGCAGGAATCCACAGATGTGTACTGGTGCTGGAAGGAAAGCCAGGTCTCTTTAGGTATTATTTATCTCTGATTAAGGATGGGCAGTGGCCTAGACCTTCTCAGAGGTCAGCCGATGTGAGTTATTAGCAAGAGATTTTGTTCTGTTATAACCAAGGGATGCTGAGACCTGCTGCTCAGCTGCCCATGGTCGTTCTCGGTCCTTTGCTGCCACATAGACCCTCTCCTCCTCCTCACATTTGCAGCATCTAGTTGTGCTCTAGAGAACCATTCAGGATTTAGTCTTTCTCAGCATTAAGGTCTCAGTATGAGGAAACCAAGATTCACGCCCCATAAGACCTTGTCCATGCTTCCCTTCTCTGAGCCCTTTGTATGAGGTGAGTTTATACCAGCTAAATGGAGGGTCTGATTCCTCCACAGGTGGGTGGACAGCATGGGGAGTGGAACCCTCCAGGCACCCGCTTCCCAAACACAGTTCTTTCCTGTTTCCTCTCCTTCCTTCCTTGTCCCGTGTCTTTTGTTTGAAGAACAGAGGACTAAAGAATGTGTTTTGTTTTAATTTCCACCCTTACTTCCTGTGGAAGTAAAGCTTTAAAGTCATTCAGTTTGCGTTCCCTATCTCTCCCTCTCCTGCCTCCACTTTTACCCTAGAGCAAAGTTTCTGAATGCAAAATAGAATCGCTGGGGAGATTTTAAAATCCCCATGCCCAGGCCATACCGCATATCCAACTAATCATTAGATCTTATTATACAGTAAGGAACACTTGGGTGCCATTTTGAATATACATGGGTCAGTGGCTTTTGGGGGCATGCTTTTTTGTTTTCTAAGTTTCCTTATAGAGTCCTCCAAATTCCGTTCAATTATTCCTGAGATGCTCTGAGAATACTGGCCTCCCAGACAAAAGCAAGTTGGCATGGAGAGAGAGGGCAGCAGTGGGCAGCTTCTATATAGAGTTACCATTAATACGCAATAGTCACGTTTGTTATGTTTCCATCCTGGGATAGCGCTCTCTCTCTCTCTCTCTCTCTCTCTCTCTCTCTCTCTCTGTGTGTGTGTGTGTGTGTGTTTGGCACAGGGTGAGAGTAGTGTCACCACAAGCTCCCCTCTGGAGTTCCTCTGTGCTGCAAGGCTGTGGAGGACTGGCACAGATGTACGTGACGGGCACTGCCCTGATGGAATCCCTTTAACTGGAGATGATGGACATGTTCTAGGACGCAGTCTGAGGAAATTTCTGTGGTCCCAAATGCCCATCCCTTTCTACTTGAGTTCTTTGCCTTTTAGGTTTTGTATACATGTTTGCATACATGTTTTAGGTTTGTATACATGTTTCTATTTCTATTATGACTCACATTGGCCTTAGTATCATGAATGATCTCTAAAATTAATGTCAATCACAGTATCACAGCGTTTTAGGTCTACCCTTGGTACATTTAGTACACCGGCTTGAAGCCTCATGGCCCTGTTTGTGGGTGGTGCATGTTGAGAATGACCTCTGCTGCTCTTGGGAAAAAAACTAAACAAAGAGGCATTCTTGTTTTTTCTTTCTTTCTAACAACCTATCAAAGTCATCTTTAGCTGAAGTCAAAGTGAAGACAGTTGATGCTTCAGAATAACTGACAAGCATAAGAACCTGCTGGAAACGGGATTGTTATTAGGCCGCGCTGTTTGAAGATGTTCAGATGTGAATTAGACCAATCCATTACACTCATTTAGTGTTCATTGGGGCTGCAATATTTTTATGCAGAACCCATGAATGGAGACACAGCTCAGTGGTGTTTATTAGTGACCTTGTCTTGTCCTCTGAATTATGGACATGAGGCTCAGAACGTTGGGGGCTGGAGTGAACAACTGCACAGTGTTTTCTTCCTATTCCACATCTCTGAGATGCTGCTGCCATCTCGGGCTTGGATTTTGAAGTAGAGGATGTGAAGGTTGCTTTTCAAATCAGAAATATTTATAGAACTAGGTCTGATTGAACAATCTCTGTAAAGCTCTTGTGCTGGAAATAATAACACAAGTCAGGAGAGAGAAAAGAGAGAAGAAGAGAGACAGAGAGACAGAGAGAGAGAGAGAGAGAGAGAGAAAGCTTCTGCCCTATAAAACACCCTCACCCAGTGGCTTGCTTGGTTTTGGGGTACCTTCTTTGTAAACAATCAAGAACTGTCAATCTGATCAAACTGGTTTCAAACTGCAGATGGGGACAGAGGAGAATGCCAAGCGAATCCTATGGCTTTGACCAGACGCATTGACTTGCCACGGTTATGTTGCTAAACCATCTTTGGGAGTTCTGCTGACCTGGTATGGTTGAGCTTCCTGATCCTTGACTTCAGAGAACCCTGAGGACTGTGTGGGCAGAACCTCCCATAACAAATGGAGCTCAATCTGTGTCCAGCTGGGTCCTCTTCCTGATTCCTGACATAGCAGCTTGCATGATGCCACTCTCCATGTCTTCAGTGCCCTTCACATGCATAGTTGCTGCCTGGCTGCAACCTGTCCTGGAATGCTGAGTGAGGGGTTGGCATATGACACCCCTAGACCCCAGAACACTGATCCTTTTTCCCCTCTACACCCAGGCTACTTTGTACCTTTAAAACAGGAAAGTTCAACTACACCCTGAACTTCACCAGCCTTCCTCCAGGCTAAAAATCTCCCAGGGTCTCACATTGTCCTTGTGGGTGCAGGACTTTATCTTTAGGGCTTTGACTATGACTCACACTATAATCCAAAGGACAAAGTTTTTCCGGTCATCTCATGTGAAAACAGACAAGAAAAACAACCAGAAAAAAATTCCAGCTCCCCCTCATTTTGAATCACCCTCTTCCAGGTCAAATTTCCAGCAATGGTCCCATGAGAGAAATGAGAGAAACGTGGTCTAAATGCCCTATAACCTCAAGAGAAACAGCTGCAATAAAACTAAAGTAACCATAGGCACCATTAATACAAGCATAGAGTCCAAAGCGAGAGTGGTGATAAAATGTTTACATTATCATGCTCACACAGCCCAGGAAGCCCTGCTTGACTCTGGTGACATGTTTTGAGAAAAACACTGATAAAGATGAGAGATGAGAATGGTGGAGGATGTGAGATTAGCTCACGTTTTGCCCTGAAGAAGAATCAATTCATGGTAAGGGGAGGAAGTTATAACTATATTAAAACACTTATTAATAATAACAGCCACATTTTGAATATCTACTTTGCCTTAGACCTTTGGAACATTTTAACTCATGTTAGTGGGACTCATTACCAATCCCGCTGGGTATTTTTTTTTTTTTTGGTACTGGGGATTGAACCCAGGGGCACTCCACCACCGAGCCACATCCCCAGCCCTATTTTGTATTTTATTTAGAGACAGGTCTCACTGAGTTGCTTAGGGCTTCGCTAAGTTGCTGAGGCTGGCTTTGAACTCATGATCCTCCTGCCTCAGCCTCCCGAGTGCTGGGATTACAGGCGTGTGCCAGGCCCCACTGGATATTTTTGTTCCCATCGTATAGATGATGATGCTGAGGCTTGGAGAGGTTCCATAACTTGCCAAGTTCACACACCAAGTAAGTGGCAAAGTTAAGATTCATGACCAAGTCCTTTGAGATCCAAAGGCCATTTCTTCTGTCTCCCCAGTGAGTGGAAGAGAGAGTGCACTTCCTATGGCACAGAGCTGAATTAGAACTGCAGGGAATACTTCAAAGAAACAAATCCTCAGCTCGATCTAAGGAAGAGCTTTCTCATGGAATTGTCAAGAGATGGAATTAGGACCTAGCTGGAACCAAGCTACCAATCCCTCCAGGGTCTTCAGGCAGGGGCTGAGAGACTAATAGGGTAAACCAGGGTTATTTTGATTTTATAAGACAGGGTTACTAGATAACCCCTAGTGAACCTTTTTCTTTTTATTTTTTAAAAATTACTCTAGAGTAAACCCCCACAAAAGTTCAAAGAGAAGGTCAATGTAGAAAGTTGGTCCACTCATTTATTCATTCAACAAATATTTTTCTTAGTGTCTTCTATGTGTCAGGTTCTAGAGATACAGTGGTGAATAACACATAGTCCCTAGTCCTCAAGGAATCTATGGATTGGAAGAACAGAGAGATATGCAAACAGGTAATTCTAATTCTGTGTGTAAATATAATTAGGAAAGTACTGGATGCTATGAGATACCTAATGCAACTCTGTGGGAAAAGGGAAGAAGATTTAGGAGTTAGGGAGGTTAAGGATGAAGAAATCTGTCTTCTATAGGCAGTTAAAGCAATTAAAAGCCTTAAAGGCACAACCGTGGCTCAGATCAGAAATTTTAGGTAGCTGGGACGTCCCCTTCAGGAGTGAGCGCCCCCTGCTGGTGCACAAAGACCGACCGCCCGGAAGGCAGGGCCTCCCCTCTGCCTTACCACAGATATGGGAGCCTCAAACAACAGAAAACGAAACAACAAATGCAGATGGCTGTTCCAAGGCAATGTCCCTTGCTGCTCCAGAATGTCCAGTGTTGATGTCCTGAAAGGGGGTTGCTTCCCTGAAATTTTCAATTGGCCAGAGTCATTCTAGATTTTTTTTCTTTTGTTCTTTTTTGAAATGGGAAAACTTTTTTGCTCTTATTGGGTGTTATGCTTTGTCACTTGAAACCTAGTAGGGTGTTCTTGTCCCTGTGTTTGTGGAAGTCCCTAGGTTCTGCCTGCATTAACTGCAGTCCATTGTCACATGTCAGGGCATGGGTAGGGTGGTGTTACAAAGGACCCAGGAGGTGGCGGGGTCCTGGGAAACAGACCTCTCCATTTCTCCCAACTAGTTCTTCCCCATGAAACCCAGCACAAACCTCTGCCATGCAGGGACCTTCCCGCCTCATCCAAACAGAGCCCTGTGGCCTCCCACCCTCTCAATAACCTGGACTTCTCTGAATCCCAGTGGGGGACACAACCCTGATTCAATTTGGATCCCCATAACACATGCACCTACATCCAGATATGAGGGTAGAACCCCAAAACATGACAGGTGAGGGAATCATCTCATTTTATTTTCCTTACCTCCGAGGCAGGACTGTACTTAAACCATCTCAGACAGATGGTTAACTGTCCTATTTTAAAAGATCTCTTGGGAGGAAGATTTCACAATTCCCTGTGGCTGTCTGTTCTAGTATTTAATCATCTTCATTACCAGCAAGTTCTTCTTCATGCCGAATCTAAATCTCTTTGGTTGTGATTTAAGTATTTTTCCTTGAGGGTAGACACCATGGATCTTGTGCTTCCGGGGAGGGGAGGATTCTGGTCCTAATTTTTCTGCCTTGGGAATCATTTATTTTAACACACTTTGGAGTTTGTTTCCTTTATTGGTAAACAGGGGGGTTGAGTTAAGGGTGGTTCTCAAGGGCTCTTCTAGCTCCAAAACCTATTGCTTTTCAAATTAAAAGTGCTGCATAGATATGCTGTGCAAGTCAATGCTTCATGGAAATAATAATGCCTGGTTGCAGGAAAGATGGGAGCTGAAATTTGAAGTGATACCACATAGACCTTGTCCAGAAAACCAGGTTTCTCTTAGGGACCATAGGAAGGAATGAACATCTGGGAACTGGGAGAGAAACCTATTCTCAGTTGAACCTTACAGGCATCACTGCAAGGAGACCCTCTGGTCATTTATTGAACAGAAAAGGGATACCTTATTTTGAGAGGGCTGCCCCAGCTTCTGGCTCCAGAGAGCTCGTAAGAGGAAGACCCAGAGGAGGGTTAGATTTTCACCCTCTCTACTTTCCTGTCTTTAAAAAACAACTGCCTAGGACAGGGAATACTGTAAACCATTACCAGGTATCCCTCTGGTAATCAGTTCACTCTTTACTAGGAGGAAGAAAACAGGCCACAGAGGAGCTCCTTGGCTTGCTGAGAGGAGGGGTTAGCACAGCAGGATTCAGGTGCCGCTGGAGACAACAACACACAAAGGGTCCACACAAAGAAGCAAGAGGATGCAGAAGAAAAGTTAACTTATTTCCATTTTTTTTTTTTTTCCCCAATGTTCTCACTTGCTTCCTATGGTATATGTGTCCTGAGGAACCTGCTTGCTCCAGGCAGCATTTGGTTACATCACTTTATGGGAGAATTGCCTAGGGTGAATGAAAGTTCCTCCAGTCAAAGCTCCCCAAGCATCCGCCCTCATCTGTACATAGGAGTAAATACAGCTTCTGCCAATGACTGGATCACATCATGAGACAGATGAATCTGCCAGTCATTTGTATACTCTTACCTCCTCGAGTTCTTTGAAAGGAGAGAAAAAAAGACTTCGTTGTTGGGTAGGCTTGTGAGGAATTTTAATCTTCTGCACATGTGAACGTGAAGTGGTAGAATTTCTCTTGACTTTATTAGTGGTATCCTCAAGCAGTGCACGGGGCTCCTTGTCTGCCGAGAACAATTCTTGCATTGTTATTTCAGGGTGAGTTGGGAGTTAAAGTGTAACTAGGATTAAACTCAGTTTTGAAATTGTTTGTTTAATGGCACTGGGAACACCAAAAATGACCTTGGCCTTTTGGAGGGTAGATGGGTGAATGGGATGGTCCCAGCCCAGATACCACTTTCTGGGAAGGGACAGGGCTCTTTACTTTGTAAAGATGAGCTGGTGCATTGTTGAATGGGTTCTCACCATTGTGCCACCAGGAAAGAATTTACTTTGACTCAGGATTCTAATTATGCCCCCACTGGATGAAAAGTAAACATTTTGAAGATACTCCTATGTAGCCCTCCATTTTTCAAAATGTGGTTTGGGGTCAGCATCCATCTCACCTGAGGGTTTGTAAGAAGTGCAGGATCTCAGCATTCAGATCTTCTGAATCTGATTCTGTATTTTAAGGCTGGGAATGCAGCTTGATATTGGAGCACTTGCCTAGCTTGCATGAGGCCCTAAATTTCATCCCCATCACCAAAAGAAGAAAAAAAAAATCCAGAAAACGACAAGCAAACAAAAAACCCCCCTGTAGTTTAACAAGATCCCCAGTGGATTCCTACGTACATTAAAATCTGAGGCTGACTGGGCTATGCCACTGGCAAATAGGCTCCTTTGAGCCTATGTGCATGGTCCTAGGCAAGACTGTGAAAGTTTTCTTTGTGACTTCTGACTCTAGCTTCTGATATTCTTCTCTCACTTCAGTGTTCTTTTCCCTCTATCCCCATTTCCCCTCCCCACAAAATAAAAATAAAAAAGACAAATAATAACAAGGACTGTGTTCCCAGTATGGTCCAGGCTCCCTACATACTGGGGAGAAGAGACATGATAAAACAATTCATGCTGACTTGTTAGTGACTTAGAAAGCCAAAGGGTTCTTTCTCCTGGGGATATTATACTCTAAAATAGGATCCCTAATGAATCGCTGTTTAACTTAAAGGTTCCGCTTCCATTCGTGAGTCACTGTGGTATTCTGGTAGACACTTTGATAATTGAGGGACAGGGAGACTTTCTAACCATGCATACGCACTATATGCGACCTCTTAATTCAACTACATAACAGTCTGCCCCTCACTGAAAGGGTGACCCCCAAACTTTTCAGCTTAGTATGTCCTCCTTATTGTTCATGACACTAACATTTTATAGCAGCTTCTCAGATACTTCTTTCTTATCTTTATTATTTTGATATGCTTGGCCACTTAAGATACAAAGTCCCATTTTCAAAATAAGCAATGTATTTTAGGAGAGTTTTTGATAAGCCTAAGAAATATAAAAGAAGAGAATTGTTGAGATATGATTCAGGAACGATTTCTGCAGATAGCTGGACACAGGCTTAACAGTGTGCTAGGGTTTTGCTGGGCAGCTTTGACACATTACAAGTACTAATATGGAGTCAAGTGTCCATTTTATTTCCAGTTTTTGTAGGGACAGATCCAGCTTGCATGGTATTTCTCCTTTTTATTGCTTGATCTGATTTTTTTCTCATCTAAGTCACTTCCTAGAGCTCCAATCCACCACCACAGCAATACCCTGATAGTTCCGGGTCAGGAGTTTTCAGAGGGAAGATCCCTTGACATGAATTTTGTCAGCAGGAGCTTGTAAAAGACAGATGCAAGGAGAATGAAATGGATAAATCCAGGTGTTACTGATGGGACATTGGCAAATGCAAGAACTGCAAATATTATATAAGCAAACCCACCTTT
Source organism: Glaucomys volans (assembly GCA_020662805.1). Lineage (NCBI taxonomy): Eukaryota > Metazoa > Chordata > Mammalia > Rodentia > Sciuridae > Glaucomys > Glaucomys volans. Next base: position 770,167 of record JAJEJO010003265.1, read on the forward strand.
TGTAGGTGGTAAATTGCAAAAGACAGATGCTGTGAAAGATTGTCTATGCAACCAATAGTCAACCCCTTGCACATAGCATGAGCCTCTTAATGGAAAAATAAAAAACAAAACTTTCATGTGGAGACCCAGCCTCCTAGTAGAGGGTCTGTTTGGTTAAGTAACTCACTAAACAATGCTGAGAGGACGAGTGAGGTAACCTCCCTTTGAACTATTCTCCCTGGGGAACCTACCAGGGAGATTTTCCAGGAACATTAGCTACCAGTTCAAGCCCAACCTTTCATGTAGATACTTTTGTGAAATGGTGGAGGGAAGTAGGGCAGGTCTCTTGGTTCCAAAATTTATCCTCTACCAATATGCCTGAAATCACACCATTAGCAACATATTCCTTTGAATTAACTCCTTAGTATCTCCAAAGATTAACAGACATTCATTCATTCATCAAATGTTATTAAGCACTTCTTATGAGCCAAATGCTATTCTTGGTAATGAAAATTCAAAAGTAAATAGAACATAGCACTTGACCTTAAGCTGTGGGGATAGAGGGGGGAAACGAATTACTGTAACATATAACTTGTGCTTTCATTAAAGTAACAAGTCTTTCAGAGTCTGAGGAAGAGGATCCAGATCCATGACTGGATCTTAAAGAATGCCTGCCTGACAGATGCAAAAGACAAAAGATGGCAATTAGGGTATGGGCAGGGAGAAAGAAGAAGGGATGATTTTGGACCATGAGTCCCCATGGGTAGGGGGCAAGTATCCCTGTGCCTGGGCTGGGGATTATAGCTCTTGTGCTCCCATGGAATATCATGTAGGAATTGGTTTTCTGAAATGAGGAGCTGGAGACCAGCAAAGACCCGTTTGTCTACTTGGACGCTGTGGAAAGCATGGCAGTACCAGATTTTTTTTTCAAGTTGTCACCTCTTCATTCAATATGCTTGGTCATCTAGATGCTTTGCCACCTCTTGGCTGCTCACTCAATGACTTTGGCAGTAAAAGAGTTAACCAGCAGATTTTGAGGTTGTATAGCAAATCTGAGTTTTCTGTTTGTTTTTGTTTTTAACATTCATAATTTGGGCATTCAGGGAACTATTGAAGATGGCTTTCTCTGTGTAATGGAAAACGTTTTTAGCCCCACGCTTCTCAAACTTCTGTAACATTGATCATTCCCAGGAAATGAAGCTTGTTACTCTGCTCTCTGCATAACAGCCATCTTGGTGGGCCTTAGCTAAATGCATAGACATGAAAGCAAATAATTTAGCTAACTTAACTGATACCACTATAGGGTTTGTTTTGGGGGTTTTAAAAGAAAATTCAGCATCAAATGGTTACTTGGACAAAATTGTTGAAATTTTATTTGACTTTTATGAGGAATTTGGCAGAATTTGGTTATGAAAGTCTAAGTGGTAGACTGGGCAATGTGGAGGTGTTGAATACTCACTTCTTTATTTTTTTATTTTTAGGTACCAGGGATTGAACCCAGGGGTGCTTTACCACTGAGCCACATCCCCAACCCTTCTTTACATTTTATTTAGAGACAAGGTCTTGCTGAGTTGCTTAGAGTCTCACTAAGTTGCTGAGGTTGATTTTGAACTTGAAATCTTCCTGCCTCAGCCTTCTGAGCTGCTGGTATTACAGGCATGTGCCACCACACCTGGCCTTCCATTTCTTAAAAGTTGGTTTCAAATACCTTCTCTGCAAATAGGTAGTGGGTTCTTAAATAAGAAATAGTGACCAATTGTCCCTTTTCCAAAAGGGGAATGAAGGCTGAATGACAATGGTTGGAATTGTGGTTAGTGATACTCAACCAGGACCAGGAGAGATTATTGGATGCTATGACAGGTTGTCAAAGAGGATGGAAAATGCCAACTTCCAGATAATAAATATCCTGCTGTCTCTATACTTTCACTTACCAAGCATTTTTTACTAGTATTTTATTTTGCACCCAGAACCTGTTCTTAGGAGTTCCCCAGTTTATGGCTGAGAGAACTAATATTCCAAAGGACATAAGCCAGGCAGTACTAGATACAAGCTATGAACCCAGAGTTCATTCTCATACCTAACCCTTTGCCTTCTCCACTGTAAATAAAAATATAGCACCTTCAGATCTGTCCAATGAATCCTGATAGAAAAATAGACCTGAAATAATTTCTTCTGAAATTGAGAAAATTCAATCTCTGACTATTTGAAAAGGAAAATAGAGGCAGTGATACCCCAGTGTCTGTTCTATTTGGCCTTTCTGAATTAAAAACATACTTCAAGTGGAATGATTGTATCATGTATTAACATACAAATAATCTGGGGTAAAAAAAAACTTGCTCAGGATAGAATGGATTGTGATGTTCTGAGGATGTTCTCTATGTCCTTTGGGATAATGTGACCATGTGACATCTCAGGTTTCTTTCTTCAAGAATCCTTAGGAAGGGAGGAAAATTGTTTAAGATCAAGTTGGGGATAGAAGGCACAGTGAGAATGAAAAACCAGAGGTGTTCATTTGTTTCACAACATGTAGTCATATGCCAAGGTCTGTAACTCTGACCTTCCTTATGCAGAGCAATAGCCGGGACAGTGCTCAGAGATAGCACTAGTCATAATCAGGCTGCTGAGCTTGGGCCCTCCAGGGCCTCAGCCTGTGCTGAACCAGGGTCCTCCACATTGCTTTGCTTGCATATCCCCCAAAAAGAGTTTTGGAAAAGTGCATGACTCCTCTCACATTTTCAAGTTGACATCCCCAAATTTTCGTGATAAGTTTAAATGGTTACAAATGATGCAATTTCTAGTGCTTTGTAAATCTTGACAGTTTAAAATGAAATTGTTGCATCATTCTTTAAAAAGTCTCCAATGAAATATAAACACCATAGCTATTTGATACCTCCTATTATCCTTTCAAAATGTATAAAAGCCATGTTTTTAGCAAAGATTTTGCGTCATTTCTTTTTAGCCTTGGAAACATGTTTATATTCCATTTCCTCCTTAAAGTTTTACCCTAATATAATGCATGCTATGCTTAAAGGTCTTTCATTGATCACACTATTATACAGCTTTGAAACAAAAAGTGGTTTGTAAATGGAAATATAAATTGAATTTTTTTCTGTGACCTTAAGGTTTTGTGTTTACTCATTTTCTGATAAAGGTCTTTACAAATTTTTCCATTTAAAATATTTTGATTTTTAATTGACATATCATGTTAGTACATATGTATGGGATACAGAATGACAGATAGATATATGTTATGCATAATGATCAAATCAGGGTAATTAGCATTTCTCCATCCCTTCAACATTTGTCATATCTATATGTTGGGAATCTTTGGATCTCTTTTTTATAGTTATTTTGGATTATATCATAAGATGTTGTAGACTATTAGCTACCCTGCCATACTATAGAATACTAGAACTAATTGCTTCTATCTAACTATATTTTGATACCCATTTTCTTTTTTAAAAATATTTTTAGTGGTAGGTGGACACAATACCTTTATTTTAATGATTTATTTTTATGTGGTGCTGAGGATCTAACCCAGTGCCTCACATGTGCTAGGCAAGTGCTCTAACACTGAGTTATACCCCCAGCCCTTGATACCCATTTTCTAACCTGCCTTTGTTTTCTCTATTCTTTCCTAGTCTCTAGAGACTACTATTTCATTACAAATACAATTAATGAATAATTGAGCAAAACAATGTAATTATATTATGAACTTCACAAAGTGATTATTAATATAAAACTAAGATAGTATTGGAAATATATCTTTAAAAAAGGATAGATGATTGGAGAGGTGTGATGTCTGATTAAAGCAGTTTTCTGGAGACCAGTATTTCAAATGACTCCTTGGTTGGTGCCTAGAGTTATCTATATGGGCTTGTATATGCATGATGAAAGCAAGTGGGGTGAGTGGCAGGTGTGCTTCTCTTCTGAAGAGTAGGAGATGGATGTCTGTGAGAGAAAGGAGAAGCAGCAAGTGGGCTCTGACCTCTTCCTCAGGTTGTCCTTCACCCAGGGTTAAGATTGAATTCATCTGAAAGCTGGGGATTTGGAAACAGATTCTATTAGACTATCCATGTCCCAAGAGGATTACTTGTACACTAGTTTGAAGATGCCCTAAACCACTCCAAACACTTTCCAAGTCCATTTGGGAAATTGTTAACATGCTCTTGATTCATTCACATAGGAATAGTTTGCATAAGCTATTCAACATAAATAGAGGCATAAATATACTTATAATTCCAGTAGATTTTCAGCAGAGGGAAATACATTTTGGGGTATTTCATCTGTAGAATCAGTTGCAATGGATATACTCACTGATTTACTTGGAACAAATAAAAACTATTATAGGCTACGTAAATTATAAATGCTGTCATGTTATTCCATCACAAGATCATTATGGCTATAACCTTCCCTCTTACAAATTAGAAACATTGACTGATATTTTGCTGGTTGGAACAGAAGTCAATTCAGCTAATCAGAACTTGGCAAATCCCTCATTGCACATGGGTCACACACACAGAGTTGTTGATTTATAGCAGTCTGTTAGGATATGTAATATTGTGCTATGGCAATGACTTCTAAATTCTTCAGGTTTAATACAACAAAAGTTTTGTTTATCACACTCTATGTCCAGAGAGGGGTCAGTGGGAGTTTTTGCTTCACAAAGTCACTTAGGGATCTAGACTGATCCATCATCTGGATTAGGTGGCAGAAGAGAAAGATAGAATTGCTACAGGTTTTTCACCACCTCAACTGGAAGTGACACATGTCACTTCTACATACCTTTCATTAGTTAGAAGTTGTCCAAATAGTTGTGTCCAAATGCAGAGTGGTTGAGAAATCACTCTTCCATGGGCCCAAAAGATGAGGAAAGAAGAATATTCTTATTAATTAAACCATATTAGAACTTGATATAGGTGGCACTTTTTTATATGGCATTGGTCTATTTGAAAAAAATGATAACCAAGAATTGGTGATAAATAATAAAAGAATGAAGTGATAGTCATTACAAAATGATTACATACTCAGTACTAAATATGAGAATGGCAGATAATTGGAATCTTTAATGGAAAAAAGCAAAAATGATAAATTTTGGAAGAATGAAATGTGACCTCAGATCTCTGTAGCAGTAGAGTTACTTCTGTAGAGTGATACCAAGAGATGGTTGGAAGTGTCCTTCGACACTTGAAAACTTGGTTAAGTTCTTAGTTCCACCATGCACCACCTGGCCACTGATTGGAAGTCTTCTGTCAGACTTACAGATAGTCACCATTAAGAAGATATCTCTTTTGTTAGCCATGTGAGACCCCTGACTTTGCTTTGCCTGTGTTTTTATCTAGATGTATTATGGGGCATAGACCTCACTCTGAGGCTGGTGATGATTACCTGTAAACACCACCCCACCATGGAGTTGGAAAATGCCCTAACCAGCAACTTAAAAGACTGAACTAGTACCAAAATGTTAATTAGTTGTAGGTCATTCATTTGGGTTCAATGTTCTGAGAATGTAACTAATTGGAATTATTCTATCAGTGTAGCCTATATTCTTCTAGATTTGATGGAAGGACAAGACTATTGCAGATTGACCCAAGAGTATCCCTATAAAAGATCCTTGGAATCCAGAATCATAACCCAGGGGCATCCTTTAAAAAGAGGTCTTTGGGAACAAATCTGCTTTTCTGTCTAATGAGGTGGCCTGACTCTAAATGTCATATCAGGCAAAGGGCTATCTGACCTATGTCAAACTAGGAACCAGAAATTTTCAAGGCTGCAGAACTCTGACCTAACATGATTTCCAGGACTGTAGGTAAGGAAACTAGAACTGTGGATGCATTCAAAGAAGGGCAGAAGGAGAGGAGAGAATGTTGGTAAAGCTGGTCAGTAAAGAAAGGCTCTGGAAGGTCTACCAAAGATTACATTTTCCTGCTTCCTTTGAGAAAACATTTTCTGTCTAGCTCTAGTGAAGACCTTTTGAACTGGACTGGAACAGTTAAGAAGACAAAGCACTAGGGAGACCATGCAGCAGAATAAGCTTTGGGGTTTAAAGTTGGGTTCACTCCTACCTAGTTGAGTTGGTTTAGCCAAGTCACTTAACTTCTTTAAGCTTTCCATTTCTCCAATTAAAAAACTGATGCTAATGTTCAACCTAAAAGTTACTATGTGTGTGACTGAATACTGAGAGAAAAGATGACCTTCTTTCCAGCAACTATGCTGTGCTTATTTACCCCTGATTTAAATCTTAGCATATGATCATAGTTTCTGTTTCATTAATGAAGGAACTGAGCCTTGGAGAGAGTCAGGGTTTCAGGAACCACTAAATGTTAGATTTGAGGTTCAAACAAAAGTGAGTGAAGGAATGTTAGTGCAGATTAAGGTAGTTCAATGAATGGTATGATGGTCCCCCAAATATATACATCCATGTCTGAATCTCCAGAATGTGTGAATGCTAGCCTATTTAGATAAAGGATCTTTGCAGATCTAATTAACTCAAGGATCATGAGATTAAAAAATCTGCTCGTTGAGCTCTAAATCCAATGACAATTGTCCTTGTAACAGTGAAGCAGAAGGAGATTTGACAGTCAAAGAGAAGACAATGTGACCACAGAGATGGTGATTGGGGTGATGTGCCACAAGTCAAGAATGCTGCCAACCACCAGAAGCTGGAAGAACCAGAGAACAGATTCCCTCCCAGAGCCTATGTGGGGAGCAAGGCCCTGCCTGATTTTGAACCTTCTAACCTCTTAAGATGTGAAAAAATAAATTTCTGTTGTTTAAACCACTCAGTGGCAATCTGTTATGGCAGTCTTAGGAGAGGAATACTTGTGGGAATAGCTTCCACGTTGTGATGGCACTTGAGCACCTCAAAAGTGGACACAGTACTGGACTGGGTCTGCACCCTGGTGGAAGGGTTCTTTCTGAAGGTCAGCAGAATACCTAAAATGAAACAATCTTTCTAGGGTCTATCCATGTAAATAGAATATAATTTTAATGATTTAACTCTTCCCTTGGTGTCAGTTCCCCTTTGCAAAGAATCATAGGAGATGAGGCCACATGCTCTAATTTTTCGGGTGAGAAAACGGGGGTGTAGGCTAGTTATCTGATTAGTGTGGACCGTGAAATCGCTGAGGGAGAAAGGGAGCACCCTAGTTTGAATTCACACATGGTGTATGGATTCTCCCAGCAGGAGAGACAGTCCCCAGGAGCAGCTCAGAAGCTGTCCTGCTGCTTTCTGTCTTTGGGGGTTAAGTATTGCTGAAAATCACTAGGGTGGTCATGTCACCACAGTGCCGTTATCTGGCAATTTAGGCTGCTACAGAATGAGGATTGAATTCTTCTCACACGCCAAACCCTCTGGCTTCCCTTGGGACTGAAATTGGGGCTGAGCTACAAGGAGAAATTGGGGCTGAGCTGCATTTCCTTCAATGCAGTATACAAAGATGGCCTGTGGGTTAGCAGGATTTGGCTTCCAGATGAAGGGATCAGAAGGCAAGATTTAGATGTGATAAAAGGGAGAAATTGGCCGGTAAAGATTCTTAAATATTGACATGGTTTGTGAAGGCATTGCTGTTACAATGGGTCTTTCAAACGAAGAAGGTTATTCTGCACCTTCTTCAGTCTGTTCTATGAACTGTGAGTTGGGGGACTTTTCCCGAATCCTTTTTCTCCCTGCCATGTTAGTTTTAGAACCTGAAATGGCTTGTGTAGTAGTGGGCTATCTATGACCTCTGAATTTGTCTAGGCTTGAGGTCAAATCCCAAGTTTATCATTTAATAAGGAAGCAACCTTGGGCAAGAAAATTAATCTCTTAACCACCATTTCGAACCTGTAAAACGGGGGTGGTTGTTCTCATTGATATGTCTGTGTTGAGTTCCAAGCCCACAGTAAGTTCAACAAATCTTTTTCTGTGAGGATAAATGATGTTAACATCTAACATTAAATGAATACATTGTGTGTGCCACATATTTTACCTGGATTATTTCTGTTTTTAAATTTATTTAAAAAAATTTTTTTGGTTGTTCATGGGCCTTCATTTTATTTATTTATATGTGGTGCTGAGAATTGCACCCAGTGCCTCACACATGCTAGGCAAGCACTTCACCATTGAGTCACAACCCCAGCCCCTCATACAATTCTTACAATCACCCTATGAAGGTAGGTACCATGATGAGCTCCATTTTGCAGGAACTGAGTGTTAGAAAGTAAAGCCCAGTACCTCAAAGTAAGGAGAGCTTAGCTCTATGCTTCACAACTCCAAAGACCAGCTATTAGCTGGGTTGAAAATGCTTATCATAATATTTGATATTTACTAGGTTCTATTAATTGGTATGGATTTAACAAGCATGTATTGAGAAGAACTATGTGCCAGGCACTAACTACTTGTACGAACATCTAAGAAGTAGCTCAGTAAAATGGGGGGATACTATGCTGACACACCAGTTAGGTTTGATCAAGGAAGCAGTCTTACCATGAGTGACAAGGAGTTACTAACAGGGATTAGACCTTGTCCCATCGTTCAGAGGCTGGTGAAGAATCTATGGAAGGCTGGTGCCTCTGCCTCCAATGATGAGTCTAAAGTTGCTATAGATCAACAGGGCCAGAAGGTAAGAACAAAAGCCAGAGAGATGTGGGAGAAGTGAGGCCAAAGTAGATTCCATAAGGACCAACTAAATCCCCTTGGTTTCTGGCCTTGACAATGAAACATAAAGCTGTAATGTTTTACTGAAGAACTGGCTTGTGATTTTCTCAGGACTCAGAATAGCTAAAGGAGATTTCGCAGGAGTTAGAAGAGCTGTGGGCAACCCAGCAGATGGGTGACAATGCGTGCACGCTGACCACAGTATGAAGGCGGCTGTTTCACTTCTACCTTTCAAATGCTCCCCGAATCCTTGTTGTGGATAACCCCAACCCAGGGCCACAAAAGGAAGGCAATTCTAGAAAACATGGTTCCCATTCAGGTAAGTTGACCCAATGCAAAACCATTGAAGTGATGTTCCAATCTCTGGCTTCTGAGAAGCAATGGTCCTACGGGGGCTTAGAAAGAGGTAAAAAAGGAAGCCTGCAGGAGAGCACAAGCAAGCTGAGCCTTCTGATTCATCACTTCCTATTCTTGGTTTGCCAACCACTTTTACCTGATTTGAAATGTCCACCTTATATGTGGGCAACCCTATGGGTTTGGAATTAAAGAATGAATTATGTTCCCAGAAGGTCAGTGTTAAAATTTGTCTATTACCTTGGTGTCACTAACTCTCTACCATCAGCACAGAGTGACTGACACTTTAACCATGCACATTGGAATGCAATGAGGAAAATGCAGCGCATTTGGACTTGAGACACTGGAGAGGTAATTTTTGCAGGTGTGTGGTGGCAGCATTTAGTGCTGAGTGGCTGCCAGGGGGAAGGGGCAGAAGAAGAGAAAAGGCTGGGACATCTTGTGACTTTGAGGGGAGAGCTAATCCAGGGACACTTGGTGAGGTATCATACCTGGCTAGGAGGTGGGGTGAGATCTCTGCACTGGAAGTGTTGGTGCCTGCTTTGTAACCTGGCTTTCCAAGCCTTTGGCCAGATAAGGAAACAAAAGAAGAAAAATCAACCTCTCAGAGAAAGCTCCCATCAACACTTTGGTGTCACCTTTTGTAGTCTTTTTCTTAGTTCAAGTATACATCTGTTCTTATGAAAAATGGAATCACACCTTATATAATATTTTGTAAACTATTTTTCTTCTTGAAGTAGTCTTTTTCCTTGTCACCTAACATTATTTACACCTGTGTTATATTTCCTTGTATGAATGTACCTTAGTTTATCTATGTAGTGGCTAAGAGAATAGACTTTGAAGCGGGTTGCTGGGGTAAATCCTAGGTCTTCCAACATTTGCTGGCTCTGCAAACAGGACCAAGTGAATCAACCTTTCTCTGCTTTAGTTTACTCACCTATAAAATGGGATAATAGTACTTTCTTCATAGGGTTATTCAGAGGAGCAAATGACTTCACATATGTGAGGTACTTGGAATATTCTTTCAATGTTATTACTTAACCAATATTTTTGTTGACTGTATAGTTTCCAACTTTTTCACTTTTACAATTACAATGTAATTAACAAATTCAGTGCACTCTTAATTGCTTCCAAAGGAAATATTTGTGGTTACAGTAAGAAATCTTTTACAGAATAAGTAAATCATGCACTAAAAAGACATTGAATCATGTTATGCACAAGGAGGAATGAGGATGCTTTAAGACATTAAAACTGTGTGTCAGAGGGCAGAAGAGACACATGCACATACAAGTCTAACATCAGGTAGAAAGAGGGGCATGAATGAAAGAATATGGGATGGGGAGGAGTAGGGAGAGTACCTATAGCTGGGGAATCAAATCCTTCAATTAAAGAGAGAGACAGACTCCCTCCTCTGCTCCCACCACCTCCACAATCCCCAAATCAGATTTCCAAATGGCTCTGGCATATTGAGAATTTGTTACCTCGAAAGAGAATACCCAGGGCTGAGTTCCAAAGTTAGAAGCAGGGATACGGTGTTCATTGCAAGACCAAATATTTAGGAAATACCTTTTTCTGGAAAGGAAAGAACACATTTCACAGCTGAAAAGAGAAGTGAAAAATGAAACTAAAGAAGCATGAAGGTAATATTTACTTGCTAGATTTATACAGTGCCTACCTTTAGAAAAGCTGGGCTATAAATCCAGCCTGTGACCCCCTAACACATATACAATCTGTTCTCAGTTACCTGGCTCTCTGTGAAGCACATTAGCAATCATTCTGCTGCCATTATAAACTTCCATTTCCCTGCAGTCCTACTCCTGCCAGCAGACCTTCAGCCACCCCCTCAGAAGACAGAACTGGATAATGGTAGAAGTGTGAGTTTCATGTCAGATCCTTCTGGGCTAAGTTCCAAGCTCTATATCTTACCAGCTGGGTGACTCTAGGCCTCAATTTCCACATCTGCGAAATGGGGACAATAGCATCAATAACATTAATTTTTACGTGATGCCACAATGTGGATCAAATGAGAGAATGCCTGAGAAACACAGATCAGAGCACAAATCACTTGAGTGTGTTAGCCATCATTATTATTATTATTATTCCTGTACTATAGTGCGTAAAGGAATGCAAACCATTATTGGTTTAACGAAATACATTAAACAAATGTATTGGTTTAACCACATCAGTCTTAGAAGCATGGCCCTAAGATGTATCCTAAAGCAAATGGGAAATATTTGGATTTGCACCATTTTTAATTTTGTCTATGAGGTTAAAAGTTGAGTATGAACACACCACAATACCAAAGAGGCCAGATTTCTCTTGTAATTAACAAAATCTAGACCGCTACTCATACTGGAATCAAGATGATTGATAAACCTTAATACCTCTCCCAGGGGTTCTTGCATTTTAATCTGTAGCCAAAACCACTGCCCAAAGGAATGAGGCAGGAGTGGCGAGGTTTCAGGTATCAACCAGAGGACAGAAGGAGGCATTTTGATTCAAAACAGTGCATTGCAGCATTCCTGTTAGCATCTTGGGCACTTATTCATTCAACACGTTTATTACATGCACACTATCTGCCAGGTATTGCTCTGTGCACTGGTGAACAAAGTGGACAAGATGCCTACACTCTGGTTGTTTACATTTTAGTGGTGGTTACCAACAATAATCAGTAAAATTAAAGAATAAATGATGTAAGTATGTTAGCCAGTGAATAGATGCCATGTAAAAGGCAGCCTAAGGGGAAAGTGGGAGTGCTGTGAGGGTGGGCAGTTGGCAGTGCTAACTTGGGGTGAGGCCTTTGTGGGCTCATGGAGAACGTGAGATTTGAGCAAGGTCTCCAAAAGGGAAGGAATCTCTAAATGGATATTTGGGTAGGATGTTCTATGCAGGGACTCCAGGTTTGCTTGGAGGTGGGGAAGAATCACTCCTGGAGTGTTTAGGGAACAGCAGGGAAATTAGGGGAGGAATAGGGAGGCAGTAGGAGATGAAGTAATGAAGTTGCCCATGACCATTCCTTTTAAAATGAGGAACCAGTGGAGGAGGGTTTTGCCCAGAGCCGGGCCATGATGTGCCATTTTAAATGAACTGCTCTGACTCTTGTACTGAGAAAATATCCAAGAGGGGACAAGGAAGCCAGACCAGCAGAGCAGCTACTGTAGAACACCAGGGAAAGGCTGTGCAGGGAGCGGGTTTAGATAATGGGTTTTAGATGCCCAAGGAGTAGTTTTGGACTGGAGTCTGGAATTCAGAAGAAAGGACTAGACTGGAAATTAAAAACAAACAAACAAAAGACCAATGTTTTGTTCAGTTATTTTTTATTTTTACCATTAACACATATTAATTGTACGAATTTATGGGTTTCACCGTGACATTTCCATACATGTATATATTGTGCATTAATCATGTCCACTCACCCGTCTACATTTGATAAAGACAGTTGCTTAAAGCCATGGGAATGGTTACGATCACCCAGGGAATGAGGGTGGTTGGGGAGGTGAGAAGGTCTAAGGGAAGGCTGTCTAGGTTTTCCTGGAGAGGGAGTTGTAGGCCCCCAGAACAGGCTCCTTGAGCCCCACACCAGGGGAGCCCGGGCCTGCAGGGGGTGCCGTGGAACTTGTTGTAGCTTCCAGTGATTAAAAGAAGCAGTTGCTTCTCTAGGAAGGAGAGATGTTCCGCAGATTCCTGCCAGAGTGGCAGACATAATTAAGAGAAGTAGCTAAGGATATCCTAGTAGAACACGTGCTCGGTTGCCTCCAAGGAATCCGAAAACCTGGGTCTATTAATCTGTTCAGACATCTGGGCACCACGGCCTTGCCCACGAGGCTCCGCCTCTCGGGCTCCTTCTCTCATCCCCCTCCCCTCTTCCCATCCTCGCCTCTATATGTCACTTCTACAACCGCTCTGATTATAATTGATCAAACAGAATCACGGAATCACGGCTCATTTTGCCGTTTTGTTCAGTAGCCCGATCTGAAAAGAGACTGGTAGTTGGGCAGATTGTATTCCCTCTTCTTGGAATTCTGCTCACAGAGGCCTTCCCGGCGTGGTGCTGCCTAGGATAAGGAGGGCAGGGGGCTGTGGGCCGGCGCCGGGGTGCGAGACACCCGCGGCGGGGCGCCAGGGGGGCGTGTCCGCGCCGCGGCCACCGCGGTCCGCGCGCGGCCCCCTCCGCGTCCCGGCCTCTCCAGGGGCTTCCCGCGTGGCCCCTCCCGCAGAACCTTTAGAGGCCTGGGCTCGCTCTCCTTGACGTCATGTGGGTAGAGGGCTTTCTCCCGCGGCGCGGCCGCCGCTTCTCAACTTCGGGTTCAAGTCCGCCGCCGTGCGCCCTGCGCTGTGCGCCCGCTCCCTGCGCGCCGCCGCCGCCGCCGCCGCCACATCTGGAAGCGTTCAGCGCGTCTGCCTCCAGCGCGCCGGGCGGGCGGGCGCGGGCAGGGGAGGGCGCGGGCGCGGCGGGGCTTGGCTGGGAGGGAGTGAGCGCGGCGCTCTCTCGCGCGCCCGGTGTCTCCCTCTCTCTGCCTCTGCAGAAACAGCTCCCTGCCAGAACGGCGCTCGGCGCGGCGCGGCGCGGCCCGGAGCGGCGACGGCGGCTCTTCCTGCCTCCTCGCCCTCAGGAGTTGGTGGCTCTTTTTGACAGAAAAAAACCGGGAAGGGACCTCGGGGAGGACTCGCCAAGAGTGGGCAGAGACATCTCAGCCCCCTGGTGGCCCGGGCGGACCCCCTCCGCCCCCCGGCTTGGGGTCCATTGCTCTCGCTTGCCCTCCTTTCCGCCTCTTCTCGCTCTGCCTCTCGATTTATTTTTTTCAAATGGTGTAGCCGCCAGAGGTGCGGTGCTAAATTCTTGGAAGGGGCCCGGATGTACTGAGGATGCATTACAATCTCACTAAGGGAGGCAGTAGTGGAAAGGAGCAGTTTTCGGTGTTCGATGCAATAATGGGAATCAGGTAATCATCAGAAGGGAAGAAGAAATACTGCGGATCCACGGCTTCCTCGAATTGTGCACGAAAGCCGCCGACCTCGGAGGAGGGATTAATCCAGACCCGCTTGGGGGTGTTTTTACATTTCTTCCTCTTTGTGGCTTCTTCTCCTTTTTCAAACAATTTTTGGTCAATGGTCAATGAAAATACGAGGATGTACATTCCAGAGGAAAACCACCAAGGTAAGGCTGGACTCCACCGCCTCGCTGGGCTCTAGCCCAGGCACCCGCCTTCTCCACCCGTTCTTGCTCTCTCCGCGCGCTCCCCGCGGCTTCAGGGCTGGTCCCTGCGGAGTGGCCCGGGGCTCCGTCCTCGAGGGGCGCCTCCACCGCGCCCGAGCGCGCGAGAGCCGGGCAGAACCGGGGCCCGAACCGCCCAGCGAGACGGAGCGGAAAATTCCCGCCCCTCCCCCTCCCCTCCCCTCCCCGGCCCGGCTTCTCCAGAGCATGTGTTTCCTATGAAATTCCAGGCGAGGGGGGAAAAGTTCCCCAAGTGTCTGCTGCTGCCTCGCTTTCTCGCGTTTGCCTTGGAAGCCCAACTGCCTCGCCGGCCGCGCATGGGGGAGGGGACGCTGGTGCCGCCGAGACCCGCGGCCCAAGAGCTCCGCGGCCTGGGGTCCCTCGCCCTGCAATTGCGGGGCGGGGAGCGCGCGCGCGCGCACCCCACACCAGGCCTCCCCGGCGCCCTCCGGCTGCCGGGTGTCCACTCTCTTGCTGGCGCCCCTTCCCTGGGCAGCGCGCTCCAGGTGGCGGGTGGGAGCGGGGGATGCAGATGTGAGTCCCAGCGCGCCTCCCTCCTTCCCTCCCTCTCCCCCTCCTTCTCACCTACACCCACCCACCTCTCCACTGCCGTTTGACCCCAAGCGCGCGCACGCCTCGTGTGTTCGGATTTTCACCCTGGTGTGGGCTAGCACCTGAGGATGCAAGCGGTTAGAATCCGGTCGATGTGTGGGCTTTGCTTTTTCTTGTTTTAAGGAAATAATGAAAGGGTGTGACTAGCTCACTAGCTCCATACTACTGCCCAGTGTTTTCTGAGCATCTCCATTCTGGGCATCAAGTGTCACCAGCTCCCCTTGTGATGGTGAAAGACATTTAGGTAACTCCCCACTTCCTGGAAACTTTCTCCCTCAGCGCCCCTTCCCCCACATTAACAAGTTATTATTTTTGGCATTTCTCAACAATTAAGGCTATGATCAGGTGTAGATAGATTGGTCCTGCTGAAGTGTCTGCATCCTCCAGGTGCCTCTCTTTATCTGTCCCTTGGGTGTAGTCTCCCTTTTCTGTCCTGCTTCTCAGCCTCCATCTATCTGTTTTCCTTTCTGTCCCTTCCTCTGAATGCCTGTCGCTATTGGTCTCTATTACTTCCCAGGGTACTTCCAAGTGATCCTCCAAAAATAGACCTGGTGAAAGGAGTAGTCTCCACGTCTTTTTTGTTCGGCCTCCTCCCTCCTTTACCCTCATCTCCACCATTTGGGGACAGGGCCATTGCCCTTTCCAGGCCAGAGCTGCCTTCCAGCCTGCCTGCCTGGTCTTCCTCTTCCTGAACCTGATGTTGGATCTAGTTGTCTTTCTGCTTTCCAGCTTGGGTTGCGGTGTGGGGATTTTGGCCTCCTTGGGAAGAAAGTCAAGGTTCATGGGTTCCAGGGTGAGACAGGGCTTTGGGGTCACAAGGGCAGCTTCTATCCCTGGATTTCACTACTCAGTGCTCCAACTCTCATCTGTGCCCCTATCTCTTTCCTTGCCAATGGAGACATAGATGGATTAGGAGGGAGGGAATGAGACACAAAAGAAAGGGTGATATTTTTGAAGAGTGGGAATGGATTACTCCCCCCGCCCCCCGGAGATTCTACCCACATCCTCAATCTAAGCAGCCCTGCAGAGGAAACCTCAGTAGTATTGTCCCAACTATTGCCACCAATGGCAATATGCTGTGGTAATAGTTAGTTATTATTCGCTTAACAGTCGTCTTAGTGTATAAGGTCTCTGCTCTGGTGTAGGATAAACCCCTTCTTAGCCATTTCCTTACTCAGATTCTTTTCTTTTTGCCTCTCTGCTCCTCAACACCCCCTACCTGCTGTGCAGGAGGCAGGCATTAAAAGTAGGAGCACCAGCCTCTGTGAGCTTCCCAAGAAAGATGGAGGGGAAGGGAGCAAGTGATCCGGTGGCCCGAAGCTCTACCTTTCGAGCAGCAGGCCAGCAGACACTATAGCCTCCTGAATTCCAGTTCTCTCCCTGGAAGCTGCAGTGGTTATATAATTCACAGGAGCAATTTTGCCTCCATTCCTAGATGCGGTTCTCAGGTGAAAGAGCACCAGGATCCTTGTCCCCCTGTGCTTTCCATCCCGTCTTCCTTGATTGGTTGGCATCAACCAGGTTTCTTTTTTTGAGTGGGGATGGGGGAAGGTGGCAGAGGTGAGGAGGACTTGGAAGAGCATGCGTATTTACAAGGAAGAGGTGACTTACTTAATAACCCATGGGGCCACCAAACAGTGGAGGTTAGAGTTTCAGGAGACAGAGAAGAGGAGCCAAATGATTACCTCAGATCAGTAATGGTGGTGATGAACCAGAGACGAGAACCAAAAAAGTTGCCAGGTGACTGGGGCGGTGATTTCTTTTCTCAGCGCTTGAAAACCCTGAATGCACAAGAGCCCCCACACCCAGCTTTTCTAGGGGATATGAGGGTTAGGCTATGGAGGCCAGAAGTTCACAGAACAGCCTGGAAGTTCACAGAAAGACTGGCTTCTGACTCTGGGTTTCAGGCGGGGGGTGGGGGGTGGGGGGCGGGGGGTGGCATATGCAAAATGTGCCTCACCTCTGGGGCCCTCTCTGCTCTGGTGCCATGCCAGCCTCCCACTTTTCTGGGCTGATTTTCCATTGCAGGCTCCAGCTAGCAAATGAGTTTCTTAATAGTCAGCCATTTAACAAATAAAACATCAGAATGTCTCTTATCTGCTGGAGACAAGGAAGAGGGGAGAATCGTGTTCTGAGAGTGGAAGACACACTGTGCTTTTCTTTTAACTACTTAACCATACAGCAGACTAGTAATCATCGTAATAAAGTAATGATCACAGTTAACTCTCTTTACAAATGGTCAGAACAATGTTGCTTGCCCCTCAGCTTATGTAGGTTGAGAAGGCTTGACATTAGTTTCTCTTTCTCTGGATGCAACTTGGAGGGAATGGAATGGGAGAATAAGGGTCTGGGGTTTGAAATGTTGTTCCTAGTATTGCTCAGGTACTTTTCAGTGTATTAGAATATGATATAATAGAATATGTTTAAAAGAATTATTTCCATAGAATACATGCTGTCAGCATTTAAATGTGTAACTGTATGCTTGAACACATGTGCACACCACGAAGTAAAAACTATGTTAAGTAGATTACACAGAACCTGAAGCACCCCACTGACCTGGAGTTTTGCAGAGGAATATTGATAATGCAGTCATCTAAAATGGTTTGGACATTTCCACAGTTTTGGATGTTTTGTGATAAGTAGAGACTTGTTTTGGCAGGTAGAAGCTACAGGTATAGGTGGTACTTATAAATGCAGTAGTGAGCCATTAGTCCCCTGGAGCTGTTTCTTAGTCTTTGTGATGACTTTATTTAGACACCTTCAATTTTCTTTTCCACTTAAAGCTGCTGAAGGTGTTTTATTTTTTTCTTTGAATAAGACCTACCAAAGGGTTTCAAGGAGCATATTGAATGGAAGTTTTGAGGTCCTGCTGATTTTTAGATCCCCACTTCTTAGTACAGGTCTTGGCTCATTTTTGGGCGTGGACACACGATCCAATTCCTACAATGACCAAACGGTGAATGAATGAATGCAGACCCTGTAAGACCAACAGTGGATGTGACTTCTGCCTCTTCCAGTAGGTGGCGCTACAGGGCTTAGGAGTCAGTTGAGGGTCTCCAGGGCCAGTCAGGTGAGGAAAGATGTGAAGAGGAGCTTGGAGGCAATTTCCTGTAGGTGATGTATCAGTTTCACCAGGCCCACACCTGCCCGGTGCAGAGGGCCTGAAACACCAGGATTTATTTCCATGGCACCACACACACCAGAATGAGGGAGGAACCCAAATCCCTCAGTGACCTTTTCACTCCTTGGTCATGATAACCCACTTTGGATTTCTTCTGGAGACTTGTTTTCACCTTTAGCACAGAGAGCATTCTACAGGGCCCCGAGGGTGCCTTTGGGCCAAGTTTTAGCTGAATTTGTCATGCTGCATATTGATTTTTGTCCCCGATTTACCATGGATGGTTTAGGAACCAGACGGGTGGTTCCCAAGCCTGGTCCAGCCTGAGAGGAACTGAAGTCTGGGATCTGGAAATGTTAACCTGTGGGGTTACAAAGCTCATCAGCTCAAGGGTGAGACATTTCCCTAACTTTATTTGGGAGAAAATCCCCAGAAAATCAAGTGGGCATATATTTCAGCTGATTTCTAAGTCTGCCTGGGTCTCCCGCTGGGTACTAGCACAAAAACTCTGGAGACCTAGGTTAGGAAGCCACTGAGATTTGTTCTAATTTTTAGTGTTGTTTTCTAACTCCTGGCCTTTTCCTTTCTTATCTGTTTTCCTTGGTATTCTGAGTTGTTGTGGCCAGTTCTGCGAGGTCTGGAAATCCTGCCACTGTTGAGAAAGGGTGAGTGGCCGGCTGCACTTTCTTCCTTTTACAGTAATCCTGCCTGATGTCGCGGCTGTCAGTGATGCAGGAGTTACAGGTCAGCCTGCCTCATGCCAGCTCTCCTTGCCGGGCTCTGACAGGTCAGCTTCCAAATTCAGGAGACAATTTTATTTTCCATTTTGGACTAAAGAAAGCACATCAACGATTTGGGAAACACCTGGGGACTTACGAAGACTGATTAGCAAAATAATCATACCAATTTAATCTATTTCTAGATTTTGTCCTCGTCGTTGCCTGGGTCGATGTTTGGCACTACGGAGAAGAGCAGAAGAGTGATTAAAAATTAAAAAAAAAAGCATGGGGAATTGTTTTGCGAAATATCAGGTGCTAAATATTTAGCGACGTAAGTGCTAAACATTCTAATAATGAAACAGCACTCTGAGTCATGGCTGTCAGTATTAAAATAATTTAGTAAACACCTGTTTACATGTACCTCAGGGTTAGATACTGTATAAAACAAGTAGCAGTGACAGGGTCCCTGGGGGAAAATGCAATGTTTTTCAGTGCAGTTTCAAAGCCAGACATTTAGGCTTCAACTGAACCCATCGTGGACAGAGCAACACAGAGGGATCAAACGATGAATGTTGTGACTGGAACCCAAGATTCAGTTACTATGGAAGAGGTTGAGGTTTCCTGTGAGTTTTAATCTCTGCATGGGGCTCTGGGCTTTGCTGACCCAAAGTAGACACAGGCCAGGAGTCCTGCAGCAGACCCCAGTCACTTCTACAGGTTGGGAGTCTTTGGAGACAAATGCTTATAACAGCAAGAAGAGGAGTAGAGCAGTTCCCCCATCCCTGCTGAATTCAGACTGGAGCCTTGGGACCCTCAAGAGTTTGCTTCAGTTCTAGCCACATGTTCTGAGGGGATAGGAGCCCCACTGGGAGACCTGGAGCCCAGGATGACTTCACAGAGAGGTGCAGTTGTGAAATGGCTGGGACTTCAGAGAGCTGGGGTTGCAGAAAGTGAGGGAAGGTTGGAAGAGGCCCAGTTGAGCGGGCTGTCAGTTGGAGGAAGCGTGGGGTACAAGGTTACAGGTCCTCACTGCTTGTGGACCTGAACTCAATTTAAGTAAGGATTTGAGGAGGGAAGTTTGGGCCTGGAGCTCAGAGTCAAAGAAAAGTTGAAAATAGGCCCTTGCTTTCCCAGAGACCAAGGGAACCATAGCAATAGTTTGCTTAGCTTTGAACAGAGGATAAAAGAAAGGGCATTAACTGGCTTGAGACCCAAACATCTTCATACCTCCACTTCCAGAAGTCCCATAAAATAGCACCCTCCATGATATGTTCACTTTGAGATGGGCTTCTAGTGTTGTATTGAGGTGGGGGATTGTCTAGGCTCTGTACTGGGGTGTATGTGTGTCAGGGAGGGGTTCTAGACTCAAGTTCTTGAAAGACTTATCAAACAGAATAAATGTAATGTCTCTTTGTAAATTTACTTTCCAGGATCAGAACATTTTATGGGTAAAGGAACCTTAGGGATAAATTCCATTTCTGGTTGAGAAAATGGAAGCTCTGAAATGGTTTCTCAAGTAGGGAAGTAACTAGAAATACAGTCTTTGGTCTTTTTATCCTCCTCTTTTGCTTGATTACTCTCCATGCAGATTAGGCCCGTGAGAGCGCATTGCTTAGTGTTTCTGGCTAAATTTTGCCTAATAAACTTATTTGCCTCTCCCTACTTTCCCTCCCACTGCCCCTACCTTTGTACTGCCTTAAACTAATTTCTGAGATGTTAGATTTAGGAACATAGTTGGAAGGGTGAGGGCTAGGGGAATCTATCATTGGAAAGGTTTAAAAATAATTTCTTAAACTACAGAATGAAAGTTCAAAAATGTCTGCAAGAAACTCCTACCAAATTCAGCTCACTATTTTGTCTGCAAGCAGATCTGCCTCTAAGCCTTTCTTATTTGCCTGGTTCCTTTCAGTCCTAATCTCAGTTTGTTTCAGCCCCTTCAGGGAGTAGGGTGGAGATGAGAAGTCAGGCTGGGCTGTAGGACTCTGCTTGGCGAACAGTTAGGGATTTTTTGTGGACTGGCTAGCTTCATGGTTGGCCAGGGCATGGGCACAAGATTAGCTCCAGGGTAGAAACCATGGGGACGTTTAAGTGGTGGCTGGCCAGAGCTCAGGAAGCCATGGATTCTACTTCAGTTGAGTGAATGAAGGCTACTTCTTGCTCCCTTGTCAGGATTGGTCTCCTAGGATCCCCTAACTATTCCCAGGAGACTTTCCCTGGAGAGGGGGATTAGATCAGGTGCATAGAAGAGAATTTACCTAGGACTTGCCTCTGACGTTCCCATCATTCTTGAAGTGTTCATTGGCATCTCTGAGAAACTGGAAGGCTTTGAGGCTGATTTGGTTTAACTTTAAGACAGAAGCATGAGCCAAACTCATGCTTGGAGATGTGGCCTTTGAGCTCCCTGGAGGAAGCCACCATTTCAGAACATAGTGTTGTGATAATTTCATGAAATATTCAAGCTGCCAATTTGCCAAAGGGGTTTCTTTTAATACACTTGGCTACACTTAGCGCTGCCTGCTTGAACCTAGGTAAAAGGAAAATAAAATAATCTTGTCTCCTGTCCTTTGGAGAACCAAGCCAAAATCCAGACAGTAAATGAATGTTCTTCCCCATATTGCCTGTAGGCAGAAATGTTGACTTGATTACTCAATTAAGCTGTATTTACTTTATAACCATTGTGTCATGTTCAGTCATTTTTATTGTTTCCCCCTTCCAAAATGATCCACATTGGACTAAAACCTTTCAAAGATATTAGTTAGCTAAAGTAACAAAATAAATAACTAAATAGAAATAAATAAGGCCTTGGCTCAAGAGATGACTTGGAGCATAATCTATGACTTGATCTCTTTCTCTGTTTTGAAGGAATCAGGTCTCATTTTTTTCATCCATAAAATGGAGATGATAATTCTTAGCCAGTTGACTTCAGCCATGATGCTTCCTACGGGAGGATGAGTGGAGGTCACTGCTAGGAACAGTGATTCTTATCCCCCACCCAGGGAGCAAAGCGTTAGTTTGAAAAGACGATACCATGGGACAACTTTCACAGCATTTCAAACAACTTTGTAGGTGTTGTGGAAGGGACAATATTATTAAAAATTTAAAGATGAAAATGTAAAAACAAACAGGAGAGTCTGAGATGGACTGGCTGAAATCAGAATAACCAAGGAAGAAGTGAAAAATCAGTTGAGCTCTCTTGAGAATTCAGTCGAGCCTGGTATTTTGACAAATATAATCTCTAGTGGTTTTCTGGACAGCTGTCAACTGCCCTGTGGCCAGCAGGATCCCAGGACTGTAGCTCCATCTGCACTGTTGATTCCAACCTGAGGGGCAGGGCCTGGGATGCAGGTCTCCTTATGCCCCGCAGTCTTGCCGTCTTCCCCGCCGTGGCACAAAGCTCCTTGCATTCAGCTTCAGATCTGGAGCCACTGACCAGCAGTCCTTTGATGGACAGAATATCTGCACATTTGATATTTGGGTCATTGAGAACGAAAAGGACACCACCTGGGCAAATGAACATCATCTTCCTTTTCAACATGAATTTTCCAAACCTTGACACAACTTCCCAGTACACGAAGACAGCCTTCCTGGAACAGAAAACTTGTCTTCAAAAATAAACCTTGACTTTGGAAAATAAACTGTTTTTTTAATAGCAAAAATGATGGAGGTTGGTAGTTAAAGAGAAGGAATAGCTCCACATGGCTCCTTGATGGACTTATCAAAATAGGGAAGGACTTCGATATCCCATTGTAAGTGGCAGGATTAGTTTTTAGTTTCCCAAACCAGAATGATCTCAGTCATTAAAAAGTACCTGGAAAACGTCTGGACTTCACTCAGCACCTTGCCCTTCTCCCATCATGTGTGCATTTTCATTTAAAGGAGGAAAACCCCGAGACTGAAGTGCGACATCTGTGTGTTTATAGTTTTAGAATGGGCCAGGAGTAACATCTAACATGTGTTAACGTCTAGCATTTCTCAGGCGATGTTCTTGGTGCCTCTTGTGCTTACTATGATTTCATCCTTCCACTAATCCTGTAAGTTGAGTATTAACATTTTCAGATGAGGAAACACAAGGCCAAAGATATTAAGAAATGTGGCAAAGGTTTCCTGGATAGTATTGGAGCTAGGAATTCAATTCATTTCTGTGGAATTTTATTTTATTTTTTAATCTTGTTTTATGAATTTTTTTATTTATTCTAAATGGTTGGTCTGTTGAATTTTTTAAAAAAACGTGTGTTCTATTATTTCTCCATATATCAATCAGCTTTCTGTTTCTGTAACAAAAATCCTGAGATAATCAACTTATAAGAAGGAAGATTTATTTTGTCTCATGGTTTCAGAGATTTCAGTCCATGGTCTTCTGGGCTCCATGCTTCTGAGTCTGTGCCAAGGCAGAAGCATGGGGGAGTGTGGAGTAGTGGTGAGGAAGCAGAGAGAGAAAGGACTGGGGTCCCAACACCCCCTTCAAGGGCACACCCCCAATTGCCTAACCTCTTTCTTCAGGCCACACCTCCTAAATGGTCCACCACCTCCCAGTGGCACAGGCTGGAGACCATGCTTTCAGCACATGGGCCTTTGGGGGACATTGCAGATCCAAACCGTAGTTCTTCATTTGAGAAAGAATACAAAGAGGAGCCCACTGCCTTTCTATCTTGGGAAAACTACCTTATCCTAGCCTCAACTTGCTTAGATTTGTTTTGTGGACACTTCTGCTGCTGCTTGGAAGGTGCTGTGGATAAAGAGCAGAATGATTTTCTTATTTGACAGCTACTGTGTGGTCACTTACACAGCCTCCCTTCCTAGTCCCAACCTCTAGCCCTTAATCCATTCCCATAGTTTCACCAGGCTCTCTGGTTCTTCAGATCAGTAAGCCTGTGACCTAACTCTACACCCCATTCCTGGAAAGTCTTCTGAGTAAACCCCTCCTGGAAAATAGGTACTTTCCATACTCCAGCAAGGTTCTGACGAGTTCAGGGGATCATTCTTGCCAGCTGAGCTCCCCAGACTTCATGCATTATTTATTGATTGATTTATTTTTAAATAGCAGCTTTGATGAGATATAATTCAAATGCCACAACATTCACCATTTTAAAGTGTACAATTCAGTGGTTTTTAGGATGTTTATAGTATTGTAAAATAATCACCACTATCTTATTCTCACACATCTTTATCACCCCCAAAAGAAACCCCGTATCTTCCCTCCTCCCTCCAGCCCTTGCCAGCCAAGAATTTACTTTTGTCTCTATGGATTTTCATGCATAATCGACAGCAATGATAATTCTACAATTGGAGTTTGCCGTGTAGTCGGTTTGCAACATATCTCATGAATTTCAGACCCAGGTATATTGTCAATCTCCACAGAGTTAAAAGGAAGCATGTGAAATTAGTTAGGGACCTGGATGTCATTTGGAGGTGGGATTAAGAACTTCCAATTACACAAAAAATGGTTTAAAGATTTATTTTTTAAGTATCTTAGTAAAACTAGGTCTGAAAGTCAGACTTCCTATGATTATTGAAGAAGACATGAATTGTGATCTTTTAAACTTTTTTCATGTAATTTTTTTTGGCAAAATTATATAACATGAAATATATATACTATTTTAAGTGTAGAATTCAGTGGCATTAAGTATATTCACAGTGTTATACAACCATCACTATTTCTAAAACTTCTTCGTCACCCTAAACAAAATCTCCGTAACCAAACAATAACTCCCCAATTCCTTCCTCCAGTCACAAATAACATCTAACCTACTTTCTGTCTGTATGAAGTATCTAGAATAGATACTTCATGTAAGAGTATTAAATGTCTGACTCACTTCACTTAGCATGTTTTCTGCATTCTTTCATATTACAGCATGTGTCAGAACTTTGTTCTTTTTTGCTTCTGAATAATATTCCTTTGTAAGTATATATCACATTTCATCCATTCATCTGTTGGTGGACACTGGGTTGTTCCCACCTTTGACTCTTTTTTTTTTTTTTTTTTGGAACGGGGGATTGAACTCGGGGGCACTCGGCCACTGAGCCACATCCCCAGCCCTATTTTGTATTTTATTTAGAGACAGGGTATCACTGAGTTGCTTAGGGCCTCGCTAAGTTGCTGAGGCTGGCTTTGAACTCGCGATCCTCCTGCCTCAGCCTTCTGAGTTGCTGGGATTATAGGCGTGTGCCACCACGCCAGGCTCACCTTTGACTCTTGTGATAATGCTTCAGTGAATATTGGAATACAGGGATATGTTTGAGTCCCTGTTTTCAGTTCTTTTAGGTCTTTACCTAGAAGTGCAACTGCTGGGTCTGAAATACGACTTTGTTCCAAGAGTCTTCTTCCTACTGTGGCTCCCCAAGTTAGAATTTCATGCAGACGAGCATACAGCCTTTGGAAATCCTGTTGTGTCAATAGTGAGGGTCTCAGATTTTCTCTGCACTCCGTTTCTTTGTCAGAGATTTGATTTTAATTAGGTGTTTAACAGCCTACCAGCTGCCTTTTGATGAGGAGTGACTGATCCTGCCCTTGTTCCAGAAATAAGGAAAGACTGTACATCCACTTTAGCTTTCACCTCCATGCCGACTGGGTTTTGTAACTTGACAGGAAATGGGTGTTTGGCAAGACACAGCTATTTAGTCTGTCTTTGTCTCCCTCTGCCTGTTCAGTCCAGAAGCACCCAGGCTGTGGACAGAGAGATTCAGCCTGACAATCATCATCTGGATTATGGGAGAGGATGGCTTCCTGACACGTGTTTGGGTGGAGTCCTCAGTGGACTGTGTTCTGTCTGAGGGGCAAAGCATGGCCAAGTTCACAAGGGGTCTCTGCCTCCAGGCTTAATGCAGCTTTTGGGGGAAAAACAGCACCTGAGGCCTCCCACCTGCTCCTCACACAACTAAGGACTCAATAAAGAAGGCAGAAAACAGGAGGAGGAAAGTAAACAGGAGGAGAGAGATTCAGAAAAAAGGGAGGAGAAGAGAGGGGTGAAAGAGCAAGGCCCTGTGCCATGGATTGACAATTCAGTTAAATGCACACCACCTTCCCAACTTGGGATGGCTATTTTCAGTAATCATTTTCTTAAAACTTATTAATATCCTATCTATCTGAGTACGCTGAACTGTGTAATCCGAGGAAGAAGTAAACACATATTGCTGCCTCAGCTGAACCTACCCATCTGAGACCTGGGTATGGATGAAAAGATGCTCAGCAGATTTCATACACTGAATGAAGGCTAGTGTACTTCATTTAATCTCGCTACTAGTAAATTCCTCTTATGTGGGCTCTGCCTTCACATCTACTCCCTAATCCTGTTTGCAGGTTCTTCTTGGCCACTGTCCAAAACTAGAATGTTGTTCAGGGTTTTTGCAAGGTGGATGCTTCTGTTACCATGTCTGGCTGCTAGAGACATCCTGGGGATCTGAGCTCCACATCCAAATGGATTAAGGTGACTCAGATCTCATATTTGGTCTGCAGTGGATAGGATCTAGTACTTCTGGCTTTCAGTTATTTAAAAGGCAAAAATTTTGACCTATGCCCAACTGTCTGAAAGACTAGGAGATAAGAAGGCTTTTCAGGATAAATCAACTGAGAAATATTTCTGAAAATGAGGTGTCTCATGCCAGTGGTGATGACAGCAACCCTAAATAGCTCTCCTCCTTCCACTGCCCCGCCCCCACGTCAGAATGGCGGTCATTACAAACAGTTTTTGAGCATCTGCTTTCTGTAAGGCAGTTTGTTCAGAGGATCTCCGGGTTCAAGGGGACCTTCAAGGCTGCAGACCCTTAATTATCCTTTCCTTTAAGACAATATAGTCTAGTAGAGGTAAGATATGTACCCACACATACTCACAGCTATAGAAATGGCAGAATAGCCTTGATTTTTTTTTTTTTTTGTACTAAGGAGTGAACCCAGGGCCCTTAACCACTGAGCCTCATCTCCAGCCCTTTTTTGTCCTTTTTTTAGAGACAGAGTCTCACTGAATTGGTTAGGGCCTCGCCAAGTTGCTGAGGCTGGCTTTGAACTTGTGATTCTCCTGCCTCAACCTCTTGAGCCACTGGGATTACAGGTGTGTGCCACCACGCCCGGCTCCTTGATTGTATGAGAGGATAAAGATAAAGGACTCGTAGTTGGGTGTAGTGATGCATGCCTATAATCCCTGCAACTTGAGAGGCTATGACAGGAGACTTCCAAGTTTAAAGGCAGCCTTAGCAAATTAGTGAGATTGTGTCTCAAAAAAAAAAAAAAAAAAAAAAAAAACAAAACGTTAAAAGAGAAGGGGGGGTAACAAAGTAAAAAAAAAAAACCCGGTATTCAATTACCAGAACCAAAAATAAATAAATAAATAAAATAAAATAAAATAAAATAAAATAAAATAAAAAGTAAATAAAGAGCTCCCAGATTTAGGCAGGAGGGTAATGTGGTTAGGTGGACTACATAAATGGACAAACATATATGAAAGTGGTGGTGGTGGATAAGCCTTGAAGTGTGGCCAGAAATGTGGTAGGAACGGGGTGGACATTTCCAGCAGAAACAGTGGGCTCCCGTAATGTGTTGATGGCGCGTGCATTGATTTTAGAGCGATGGTGAGTTGGTTTGGATGGAGCACAGGCTATGTGTGTGGGAGAAGCGGGAAAGGAAGTTGGGGTGGCAGGAAGTGGATAACATGTAGAAAGCCCTCCTGTGGGGCCAAAGAGTTCACTCCCACATGGGGATGACGGGGTAGGGGGCATTTAAAGTGTTTGAGCAAGGGACTGGTGTGAGTCAGGGGAGCTAAGGCTGCAGGTGGAGGACAGTTTTGAGGCTTTTGCGATCATCCAGGCAAGAAAGGGAAGGAGTGGTTTTTCCACCACAAAGCCAGAACGCAAGGGAACTCTTGATATTCTCTAGATGAGGAGAGTAGAGAGTGTATTTGGAGGACAAAAAAGATACCTGGCATGCATACATTTAGAGTAGAGTTTTGCTTAAGAAGGTGATATCTGAAGCCATGAATTATTAGGGAGAGAAAATGGAGAGGCAGAATGACGAGGGTCTAAAGATGGAGCCCTTATATTTATAGGATAGGAAGAGGGTAAAAAGGCAGACATGGAGATAGAGGCATCAGGGGACAGGAGGAGTGCCTTACTCGCAGGGCATAGAGATCAGAGTGGGAGAGCGTGTGAAGGAGCCCATCATTACAGGCTGAGTGGCATGTAGGGAGGGAAGAGGGGACTAAGGAAAATACCCTGGATTTGATAATTTGGGTAACCTCGGTGCACTATGGGTTCAGAGTGGTGATGTCCAGACTACACAATACTGAGGTGTGGAGGGTGGCACACAGGAGCCATTAGAGAATTTTGTCTGTGAATAAGAAGAGAAGGGAGGGGTAGGTTTGCCTGGGAGAGGTTGGAAAGGCAAGATGAGGGGCTGTGGACGAAGCCGATTGAAAAGAATGCAGCAGGCAGTGGGTCAGGGACTAGAGTGGAAGGTCTAATCCCACCAAAGGAAGTGGATTCTGTCTTCAGACACAGCCTCAAGATAAAGCAGAGGAAGAGAGAATGTAGAACATTATTGGAGGAGGGTGGGAAGCTGAGAGATGAGATGGCAAGGGTCTCAGGAGAGGGTACCAGGTCCTGAGGGAGAAGAGGCAGCCCCAGTGGAGTCTAAGTGTGAGGAGATCAGATGAGGTAACTGTCAGAGGGGCCTCCATGGGACATCCTAGAGGAAGAACTAAGGCTTCTCAAGTCTCAGAGTGAGTCCAGCCGAGGTCAAGGAGCAGGAGTTAGGGGCCAGCAATGATCAGCATTTCTAGCGGAAGTCTTCCCAGAACTGAGTTTGGGCCAGTTGTGCAGGCTAACCAGATCAAGAGGGGCAAAGGACTCTGGCTTGGTAAGGAGACTGACGAAGCTAGGTTGGTGTGGGACAGTCATAGTTACCTGAGCCATATGAGGTGGGTGGTAGGAATGGAGATCCCAGGACACATTTTTAGGGTAGAGTCAGGGAGTCTGAATCATTCAGCCCACTTAGGTTTCCACCTGTCATTCATTAGAAGAGCTGGTTGACGTCTTGAGCTTTAAGAAGTTGTACAAAGGGCCGCAGGCCTGTGCCAGGGAGCATTGGAACAGAAGATAACAAGCTGGGCCAGTGGGCTGGTGGTGGTCTAAGGAGGGTCATGCTATAGTTTGTATCCCTCCGATGGTTCATGTGCTGCAGGCTTGCTCCCCAGGTGGTGCTTTTGGAAGGTGGTGGGCCTACTAGGAGGCTTTGGTCACTGGGAATATGAACTCCAAGGGGATATTGGGACCTGGTTCCTTCTTCTTTTTCACCCCTTGGTTATGATTTGGGCAGATTTACTCTGCCACATGCTTCTGCCTCAGGCCCAAAATAATGGGCTGACTGACCACGGACTGTGAACCAAAGTAAAACCTTTTCTCTTTGTAAGTTGATCGCCTCAGCTCTTTGTTATGGTGATGGAAAACTGACTGACTGAGGTAGGCTTTGGGTAGTGGAAGAGGAATGGTGTGTGTGTGTGTGTGTGTGTGTGTGTGTATGTATGAAAGGGTGGGCACTTGAAGACAAACTTCTGGCTTCACAATTTGGCCTCCTGAGAGTCTTTTGGGTGCTGATGCTGAAGCAGAAAGCCCATGGCCCAGACACCTGAAATCATGTTGAAGACATGGATGGAAGGAAGCATGTGACATGCGGGTGGGTGGAGGTAGATGCCTGATATCAGGCATAGACTGTCTTGAGCATCATGGACAACTTGCACTGCTAGCCTCACTCATGGTGGGACAGTTGAGAGGGGTGTCCTGAGCAATGCAGAAGGGAAGTACCAACCTTCAGGCCTATCTTCATGTTCTCTGCCCACCTCTCTCCATAACCTCCATCCACACCATCCAAGCTTCCCAGCTATGGTATGGTTCTCTAGAGAATGGTTTATCCTGTGGAGTGTTGAGCTCAGTCATTTTATTTCCTTATAATTATATTAGAACATCAAATTCCTGAGAACAAAACATTTTATTATTATTTTTTCTTTATTCCCTACTCCCTCATGACCCCACAACCAAAATGTTACAAACCACTGGAAAATCTCAGGTTGGATATCCTTTGAGCTATGCAATGCCTAGATTTCCCTGTAATCAAGAAAAATAGGATACCTTGGATGCTTCGTGAAAGACTGAGTTTTGGTTGCCAAAGACAATATCACTATTGGATGCCATGGAAATATGCTTTGCTGGATGGCTCTGGGCTTACCCTTGGTGCAGGAAGGAGTTAATAACTAGGGATCTTCCTCCAGATCATACCCTAGTCCCTGTCACATGTTCAAGGAACTCTGTTGAAATGGGTCTGGCCTGTAGTGTTAGTGAACTGGAGGCCTTTCCCAGAGGCAGCAGAGGGGCAAAGGCTGCCAAGGTCTGATGTCTCTGAGTGGAGGAGGCTGACTCCTGCACTTGCATCAGGTTCCCTGCATTGGCCAGGGCCTCTGGATCACACAGAGGCCAGTGTCATTCTTATATGTTGGCATTGTTCTAAGGAGAGGCACAGTTATTGATTTCTCAGCACAGAAGCCAATTTGCACATGGTTTGGAGTGAAGTGTTAGCCCATCATGGTGAAATATACAGACAGCCCAGTGGCCTCAGTTCTTTGCTTTTTTTCTGCCTTCCTGGCAAGGGAAGTAGCCCAGGTCATCTGTCTGCCTTGCCCGGAAGCGGTGTGTTATGACAGCTCTTGTGGGAGTTGGCATGGCCAACCGGGTGGCCATCACTTCACCTTGTCTGGCCTCATCTGGAATTTTACTTGCGGAATTTGGCCTTATTCTGATCAATCTCAAGGACAGCACTGACCCCAGCTCGATCCTTTGCTGGGCCTGGGCACAAAAAGTGTTGGGATTTTTCCTTTTTTTTCCATTTCAGTGAAACGAGTAGAATGAAATATTTTCCTCCGAGGGTATCAGTTGTGGAATGAACTCAGGGTCCAGAAGGACAGGTTTCCTACATTCCTGCTGCTTTTTTTAAAAGTATTTTTTAGTTGTAGATGACACAATATTTTTATGTACTTCATTTATTTTTATGTGGTGCTGAGGATCAAACCCAATGTCTCACATGTGCTAGGCAAGCACTCTACCACTGAACCACAACCCCAGACCCCAGCTCCTTTATTCTCCAGAAAACTGGTCCATGGTATTTCTTCAGAGTTCGACTTGGGTTTCATAAAACAAAAGAGAAAAAGAAAATCCTGAAGAAGAAAATGAACCCTGCAAAAGTGCTTGGGTTAGGTGAAGCAGAGTGGGATGAGGTGGTAACCCTGGGCAGTGGGCACAGCTCTCCTAGAGACCTGTGGATGTCACAGGCTTTAGTCATGATCCTGTGCCCTTGGCTGTGGACTGGCACTGTGCAGTGCTTCCTAAGTGCTTATGCTTAGGCCATGGTCAGTTTGGAAGGGAGAGGAGGATAAAAAGGCCGTAAAGGTCAGAAATAAAGGAACAGAAATTCTAAACCCAGGACACTTAGGGACGAGTTCGTTTAATACTTGGGGGCCAAACATTTCCAGGTTCTTGGGTTTGCATGTGTGGTGTGTATGCGTGAGTGTGGGCATGTACCATCCTGCGTGTGAGTTTAGAAGAGTGTATGTGAGAGAGATGCAGAGAGGAGAGAGTGACGAGACTTAGCTTGAAACCCCACGTCTGGGAACAAGGACATCTGTGTCTACAGGGACCTTTACCTCTTGCTTTTTTTTTAGTTGAATCATTTCGCTTTACCTCTAGGCTTCTGCATCTGCCCTATACATGCCCCATTAAGAATTTGTTTATTCTTTTAACTCTGTTAATAAATGATTATTACTTGAGAATTGCAAAGGGATGGATTGAAATATAGCAGGAGAGAACTTTGTGTTTGGTCTTTTTTGTGCTGTTGGCTGCATTGGGAAGTCATAGTGAAGGCTCGAATGCTGAAAGAGTAGTTCCAAGCTAAGTTTACACTGGGAAAGAATGTCTTGGGGGTGGATCAGGAAGATCATAAAACAACCCTCTCCATGACTGAAAAATAGTATTAGAGAAGAGAACTTTGGTTTTTAATGGTGTGGGGATGTCTCATGCTTTTGTGGCTTTGTGTATGAAACTACCGAGGGGGTGTTGGATTGGGGTTACTTTGTCTTTATTCAATAGATGTGAATAAGAAATCACATTCCCTTCTTTGGGGGACAATGCGTTATTGCATTTTGTGTGCTTTTCCTTCCTTCTGGGTTTCTTTTTCTAATACTGAAGTATATATTTTGATATTTGTAGTTCTTTTAGCAATGGTCCATGAATGGTAAGCTTCCTCAGTCTCTGTCTGAAATTGTCCTCCCCTATTTTCTCTTTTGAGGGATGGTTTAGTTGACTACAGAATTCTGTGTTAGCAATTATTTTCTTCAGCAAAGATATTCTATTACCTTGTGGGCCCTATTGTTGCTGTTGAGAAGTCTACTGTCAGTCCTAACGAATAATCACTATTCTGATGTTTTGAAAGATATTCTGTTTGTCTTTAGTGGTATACAGTTTTATAATGCTGTGTTAAATGTAGAATTTTTTAGAAGTCTTGCTTGGACTTGAGATACTTTAGTCTGAGGAATCATATTGTTCATCAGTTCTGGAGCATTCTTAGTTATTATCTCTTTTAATTACATTTATTTTTAACTGGCACATGAAAACATAAAATCGTATGTGTTAATGGAGTAGCATGACATTTCAATACTTACATACATTGTGGAGTGTTTAAATCACATTCTGTCACATCCTTTCAAGTACTACCTCTCCCCTAGTCTCTGTTTTATTCTTCTGGAACTCTATTATTAAAAAAAATGCTGATCTTCTTATTTTATCCTTTTTTAAAAATAATCTTTCATGTTCTATGTTTAACTATCACTCTTTGCTACATTTCAAGTAATTATTCAATTACTAGTATCCAGTTAATAGTGAATTCCAATTCATTATTTTCTTCTTGTTTGTATAAAATCTGCTATTTAAACTTCAAATACATATTTATTTTCAAGGACTTTCTAGTCCTAAAGATCTATTTTATACTTTTTCAGATATTTTGTTTTTTCCTTACAGTATTTTCCCCCTTATGATTTTTATTCCATATTTTAGATTGTTAATAATTTAAAACACACATATTTTATTCATGGTGTATTTCAGGTTTTTCCAGATTCCATCTCTTGGGGAGTGGTTATCCTGTTGATTGTGTCCACAGACTATCACTAAAGGTGGACCATTTCCTTCTGTGGCATTTAAGTTTTCAGTGTGATCCCATCTTTCTTGAGCCTGCTTGCCCTGTGGCGTTCTCGGCACCCTCCTTGTGGAGGTATTGTTTGCTGCTGTTCTGCATTGGCTCCAGTGGACGATGTTGCTGGTTTTGCTGGTCTGGAAACAGTTTTTAATGTTTCCTTTTTGACTTGGAGTGCTTATAGCATACTGATGTGTAACTTATCAGGAGAAAATGTTTTCACACCCAGAATCCAGTCAGAGACAAGGGAACATGCACATGGAATGCACTGAATTCATTGGACATCAGAAAACATTTCCATTGTCCTGCCACTGTTGTGTTCACACCCACTCTGATGACTTCCCTTTCCCATTCTTTGCTGTGATCTCAGACCTATCTTAGCTTTCCACTCACATCCAGTTATTAGAACAGTCTTATTTCAATAATTAGGACTCATTTTACAGATATTAAAAAAGTTTAGTCTAGTCTGCTAGAAGCTTTAATTCCATATTCAGTAGACTACTTCAGGCCTTACCCATGACTTTCAGATTTGGACAGGGGAAGAAGGTCAGGGCCTACTTTCTTTCTTCTCCTATATCTTCCACTTCTTCTGTTTTTGTCAGTTTTTGTGTAACTTTGACCAAAAGACTTGACAAGAAAAATGTAAAGGAGGAAAAGTTTGTTTTGGTTCATGGTTTCGGAGATCTCAGTTCATAGGCTGTATACTCCATTGCTCTGGTGCAAAGTGAGCAGGACCTCATGGCAGAAGGGTGTGACAGAGCAAAGCATCTCAGGACCTGCAGTCAGGAAGCAGAGACCTTTGCTTACCACAGGCAAAATATAAACTCCAAAGGCATGCCTCATGACCCCCTTCCTCCTGTCTTACCCTGCCTGCCGTCAGTTGTTGTCCAGTTAATCCATATTGGCCATTAAAGCTCTCCTAACCCAATCATTGCGCCTCTAAACTTCCTTACATTTTTTTAAACATGAGCTTTGGGGAGATATCTCATACCTGGATCACAGCACTTTCTTTCCTTCTGAATTTTCCAGGATTAGGGAAGAGGAGAGGAACCCAGAGGCACCAGGACTGAAGTCTTTCTCCTTGGGGCTACTTTTCCCTGACATGGCTGGCTATGCTGTCTGTGATGATAGGGATTCTATAACTGGTTCTTTCCTAGAGCACTGTTGTGTGTTCTTTGGTGTCCCTGAGGTCCCTCGTACTGTCCAAACCCTGTATGGCTGAGGTGGTCCTTGCCGGACCTCATGTGGACCTCATAGCCTCTTTCTGTTTAAGGCGACCTTCCTGAGTGAATACTTGTATAGTGACTTGCATCCAGCTACCTTACAGATCATCAGCTCAGCTTGGTGATGGCTACCATATTTAGTTAGAAGTTGCAGTTATAGGCTGCTTCCCCTTGTCACCCATTCTCCTTGTTCTGTCAGCACAGCTGCTCCAATTAGCTCCCCAGGCAGGAAGCAGGTGCCATCGCTTGGTTTGTTTGTACCCCCTAGACTTGACCAGACAGGTCAGGACTCTCCCAGGAAGATGGCTTTTCCCTGGAACATTGTGGGTGTGTGCAGGCACTGTCACTTAGTAGGCATCAGGCGGGAGGGGAGAGGCTGGTCTCTTTTTACTGTAGGCCTCCCTGGCCCTAAAGATGCTCCCCTTGGGACCCACCTCCCATGACTTGGGAGAATGGTGGGGAAGCACTGTCTCTCTGAGCCCACACAGGATTCCTATGTTTCTTGTGAGTGGGGTGGTGGAGGGCGGTTCAAAGGCCATCTCCGCTCATCTAGTCCTGCAGCAAGGTTTCTGTCCAGTGCGTCTGTTGCCTGAGGGATACGCCATTGATTGTTCTTAGGTTTGGGGCTTCACCTGGAATTCTGAACAATGGGAAAGGTCTCAATTAACATTTTTTAACCCAAATTTCCTTCTCTTTTCCTTGGTTCCTTTTAGACTCCCTTTACTGGAGTCCAGCAGTTGTTCCAGGGTCTTGCCTTTATGCCAGGGTCTCAGGTCTAGCTTCTGCTTTATGGTGTCTCATGGTTAAGCATCCCACCCTGTGTAGATCTGTCAGCCCTGGTCCTGGCTCTTGGGCCCATGACCAGCTCCACATCCCCTGGGCCATCTCAGCTTTATCACTTCAGCCTGATGCTCAAACTTTACCTTCTCTTTTCCATTCTGGGACTGAGGAATTCCCTCTGCTTTGTGTTTAGCTCAAATTGTTTAGTGTTATTTTTCATTAAAAGAATGAATTCTCCTAAGCATGGCCTGCCATATTGTCAGAACCGGGAAATTTGCATCTGTGTTTTATAGATTGCTGGTAATACTTCTGCTTCTATCACAGGGTGTTGCAAAGACAAGTGAGATAATGGATGTGGACATGCTTTGAAAGCATTGATACATTTACAAGGAAGGGAGTATGATAAATATACCTCTACTTGGTTTGTTAAATTATTCTCCCTTGAACTGGACATTTAGTAGAACTATATTTATAAGTGGAAACACTCAGAAACCAATGTGCCAAGAGGATCTTTAATAGCTTACCTCCTTAACTACTGCTTTCCCTACACGGCACCTAGTGAGTCCTAGTCTGCCTGATAGAACTTATTCACTTACAGAATATTTTAAATCTTCAGGGTGTCAATCCCTTGTTAGTTTTAAAAAATATCATTTGGTGTAAAAGACATACATTAGGTTCA
The DNA here is from genome assembly GCA_020662805.1 of Glaucomys volans. Lineage (NCBI taxonomy): Eukaryota > Metazoa > Chordata > Mammalia > Rodentia > Sciuridae > Glaucomys > Glaucomys volans. Next base: position 805,702 of record JAJEJO010003265.1, read on the forward strand.
CATTATAATATATATGTGATAGATACAGTGTGTTAACTTTCTGTTACTGTAATGAATACGTATCAAAGATAATCAGCTTACAAAGAGAAAAAAAAACGATTTTGGGTCACAGTGTCTCCTTCTAGGGCACATCCCTAGTGACCTAAGACCTCACGCTAGGCCCCACCTCTTGAAGTTTCCACCCTGTTCCCAACCTTGGGGACCAAGCCTTCAACACATGGGCCTTTGGGGGATATTGCAAATCCAAACTCGAGCCTTAAGCATTTATTAGGCAAATGAGGTGTATTAGATATATACCAGGTATGTCAGGCTGACTTATTCTGCTATCTTCACTTAGGGAACCCCAGATAAGACAGACTATCAGTCATCAATCATCAGTCAGTCAGTCAATCAATCCAGCCAATCTGTCAATGTTAAATGAGTGCTTACTGTGAGTCTGACACTGTAATAGCCCCTTGGCAGAGGGCATAAACAAGCATAACTAGTTTTGACAGCCATGTATTAAGTGCCTACCAGCTACCAGACAGACACAGTGCTAGATACATTGATGAATTAAACAGATGGGCATCTGCCACCCTAGAGCATATAGCTGAGTCCCTGGCTGAAACTGCATTAGACTTTTTCAGTGGTATCAATTATTATAACCATACTTGTTTGGGAAATGAGCAAGTCCTCAGGTTTTTAAAATCTTGCTGGGTTTGGAGCTCCACTTTGATAACCCTGATCCCATCAAGCACCAAATATATATACATAAAATATCTCTCTGATCCAGCAGTTCAATAGCTTGGGAATGGGGGGCAGCAGTCAAACCCAGTATGAAAGATAATGAGGTCGAGTTGCGATCTCTTTGCCATTGAGGTTCACCTTTGTCATCTTCCCTTTCTGTGCCTATCCAGTTTCTGCTGAAAGTGTTCTTTCCTTTTCTCTTTCCCTCTGTCAAACATGCCCATAGAAAAAAGTCCCTTGCAGTACCTTTCTTGCTCATCCTGGCAATCCCCGGCATGCCTTGGATGAGCCCTGCTCTCCCTGGAGGCTGACTTGGTCAAAGGAGAGTGCAGGGTGGGAGGAGAAGGGTCCTTTTAAGGGTGCAGCTAAGAGATTCTCCAGGAGGGGTGGAGCCTCCCAAGGGAGTCTGGAATCATATTTACATTTTTGTATAAATTTAAGTCATCTACCTTTTTTTCTGAAGTATTTGCATGTTCAGCCTTTTCTCAACTAGTGAAACGAAAAGATTCCTATCTTCAGGAATTTCAGGGATCAGCAAATATGTTCAGGAAGAATTAGTTAGACTAGCGATCAGTCCATGAATGATTTTACTGAGCTTGTGCTTCCAAATTAAACAAGGCTAAGGATCTATATAAGATGACAAATAGGTTTCAGATCTCAAGGGATTCAAGATTGGTTGTGAATGCCTGGAATAGGGTTTAGAACTGTTGCCTAAGTTCAGGGGAAAATCTTCAATGATTGATTAGTGATGTCTGCCCCAGTCTTAGGATGGCGGTATGGAAAAGTAATCAGCATCCCTACTTGTTTGGCCATTCCTAGTAGAGTTAGAGAGTGCTCAGGTTGTATTTTACACAGCTAGTGATTCAGTCAGATCTCTCAAAGAGGCAAGTCATGAAAGTAAAAATCAGTTGAAATGTGTTTGGTACAAGGTAGAAAAAACCTATACATTTTAAAAATTATCTATTTCTTTTTTGATTCACCTAGCTGAGTGAATCACAGATGTATTTTTAAAGGCGAATTTAGTCCAAGAGCTTCTAATTTCTGGTCTAACTTTCCTGAAGGAGTCACTAGATAGTACTTTATCATTTTATTGCACTTTCTCAGTATTTTTCAAAACATCTCACACATATTGCCTCATTTTATTCTCACTTGATCCCTGTGACAGATTTGTTTCTAGTGTAGGTGGGGAAACTGATGCTCAGAGATGATCTGACTCGCTAAAGGTAGCACAGCAAGTCAGAAGCAGGTGTGGGTTAACCCTGCTCTCCTTTGTACCGTGAATTCTCTGTGACTCCTCTGGGGTCTCCCTGAAGGAGTGGAAATTTCCATGCAATTGTTGATTGTTGATGTCCTGTCTCAGGGGCAAGAGACTGTATGTTGGTGTAATGACTCAAAATAGCTGTCTATCCCCTGCTTAAGACGTTGTCCTTTCAGTGGTGAGCCGGATGAATTAGACCCCACTGCTTCGATAAAATACTTTGGAGTTTATAGGATGGAAAATTTTGTTTGGGAATGAAAATAGCCCATAGCCATTCATACCCTGAAGTTGTCAGCTAATGCTGTCTGAGTCACCCTCACCATCTCTGGCACCCGTAGGGGGCCTCCCTGTGGTCCACCTAGAGTGGTCCGAGCTTGGCCATATTTGGCTTTCTAGAGCGCCTTTGCTTTGGAAGTGCCTTTCAACCTGCCAACACCGAAGTGGGGACCCAGAACAAGCCATGCATTTAAATGGACAGGCCGTGGAGAGAGCTCAAGTGGAGACGGCCAAGGATGTGGGGCCATTTACTTAGCATAAATCAGCTCTCGCAGTGCGAGCGCCTTAATGCATTCCTTCGGTTATAAACAATTTAGAGTTATGACAGCCAGCATCTTCTCACCCCCTCTCTCTTTAACCCAGGCCTCCATTTGGATTTGTTTCTATAACCAGGGACTTTGATGATTGCAAGGGTGGTGAGGCGGCCGTTCTGGAGAAGAATCAGACCTTGTTTGTGGAGCCCTTACTCCTAGAGTGGGAGCTGCTCCACAGGTGTGGTCAGAGCATGAGCCCTGCTCGTTCCTCTCGGTGGGCACTTGGCTCAGTGTCTCACATCACTCTCCCATCTAATCCTCACCCCTCATTTATGAAGGGGGGGAACTACTGTTATCCCCATTTTCCAGAAAAGAAAACTGAGGCCCCAAGAGCTTAAGTAGTTTGCCTAAGGTCACTCAGCCAATAGATGGCAGAGCTGAAATTTGAACCTAAGCACCCTCTTCTATGAGCCCTTGCTCATAAAAAGCCCTGCCATGATTATATTGTTTCTCTTCTAATGTGGATAGTTTCTTGTTGGGCTTTTGACAATTTTCTTGGTTGCTTAAATAGCGGCTCGTATACTGTCAGATCAAGCCTGTGGACGCTGGGCAGATGTCCCCCAGCCAGAGGAAAGTTAGGGTTAGGAATGTGTGTCATCACGGAAGTAGTGTCTTTGTGGTGGACTTGTCCTTGTCTCAACTCCAGATTTAGAGCAATGAGAGCTGGGGTCCCTGTGTCTTGATTCATACTTTGCCCCCAGGTCCCTCCTGGGAGTGAGTGTGCCACGGCTGGGGCTTAGGCATCTGCTTGCACCGTGGAGCACCAGCAGCCAAGGGAATCCATTTTGATATAAACAGGGTGGGTATATTTAGAAATAATCTCTAGAGGCTGTCATATGTGTTTATCTGCATGCTCAGAGATAAAAGTCAGGGAGGTGGGTCAGGAAGAAAATGCTTGGGTTGACATCCAGTTGACACATGGCTCTTTCCCAGGGACACAGGGCAGCCTGATACACAGGGTCTATTTTGGGTCTTTCTTTATCATTTTGGAATTGTTACCGTCTGCACTGCAGTAAGACCAGCCTGGATCTGCCTCTGCTGACTCAATAAAAAGAGAGATCATCTCCTGGTCCGCCTGGGAGTCGCAGTCTTCCCCAACACGCTCCCATGTTGTAGGGCTCTTTATTTTCTTTCCCCAACCCACCCGCAGATGTAACCTTCTGATTCACTGTCTAATTTAGGGCAGAAACTTGCAGAGTGATGTCAAGAGGGTCTGTTTTCACTTCTGGATATTACACATGCTTAATGTTCTCGCTTTGAATGCATTCCAAGAGGATGCAATAAATAAAGGGGCACGTCCACTTCCATTGTGTGGCTGCATGCCTCATGTGGACTCTGCTGCTGGGGGATACACCAGATTTCTTTTTCACCCTTGCCATCTTCCTCCCTTTCCCTCCCTCCCAGCCTCTCCCAGCCTCCCCCTTTTCTCTTTCCCTTTTTTGTCTCCTTTTCTTCCTCCCAACCTCTCTTCCCTTCTCTTCCCCTCCCTCCCTTACTTCCATCCCTTGTTAAACTAAATAGAGTTCTCATTCATTAGACAAACCAGTTTTCCAAGGGGTGGGAAAGCGCAATTTATCTCTAACACCATGTATTTTGCACTCACAAAATTATTTGCCTCTGGCTTTTCTTCCAAGTCGAGTTTCAGTTATCCTAGACTCAGCTAATCTTGAACTGGGATCATTGCTGTTTTCTTTGGGGTGACCCAGTTGAAATGAGTCTTACTTGATGTAATGGGACTCCTTCAGTGGCCTACCCTGTTTGGAAGGCCCAGGACACCTCCTGCTTTTTGCTCAGGGAAAGCTGTGTTTGAAGGACGTTGGGTTCTGCCTCATAGGACTTTGCACTGCAAGGGAAATTGAAAAGGACACCATGGACCAAGGACCCATTCAATCTCGGAGAGGGACAGAACCTCTGGCTGTCATAATCTGGAACAGATGCTCAGCTGGGTTTATGTGTTATGATTAACTGACTGTAGCTTAATGCTTAGCAGTGAGGTTGACCAGTATTCAATTCAAGATGTTGTCCACTTGAAGGAAGAATGGACATTTGATTTAAGATGTGTATCTTTTATGATCAATTAGGAAATTTAATTTAGGAACAATGAATAGCTGTGTGAGTTTGTGTGTGTTGGGTTGGTGAGAATTTTGGGCACTGTGTTTAAACTAAGTGTCAGCTAACCTAGGCAGATGTTTCACATTGGGGAACCTCATATATAAAAATGATATGGGGGTTCAGACTTTGCAGTCCTTCGTAGGTCCTTAAATTTTTTTCCCTCTCCTGTCTTTGTGAGGGGAAATGGGAGACTTTAATGTATGTATGGTTAGTCCACGGTACATACTATTTTATATTGCAGTTTAAAATTTTTATTACTTTTTTAAGAGGAAAGGGAGTGTTTTGGTTAGATAGGGCTGAGTTGGGATTTGGAGGTAAAAATAGCCACACTTCATTGTATGTGGTGTATGCCAGGCCTTAAATTAGGAATTTCATGTGACTGTCATGAAATTCTCCTAAGAGTGCCATGTATAGAGGTGAGCGTTTTAAGTGAATAGAGAATATGTGAAAAATAGCTAATGCCATGGTGGCCCCTGGAAGTCTGAATCTGGATATCATTGCATAGGTTTTGGGGTTTGGGAGCGGGCAAGGCTTATAGTCTCAGGTCTCTGAGAATGTGGGGAGCTGGAATGGAGCCCTTGCACAAAGCCCAGAACCTCAAAGAGTTTCCTGTTGATGAAAGGGAGATGAGAACACCATTTATTCCTCTAGAATACACAGCAAGGAAGCTTACTGTCTCAACTGGGCTTGCAGAATCACTTTACAAGAAAGAAGTACTAGGCCCCCGCACTCATAGGCATGGAGCGTGAATTGTGGCTGTGTGCTGCATAACATTTGGTCAGGGGTGGATCGCATACATGATGGGGTCCACCAGATCGCATGGCCTAATGACATTGTAACCTCAGTCTGTGTAGGTCCACTATGATGTTTGCACCGGATGAACTCACCTACTGATAGGGTTCTCAGAACATATTCCATCATTAAGTGAAATATGACTGGACTTACACATTACAGGAAATTTAGAATGAAAAGTTCACATGACAAATAAACTAGGGTTTATTTGTTGGATGGATGAATAATGAAAATGTGGTGTAGACATACTTCTGTAGGCTGAATTATGTCCCCTCAAATTTATATGTTGAGGTCCTAGCCCTTAATGCAATGGTATTTGGAGATGGGGGTCTTTGGGAAATATTAGGTTTAGATAATATCATTAGGGTGAGGCCCTCATGGTGAGATTAGTGCCCTTATAAGAAGAGATGCCAGAGAGATTGCTCTCAGTCTTTCTCCTTGCCATGTGAGAAGGTGGCTGTCTACAAATCAGGAGGAAAGCTGTGACCAGAAACCAACCACGCAGGTACCCTGATCTTGGACTTCCATCTCCAGAACTGTGAGAAGACACATTTCTGCTTCTTTAGCCATCCAGACTGTGGCATTTTGTTACGACAGAGACACTTACACTGGAATATTATTCAGACTTTAAAAAGGAGAAAAATTTGTCATGTTACAACAGGGCTGAACCTTGATAACATTATATAAAGTGAAGTAAGTCAATCATGAAATGACACACTCACTATGATTCCATTTATATTAGTTATCTAGAATAGTCAAATTATTATGAAGTAGAATGGAATCTCTAGGGGCTGAGGAGAGGGATAAAGGGGAGTTGTTGAGTGGGTACTGAATTTCAACCATGACAGGTGAAAAAGTTCTAGATATCTGTTCATGACAGTTTGCATGTAGTTAGCACTTGCTTACTGTACATTTTAAAATGGTTAAGATGGCTGTCTTGGTTACTTTGACTTCTATAACAAATTATCATAGCCTGGGTGGCTTACAAACAAATGCCTCACACTTGGAGGCTGGGTTTTGACATGCTTTGGGAACACAGACGTTTGGTCCAGAACGATGGCATTTCTTTTCTTTTGCCAAAACATAAACAAAATACAAACACCAGATCTAGGATAACTGATACTGATAGGGCCCTTTAAAACTAAGCACAAACACCTGATTCATGCTTCTATAATTCAGGGGCCCTCAAACTTTCATAAAATAAGCAATCTTGGATGCAGATGAGCTAACAATAAAAAACCTCGTAACAAAATAAATAACCCATGAGGAAGACTCAGCAAGTACAACTTGCAGCATTACTACCCCCAAAACTCAAGTAACAGCATAATATGAAGACAGTCTAAAATAAACTTGTTTAAAATAATTAACGAGATGAGGAAGAAATAGAGAACATAATAATAATAATGCACAAAAAAGAGAAGATTGAAAAGACTGTACTTCTAGAACTGAAAAACACATTGAAATGATTTTATGTCTGGGTTAAACATCAGGTTAAACATAGTGGAAGATAAAATCAGTGAGTTAGAAGTTAAAGCTAAGGAAATTGCCCAGAATGCAGCATTGAGATGTAAAATACCACATATGAAAGAACAGTTGAAAGAACTGGAGGAAAGAATGAAAAGATTCATTACATGTGTTAATAAAATTTGTGGAGATAACAGAGAGGATGATGAAAAGGCATTACTTTAAAAGATAATGCCAAGAATACTTCAAAATTTAAGAAAGATTTGATTTTTAGATGGTAATAGCATACTTAGTATTGAATAAGGTAATTAAAACACATCCACTTCTAGACACTCAATATAGAAAACTACTTAAATGTCAAAGAAAATGAGAAAATCTTAAAAGCAAGGAGGGAGAAAAGACAGATTATCTTTCTACAAACAACAGACTCCATCAACCACAGTAGAGGTAAGAAGACAGTGAAATACTATCTTCCAAGTGCTCAGTGAATATCAAACTCAAATTCCATATGAAGCTAGATTATCATAGTTAGGATGAAAAGACATTTTTCATATAAATGAAGACTGAGAGTATTTACCTCTCAATTGATCCTCGCTGAAAGAGCCACAAGGGACATGTTTTATAAAGAAGCATTAATTATCTTTTAAAGAAGACTGAAATGTGGGATTATTCAAAATTAGGGTGGTTTTCAGCATGGAGCAACAATAAGGTAGAGGGGCAGGGACAGTTGTGGGGGCAAAGTTCAGAATTCAATGCATTCTGAGGTCCTGTTATTTTTCAGAGGGTTAATGAGTTACTATTTAAAATATTTCATAATTCAAAAGAAAAAAGAGAAATATCCAGACATCGACCACTGTCATCATCAGCAGCACAGCAGCCAACCTATCCTGAGTTCTTACTGTGTACCTGTGTCTTCATCTACGTTATTTCATTTAGTCCCACAGTAACTATATGGAAAAGGGAGTGTTCCCACTTTGGGAGCACGTTTGCCTTCATACCCTCATCACTCAGAATAACGTACAGCAATAGTACATGGTCAGTAAAAATGTGGGCCAACCAAACCACATTGAGGTAAAGGACAGTGAACTTGCCCATGCCCATGTTAGAAAAGGGATACAGCTGTTGTTCTGACTCAGGTCTGCCTGACCTCAAAGTCCCTGCTCTTTCCCCTGCAGTGCTGTGCCCCTCACTGCTCCCTTCTCTGGCTAAGCCTTTCTGGAAGTCAGAAATTGGCTTTGCCCTTCTGTACATGGAGGTCCCATTTTTTCCCTCTCACACATTCTTTGGCCTGTGGGATTTTTCCCGTTCAGACCTGATGCCCTGAGTGGGTTGTTACCATGTGTCAGATGGACCAGCTGAGTCTCCTTGATCCTTGTTTTGATTTCAGCAAGCCTGGGCTCACTGTCTGTCCCCAGTTTCTATGTGGTACTCAGGCAACGTCACCCAGCACAGGGTTGCTAGGAAATGCAATAGCAAGTGTAACATGTGGAGCACGTGTCTTCTCTCCTCCCTCCCATACACACCTGCCTTTACCATCTGTTCAGGATGCTTCTGGCACCTTGACCCTGCCATACTGAGATGCTCCACTGCATTATGGACTGCAGATCATAGAGCTTGAATTTCTTTAACCAAGGAATTATCAGTGAGAAAACCAGTGCCTGGGGTTGCTAAGCTACACTGGACCCTAGTCACACGATGAAGAAGAGGTGCCAGGAGTGAGATGCCCCATGTCCAGGGAATTTTCATTCAGTTTCCTATCTTCGGAACAAAAAGACTATATCTGCTCAAGTTTATAACCTGCATGTGTGTGCACAAATATTTATATGCACATAAGTATATGCACACATGTGTGCGTACTTAGACACATATACATGTGCACATGTAGAATTAATTGATTAAGTCTGAAAAAAATATATGCTATTGTTTTCCTTTTGCTCCTTTGGTTTGTTTAATCTTGGATAGTGCTGTTTGGTTTCCTGAATTGCCAGTTAATTTCAGGTTGAAGCAGTTAATCAGGTAACCCACATGACATGGCTTGGACATAGAATGAAAGGGGAGCTCTGGATGTGTTTGGTTCTTGTTATTGTCTTCTCACACAATGTCATCATTCTTTGAGGAGTTTTCTTGGTGCATTTGGGCAGACCTGAGATCAAATTCATACCAGAAGCGTTCCTGATTTAAATCACCAGCATTAGCAGGCCTGGTGGACAGATGGTGTTAAAGGCAAACAAAGGCTCTTGGCTTGATGCTGATGGAAGCCCTGGGCTCCTCCAAGCCCTCTGCTTTCCTCCAAATGCTGTAGATACCAGCATTGCCGGGGCAGTCCTGTTATTGAGGCCTGTGTTCTGTGGTATTGTGACTAAGAAAGCGCATTTCATCTTCTCCATGGGTATGCCAGAGGATCAAGTGTACCATTCCTAGGGACAGTTGAGGTGGATGGAAATAGCATTCAATTTAACAGTTGTAAGAACTGGGTTCATGTCCACTCTCAACTAGCCATCTCAGGTGTGATTTTGGTAAAGCCTTTGAACCTCAGTTTCTCCAGCTGGGTATTTATCTTCACATTGTAAGAAGAATTGAGTGAGATGATGCAGGGGGAAAAGCTTGGTAAACCTTAAAACACAATTCAAATAAAAGGCAATGTTACTCTCAGTGCTTGGAGGATGTATTGCGGGAAGTTAATGGCCCTTGCTGTACCATATTTCAGTGCCAAGAACGATGAGAGCTGTCAATAAATATCGATTAATGATGAGGTGGAGAAGCTGTTTGACTCAGTGTGGAAGCCAGTGCTTTATAAATTAAATACGTGCATTTATTGAGCAAATATTTATTGAGTAGCTACTAAATGCCAGGCAGTGGGAATACATCAGTGAATAAAACAAGTGGAATTGTGATTAACATTTCCTTTGGCCTTCACAAAGTTAGAAGAATTAGGTGTGTTGTTTTTGTAAAGTTAAATTCATTCAATAAAGAATTGGTCTTTACATTGGATCTGACCTGCTTTTGGTTTTAAAAATGATTTTTTGAAAAATTTCTTATGTAGTAAAAATAAGTCGAGTCGGCGTTCTTCCCAGGTGCCGTTTAGTTGGTGTGTGGATGACTCTGGAGAAGGGGACCTCACTATCTTCAAAAATTAGCCATTCAAGGTTTAAATAGCCTTTATCTTTTGAATGTTCTTTTTAAATATTAAGTTGAAATCTGCCATCCAATAATCTCTTCCCAGCAATCTTCTTCCATCTGGAATAAACAAAATCCATTGACTCCATTTCCTTTAGCTCTTCAGATTTATAAAGCAGGCTACTGTGTTCCTTGTAAGCATATTTGTCCCCACTTTCTTTTCCCAAGTTCTTCTTGGCCTCATCCCCCACTCTTTGCCCTCTCCTTCCACCTCTTCGGGCCACTTTCCACTTTGCCAGGGTTTCTGCTGGAATCTGCTGCCCAGAAGGGACCTGGGGCTTTGTTTGCTGTGGGCTGATTTGTGCTGAGTGCTCAGCCTGCTCCTTCCCCTGTCCTGGCTTTGAAGGCAGATGAAGGAAGACTGCGTTTGCCTTTTTGGCAGCTCTGCTGTCCTGTTGACTCATTTTGTGTTGAAGTCTCCTAAAACCCCCAGCTGCTCCCCTCCCCGAGTTGGCCTCCTTGTCATATAAATTGCTGATAAGTCAGAGTTCCTCCTACCCTATGTTTAGGCAGTGTAATTTTTTCTTCATCTAAGTGCAGTCCTTTATAGTTCATGCCTATTATATTTCATCTTGTCACTTGGGACTGTGGTTTCAGCATGTTGAGGTCATCTGAATCCTGATTCAACCTTCCAACTTACTAGCTATTTCTCCCAGATTTGTGTCAGCAGCATATTTCACAAATTTGTCTTCATCCAAAATTTTAATTCAGTGTTAAAAGAGTGAGAGTCAAAGACAGAGCTCTGGGTCACATCAGTAGACCTTCCAAGTTTAAATGCATTTGTAACTCAGTGCCTGAGGCATCTGGGCATAGAATTGGTGCATCTGTGAGTGCACACATCCATCCTCAGTGTGTCTTTGCTAACTGCAGACTAGAGACTTTGCTAACTTCTGAATGCTGTCTAGTCCACCCCTCGGACTCTGACTGTCTATTCCATACAATTGTAACAGCCTTCTGGCTAGAGTCCCCATTGCTGGTCTTACTCCTGAGCTCATCATCTACTATGTCACCAGAAAGCAAAAGCACAAATTGTATTTGTCACTGGTTTCCTGTCCACTATAAATGATGGCTGGTTCTTCACTGTCTAGCCTTTGTCTTACCAACCTAATCACTGTCTCTTCTACCGATCCTGCACTCAGAGGTACTATCTACTGCTGGTTCCCAAGTGCAGTATGTTAACTGTGGTTTGCACATGCTGTTCCCTTTACTTGGAATTCTTTTCCACTCTTTCTAGCCAACTAACCTGTGTTCCTGGACTCTGGCTAAGCATTCCCTCCTTTGGGATTCTTTCTACAGCTCTAGACTGAGTTTGGCATTCCCTTTTCTGAGCTGCCATAAGCATCCCCATTAGATAACTTGTCACATGGTAGAATAGCTGCTTGTCTGCCTTTCCCACTTGGTCAGGGCCTTCTAGGGCAGTGACTGTGCCTGTTTATCACTGTAGCCACAACTCCTAGCTCATAGTGAGCACTAAGGATTTATTGAGCAAACGGGTGAATGGATGGTCTGAAAAATCATTTCCAATTTAACTGGGACTGAATGATCATTAATTTCCTTTCTCAGCACTACTCTGATTCTGTGTCTGTGGCCTCCCTTTGGTTTATTGGCCTTATGATTCTATTACAAAAGGAAAAGAGGTACTTTGATGTTGATTAGGTCCTTTTTTTTCCCCCCGTAGGTGTTCTAATCATCTGATTCCTAATCCATACTATGATTGTTAAACTGTTTTTTACTGCTTGGTTATGTTTGTTTCTTTGATCCTGTATTAGTCAGCAAAGGCAACTAATCATAACAAACAGCCCCAGATCTCATCAGCTTGGTAGATGAAGTTTATTTTTTCAGTCATGCCACGGCCTAGGGCAGGGATTCCTTGTCAGGTGGCCTTGTCATGGTGACTCAATGACCTGGTTTATTTCCATCTTACACCCCTGCTCTGTTCCTGTTTTTGGAGTCCTTTCCTTGCTGCTGATGTGTGGAAAGAGAAAAGGGAGTGCGCATGAGGAGAGATGGGTGTGGGAGTGTCTCCCGGGCCAGGCCTGGATGTTGCACACCTTCACTTCTGCTTTCATTTCATGGCCGTCTCCAACTCCGGGGAGACTGAAAGGTGTAGGCTGGCTGTGACCCTAGCAAGAAAGAGGGACGCAGGTGTGAGTGGGCATGAACAGTCTCTGCCGTTGCACCTGTTCTTGGGTCCTGGCCTTAGGTTTCCAGGCTGCTTTCCAGGGTCCTCCTTGTCCATGGCTCTGTGCTCTGAGCCCTTGGATTTTTGGTCTTTGCTTCTTGCCTTCTGTTCTCTCAAACCCTCTTTGCTTGATGACTTATCCAAGTTCCGCTCCTTCCCTTTCCAGTTTTCTAGAAACTCCTCTTTGCTTTGCTCACGTGTCTGTGTCTGGTCCATCAGATCCCTGGTACCTGTGAGGTGTGCTCCTGGGGACAGCTCCCCCTGCTCTACGGCCCAGCACAGGAGAGACAAGTCCTTTCCTTGGTCCAGTGCTGTGAGTCATGGGTCTGGATTTGAACTCTATTTTAAGAGACAGGGAACTTAAAGAATTGCAGTGAAAGAGCCACAGGGGGAAAAAATATACAGCCTTTGAGAAGGCTGGCTATCTTAAAGAAGACAAGCCTGAAAAAGAAGAAAGCATCTCACATTTTAGTGTGAGGTCTTTAGGTAAGAGATAAAGGCAAAAATACTCAACTTCCAAAACTTGGCAATATTGTTATGGGTTCCTGAGAAAGGGTAAAGAATGTGCTTTCCTGGAAAAACTGAGTGGGAGATCCCATCTCAGGTGCTCTGGAAGCAATCTCCTTGGGGGCAGGAGATGGATGAGCAAGCTTAAAATCCTTTCTCATTCTGTGATTCTTTAAAAAGAGTATTATGCTTTTGACTCATACCACTTTTGAGAGATGCTCAGACTTATTGCTAAAGGATTTCATAGACAGAAGGGGTATTGTCTTGCAAGGTTTCAGGAATAACGATGCCTGAATTCCATCCTCTACACTCTCATACACTCGCTGTGCAGGTTACTCACTGGGGCAAGCCACTTTCCCCTTCTTTTGATGGTCTCTTAAGTGGGATGGATTCAACATGATCTTTCAGGTTTCAGTGAGAAGTAATTCATGTTTCTAACATGCTTTAGAATATGTGAGTACAACGTGCCTGTGGGAATTAGAAACACAATTGTACTTTTGTTAGGTGCATGTTGCTTCTTTGTTTCTTGCCTTGAAACATGCAGTTTTTTTCAAATACTGTTGTTGTTGTTGTTATTATTATTATTTCTGTGCTGGGGATGGAACCCAGGGCCTAGTGCATGCTAAGCAAATACTCTATTTTTCAGCTATAGCTCTAGCCCACAAATACTACTTCTAAGAAGTAGATCCTTAAATTTGTGTGCCTCTCCTGGTGAGGACTGGAATGGAACCCTCTGCTGGGTTGGGAACTGGGGGAGGAGGCTGGAAGGCACCATGTTCAAGCCAGGGACCTCACTGTAAATAAAGGCAATGAGCAAGGTGGATAAAGTATAGGCCTTGATGCCAGGTTTCTTGGTTTGAACTAGTGGCTTTGTGCAAGTTAGTTATCCCTATGTGCTTCAGTTGTCTCATCCGTGAAATCAGCACAACTGTGATGCTTACATTATGAGGATGTTAACAAATTAATATGCATAAAATCACAAGAACAGGGTCTGGCCTATGGGAGATGGTCTGTAAATATTAACTATTGTTTTTAGCAAGAATTTCAGAAAGGTACCAGCCTGTCTTAGATGCCTTTTCCTTTGTTACTTGCTCCTCTGAGGTATTTTGAGGGTCCCAGGGCTGACTTGATGCTTCCAGACCCAAGAATGATTCCCACTGTCCTTACGCTAGCTTGGGTTATGTGAGGAGGGGACTGTCAATACACGGAGAAGCCAGTTTTTCAGTTTATAGGGCTTAGTTGAAGTGGTTATTATATGTCATCACAGCATCGAGGGAGCCTCAGAGGGCTTCGCTGTGCAGGCAGGGCAGCAGCTTGTGTTCTGCTGGTATTAAATGGGTTAAGACGGTGCTAAACAGTAGGCAGGGCTGTTTCCAGACCAGTGTTTTCGCTGCTGGGAGAGTCTCTGGGGCTCTGCGACTTTGTACTTCTTCGTCTAACCAAACTGAAGCTGTCACTTTCCTTGTGAGTCATTGTGCTTTAACCTCTGATTCAGTGTTCTCGAGGGACTTAACCTGTTTAATGTACAACGAGGAAGGTTGAGGCAGGGGCTAGAGAAGTGACGTTATATGATAAGAGAGAGATGATAACTGTATGGTATCACTTGCGGTCTGGGCTCTTCCACACGCCCTTCTTTCCCTTCCCTGTCCCCTGACCCTGGGGTAAGCCATGGGTGAGGGTGGGGGAACAAGTGGTGGATTTAGCACCACTGTGGAAGAATAGGATTTACTAGTAGGAGGTGAAGGTCTTGCTCTTCTGAAAAATAAGACAAGCAAATGTTCATTGGTTACCTCCCACGTGTAGAGCACAGTGCTGGGGCTGTGGGAGGTACTTGGGGTAGTGAGACCTGACTCCTGTCCCCAGGGAGCTCTCTGTCTCTGGGGGAGACAGACTCATGGGTGAAAGACGTGGCGGTGAGTGTGGGACGGAAGGTGGGAGAATGGAGCTATCACACGCGCTCCGTTGCAAGAGTTCTGGGGGTCCTGCTGGGCTCGCCTGGTGCATGTTAAGTATTCAGAGACTTGCACATTGGAAAGAACTTTTTTTCTGTTGTAGTAACATATAACATAAACTACCATCCAAACGATTTTTAAGTGTGCTGTTCAGTAGTGTTAAGTATATTCACATTGTTGTGAAACAGCTCTCCAGAAGCGTTTCACGTTAAAAAACTGAAACTCTGTGCCCAATGAACTTCCCCTTTCCTCCTGCCAACCCCTGCCAACCACTGTTTTACTGCTTCTGAGTGTGATGACTGTAGACCCACTGTGTAAGTGGAATCATGCAGTATTTGTCTTGTTAAGACTGACTTATTTCACTTACCATAATGTCCTCCAAGTTCATCCATGCTGTAGCATGTTATCAGTATTTCGTTTTTAAGGCTGAATAATATTCCATGGTATGTATATACCACACTTTATTGCTTATCCTTTCATTGATAGACATTTGGAGTGTGAATGGTGTCACTATCAACATGGGTATGCAAATATCTTTCTGAGACCCTGCTTCCAGCTCTTTTAGATTTGTGCTCAGAAGTGGGATTGCTGGATCATAGGGAAGTTCTATTTTTAACTGTTTGAGGAACTGCCACGTTTTCCACATCAACTGTACCACCTCACGTTCCTACCAACACTGCGATGGCTCCAACTCTCCACACCCTCCCCGACACTTGCTTTCTGTTTTTTTTGATTCTAATGGTGAGAGAGAGCTCGTTCTAGCTTTGAATTTTATTTCTCAGATGATTGGTGATGTTGACCATTTGTATGTCATCTTTGGAGAAATGCTTATTCAAGTTCTTTGCCCTTAAAAAAAATTTCTCTTTGTACTAGGGATTGAACCCAGGGTTCTGCATGTGCTGAGTGTATGCTCTACTACTGAGCTACATCCTCAGCCCCTTTTCCCATGTAAAATCAAAACTCAAGCTTTTATTTATGTTCTGTCCATTCCTCTTAGTCACCTGGGATTGGCTTGTTTCTGCATGGGCCAATGGCCGGTCCAGTCTTGCACCAGTAGAAAGAGAGAAGCAGGTGCTCCCCCTCAAGAAGTCCCCAAAATATGGGTTACTCATTTTCATTGGCCAAATAGCCAGGATCCCTGGAGACATGTCGATCTGTGCCTATCCTACTGCTTTTAGTCTGTGATGATTTTATACAGAAGAGATGCTGGGTGGGTAAGTTTTCTATCGCTGCTATAACAGATTAATGTGAATATAATATTATCCTATACTTCTGGAGGTCATGGGTCTCTAATGGGTTCATGAAGCTGCATTCCTTTCAGATGCTTTAGGTGAAGAATCTTTCCTCCCTTTTCCTGCATCCCTTGACTCAGGGCCTCTTCTCCCATCTGCAAAGCCATCAGTGAAGCATCTTCTCTGTGCTTTCCTGTCTCCCTGATAAGCACTCTGGTGATTTTATCAGACCCACCTAGACAATCCAGATAATCTCTCCTTCTCAAGATGCTTAACTTAGTTGTAGCTGCAGAGTTTCTTTTACCACGGCAGGTAACATATTCACAGTAACCAGGGATTATGCCCCAGACATCTTTGGGAACTGATGGTCATCATTCAGTCTGTGACACTGGGCCTTTGCTATCTGATGGGCAATGGTTAGAGCAGTGTTTGTCCAGAGGGTTCTTATTCTGACCTTCCACTTTGGACATCACTGTGGGTTAAAGAATCTGCATTCAGGAATTTGGAAGCTTAGGGATGAGTTTGGCTTGACATTGACCTGGCTAGAACCCAGGGTGAGACTTGCTTCCTCCCCCCCAGTGCCCTTGCTCTAAAGGAAGGAAGCAGGCGAGTGCTCTCAAGCTCACAGCTCTGCCCTTGCTGAGCCTGCTCCCCTTCCCCACCCAGCTCTCATTTCTCATTTGGTTTCGTCACAGTGCCTTCTCCCCTCAGCTCAGGGTGATGGAAGCTGCCCTGAGGGGGTAGAAGAGGAAAGGTATGTGTGGCTTTGGGAGAAGGGCTCATGGGCCCCAGTTAATCAACAGGGAGCAGGCATAGGAGAAATGAAGGTCACCAAGGCACTACTTTATTGCCTGTCCCCTTTCTCCAGGCCCTACATAAAGTTCCTTGGAACAAACAAATGAAACTATTACACGCCCCGTAAGCCTAATTGGGCTATATATAACTTGGACACTGGCTTCAAATGAAACTTCAATTCTCCTTTTTCAATTTATTCCTGATAAGGTAAACTATTTGTAAACTGCTGGTCAGATGGAAAACGTGTCTCCCTGTGACTCGGGTGTCCTGTAACCAGTTGGTGTGGTGACTGGGATGGGCACATCTGCATTCAGGGAACAGAGAGATTTGCACTCACGAATGTGGCATTGAGGAGGAGACATCCTGGGTTGTTCTCTTCGGGACAGGGTTCCACCTCTGCAGTCGGCTGGGAGAGGGGGCCAGAGGACAGCTGGTATCCTTCGGTGGCTAGGGAAGGGGGCGTACCTGCTTGTGTCTCTCTTTATCTTTGCTACCTCAAGAGAATGTTGACATGAAATAGTTAAACTCTAACAGGCATGCATCGGCATTCATGCATTCTATTTGATAATTATATTATATTGTTCCCATTTTACTGATACGAATTCTGAGGATCAAAGAAGTTAATTTAGTGAAGATCATATAGCTATAAAGTGGAGAGTTAAGATTCAAACAGAGATGAATCTAATGTCTAATTAGGTGTTTAAATTCCAAAACATGTCTTCTTTCTACAAATACCACCTTTTAGCTCTTGAATTGTTTCCTTCATTTAGAACCAGTGCCCTTGGGATGGAGAGTGGGAGCCATGGGTGAAGGGGCACGGGGATCTGTCAGTTACTGAGGCAGTCTGGACAGGGGGACACCCTCAAGCTGTGTGCTCTGGCAGAGGCCAGCCAAGCACTTCAGAAAACCAAACTGCCTGGAGCTAACCTTCGGGCCATTCTGCTTTGGTTTTGGGTCCAAATTTAGTTACAGATTCGGAAAGAGGAAGGTCAGGGCATGGTCTAGGGAAGTGGTGTTATATGAGCAGATAGATAACAGCTGTATGGTGTCACCTGCAGTCTGGGCCTGAAAGAGCAAGGACCTGGCTGGGCAGGGTTACCCGAGAGCACGCACGGGTGTGTATCTGTGTGCATGCCTGCGTAGGTGAATGTGCAACTGTGGCCTGTCCTTCCCTCGGACTGGTGGCTTGCTGAGGCAGGGGAGTATCTTGCTCAACTGTGTCTCCCACAACTCAGCACCAACAGGGCCCCTGGTAGGCATACACCTTGTTATGGTTTGCAAGTGGAATGTCTCCCAAAAGCTCATGTGTTGAAGGTGAGGGTCAGAGGTGGGGCATTAGGGAAGTGGTTGGATCATGAGGGCTTTGATCTCCTTAGTGGATTAATCCACTGCTGGGTGAATGGACTGCAGGGAGGAGGTGGAAACTGCAGGCAGGTGGCATGGTTGGAGGAAGTAGGTCACTGTGGGGCATGCCCTGGGAAACTGTTTCTCGTCCCTGTTCCCTTCTCTTTCTCTCACTGCTTATTGGCTGCCAGGAGCTGAGCAACTTTCTTCCACCACACCCTTGTGCCATGATGTGCTACCTCATGTCAGGTCCAAAACAGTGGAACCTGCTGACAGTGGACTGAAACCTCTGAAACAGGAGCCAAAATAAGGCTTTTGTCCTTTAAGTTATGTCAGGTATTTTGGTCACAGCAATGAAAAGCTGACTAACACCCAGACATTTCTTGAAAACTAACTCTGTATCAGGCACTGTGGGGGCTACACATTAGAATAAGACAGGACTCTGATCTCAGGGTCATTCTTGAGCTGAAGCCACATATATACTAACGTGGATATAAGGAAAGCAATGTTGGTGATGCTCAGTGCTGCCATGTCCCACATTGTGACACACATCTGTTTGCATCTGTTTGCACACGTGTGCATGTGCTCACGGGATCACATGAGGGACCCCTTATCTGATGATTTAGGGGTAGTGGGTGGTGCCTTCGTAACTCCGTGGCATAACTGAGAAGTTGGGTTAGGCGTTTGCCGTCCTGTGTGAGCCCTGAGAGCGTACTTTATAAGCACACTGCCTCTTGGTGGTGGTGCTCAGCAACCAGCCTGCATTTCAGGCTGCCAGGGGACCATCCAGGGCTTAGTCCATCTGTGCTTTGTGCTGAAGTGACATTTTCCTTCAACAGTGTGCTGGGTGGGTAGAGCAGAGCAAAGCTGATGTCCTGTTTCTCCTGTGAAAACTGGGGAGCTCTTGACTTTAGGAGGCTATTTCAAAGTCACTCCAAAGCCTCTGCATCTCTGCTCTTGTCCCCCCACCCCCAAGTACCTTCATGGATGGAGACAGCTTGTTATCAGCCCCATTTCATAGGTTAGGGAAACCAAAGGCAGGAAGACTGCAGAAGAAACTTGTTGTTCAAGGAAGTCAGTGAGCAGGCAGTTGAGTTTCCCATGGGTCCTACTGCAGAATCTTAAGTGCATCAGAGAGGGTGGGGAACAGCGGAATAAAGCAGAGGATACTTCAGAAGCTGGGCACTGTGGGAGGACAAGTCTTGCGTGTCCCACTCTGTGGAGATCCTAGCCCACTAGTCATGAGACGTGAAACTACCTGATTCAGCAGACATTTTGCAAGTTTAAGTATTTATCAGCATTAAAGGTGGTAATTCAGGGGTGGGGGTGTGTGAGTAGGGGCCTGAGCATCCATCTGGAGAGCTGATTTCTTTTGACAGCATGTTCCAAACAATAAATTCCTCCTCCTCCACCACCACCACCATCACCACCACCTACTTGTGAATTCCAGAATCTCTGAATGCCAGAAAAGTGTGCAGGACCTTAAAGATCATTTGGTGAATTTCTTCATTTTATAGATGAAGAGACTGAAACACAGAGGGAGAGATGAACTTGTCCAGGTCACACAGCCACATAGGGAGGGAGAAAGAGACCTGGCATCTAACTCTACTCAACAAAGTGACTCAAGAGGGAGCAATGCGCAGGAAGTGGAAATAACTAGAACTACCTGTGCTTGGGGGCCTGGGGGCCAGACACTCTGGACAGGGTCCGTGTTGGGGTGCCTACAGAGGCCTTCCTGGTGCTCAGGCCTCCCCTCAACCTCTCCTTCATTCTCATAGGCCCCTGGACTCAGCCCCTCATAGCAGTAACAAAAGAATGCCAGTTGATGACTACTGCTCGTGGAGATCTTTGTAGATGGGTACCTTGCTAAGTGCTATATGATTTTTTTAAAACCCTTGCAAATAATGTGCCCAGGCTCGAGGCCCGTAAGTGGCAGTTCAGAACAGAACTTTGGTCTCATATGATCTCTCATCTGTGCTTTCAACCACTAGGCTAGGCTCCTTGCTCTGTGGGGAGGTGGCTGCTGTTCTTTTTAAAATTTTTTATTCTTTTTAATCCATGATGGGAGAGTGTATTTTGACATGTCATACACACATGGAATACAACTTCCCATTCTTGTGGTTGAACATGATGTGGAGTCTCACATCATGCATTCGCATATGAACGTAGGAAAGTTATGTCCGATTCATTCTACTGTCTTTCCATTCCCATCCTCTCTCCCTTCCCTTCATTTCCCCTTGTCCAGTCTAATGAACTTCTAATCTTCCCTCATCCTGCCTCCCCTTGTTGTGCATTAGCACAGGGCCTGCATATCAGAGAGATCATTCAGCCTTTGGGTTTGGGGGATTGGTTTATTTTGCTTGGCATGATATTCTCCAGTTCCATCCATTTATTGACAAATAGGTGGCTGCTGTTATTCGTGATTCTCTTGTAGTTCAGTCCCCCTACAACCTAGTATTTCTAAATTCCACACTCTACACTTCCACTTTTTTCTTTGCGGTTGTCCTATACCAAAATGAGGTCCAATTTATTCTAAAGGTTATGACCTTCCTTCCTATTACTGTGGAGGAGAGGAACATAAACAGGGTGACAGAGTTACAGAAATACTAAGGTTCCACAGCATTTTTACAGCCCTGGGTTCTGCTCTGTGAATCGTAACTGCACTGCAAGATGAAACGTGGCAGTGCTGTTGACCTCTTCCTTCTCCTTTTTGGCTCTTGAAGATGGACTTCCTCATCTCTCCGCTCTTGCTCCCTTTGGGCCCAGGCTTTCCAAGCAGTTGACGCTGAGAAAGAGTGCAAGACAGCACTGAAGTTACCCTTGGCCTAAACTGGATTTCCAAGTACCCTTGACCTCAGTGGTGTCCCTCCTTCTGCACCTCTGCTCTGGCCAAAGATGACCCCAACAGATGTTTCCTCAGTCCTCTGAGGGGAAGAGATGTTGCAGTAGAGGGACCAAGAGGGGCAAAAGTGGCTGGATCTAGAAAGTGTTAGAAAAACCTGAGCAGAAAGAAGAAAAAGGGCAGCTCAGGGCACAAGAAGGACAGGAGACTCATGCTTGTGGAGGAAGAGAGCTCAGGAGATTGGAGAGCACATGAGGCTCTGGGGAAAGAGCAAGGATTTCCAGGGAAATTGAAGTGAGGTTGGGCGCGACTGATAAGTTGGCCCCAGCCTGGGTCTCACTGGATGGATCCTGTGCTTCTTTCTGCCTCGGTTTCACCTCTAGGAATGGGAATATGTTGTCTGTCTCCTCATTTCACAAAGTCAGGCTGCTGAGTTGAAATTGGCCTTCTTCAGTAAAACCCTTCTTATTGTACTTGATAGGGGCCAGCTCCAGGTTGGCACAGAGCTGCAGAGATGAAGGTGTTAGGGCCTGCCCGCAGATGCTCCGGGTGCCTGCAGCAGGGCTTTTGGGCACTGTGGAAGGGTGCAGGGCTGACATAGCTTCCCATCGTCCATCTCTCTCTGGCAGGGGTCTGATTCCTGATATTTAATGGTGCTTGAGAACACTACATGTGTTTGGATATGAGTCTGGTTTTACTCTGTTGTGAAGGCATGTTTGTGCATGTGTGTGTGATTTATTTGTGATTTGAAAACCATTTATGAGCAGAATTCTTTGCATCCTCCTCTGGGACTGTCCTGTGCTTCTGTCCTGTACCGAAGCATTCCTGTGGGGCAGGGCCTTGTCCTGCCACCCTCTCCCCCCTCTTAGGCCTGAACTCACTCCTGTCATCCCCTTCCTGGAGGTCAGCCTTAGTAGCTCACGTTCCAAGACTTCACTCCTGCTTTCCTGTTCTTGAGAAGAATTGCCTCCCTTCCCACCTCCCCTTCCTCTTGGGCTATATTTCCAAGGGTTCTGAGTCCAACATTGAGCCCTCTTTGACTTTTTGAAAAAAATTGAATTGATTTTTTGTTATGGTAAAATATATAGAACATAAAAGCATTTTAACCATTTTTAATTGAACAATTTTGTGGCATTAAGTACATTTACCCTTTCATATATTCATTATCACTCGTCATCTCCAGAACTTTTTCATATTCCAAACCAGAACTCTGTACCTGCAGATGCCCCATTTCCTCTCCCGTCAGGCCCTGGCAACCTCTATTCTGCTTTTGGTCTCTGTGACTATTCTAGGCACCTCATAAGTAGAACCATACAGTATTTGTCCTTTTATGTCTGGCTTGTTTCACTTAGTGTAATGTGTTCAAGTTTCATCTGTGTTGCACATGTATCAGCATTTCTTTCCTTTTTAAGGCTGAATAATATTCCCTTGTATTTTTATGCCACGTTTTGTTTCCCGTTTGTTTTAGTCACCGTTTTCATTGCTGTGACCAAAAGTCCTGACACGAATGATTAGAGGAGTAAAAGCTTATTTAGTTCACAATTTCAGAAGTCTCAGTCCATAGACTGGGCCAATTCCTTACCTCTGGGCCTAAGGTGCGGTAGAACATTGTGATGGAATGGTGTTGTGGAGAAAAGCAGCTACGAGGAAGCAGAGAGAGCTCTGCTCACCAGGAACAAATTATAAACCTCAAAAGCATGTCCCCAGCGACCTGTCTCCTCTTGCCACACCCTGCCTGTCTGCAGTTACCACACAGCTAATCCACATCAGTGGATTAAAATGCTAATTATTTCAGGGTTCTCATAACCCAATCATTTTGCCTCTGAAAATTCTTGCATTAGCTCACATGTGAGCTTTTGGGGACAGCTCATATCTAAACCACAACGCCATCCACTCATGGATAAATGCCAGGTCGTTTCTTTCTTTTGTCTATTGAATAATGCTGCTTATGAACAATTGTATATATATATATATCTTTTGGAGTCCTTGCCTTTAATTCTTTTGGGTATATATATCCACAAGTGGAATCGTTGGATCATAATGATTCTATGTTTAATTTTTTGGGAAACTTCCATCCTGTTTTCCATAGTGGCTGCACCATTTTACATTCTCAGCCAGCAGTTCATGAAGCTTCCAATTTTTCTGCATCCTCACCAACAACTGTTATTTTCTGATGTTTGGTAGTAGAAGCCTTAATGGGCCTGAAGTGCCCCTCTGGCTTGGAGGACTTCAGTGTAAACCATGGTGAGCCCCAATGAGTCCTGGGGCAAACATGAGAGGGTCAATTAGAAGACAAATGGACACTCCAGGGGTGCTTTCCCTGTGTTGCCCTTCCTACCTGAGAGGCTCCTTCGGTTGAACTTGGCCCAAGAGTGCAGGCAAATTGGAGGCAGCCTCTTGGAACAGCTAAGGACTCTGAGGGCACTTCTCTCCTGGAGAGCCCCACCCGTGAGCAGAGGGAGGGGATGCTGAGCTGCTCTTCATGTTGCTTTCACCTTGAAGATCATCGACAGGCATGAGCTCTAGCACCCCTGAGTCAGTGGGCAGCAGTGAGATGCTTGGGCCAGAGAAGTTCTGGAACCCGAGAGTATGAGCTGGAAGGACCTCTTATCCTGCGTGGTAGGACTTCCTCATTCTAAAGAAGGAATGACAGCCAAGAAGAAAAGGGATGGAGGTGATGGAGTTGGGACTGGAATTCGGATCTGAACTTCTGGCCTGCTTCTTTCCCCACCACACTTGGGGAAGAATCAAGGTCGCGGCGTCTCTGTATGAAGCAGCCTTTACCAGGCAGCCACAGCCACAGAGGGGGCTTGCAGATTTTTTTGTTGCCTTCCACCTTTTTGTCTGCCTGCTGCCTGGCAGAGGTTTTGTGGGGATTAATGAGATAAATGGCTTTGACTTTTCTAAATGAAAGAAGCATTATACTTTGCACAAAGCGTCACTGTTAAATGGCCTGTGAGTGTATGGGAATAAGCAGATGCTGTTTCTTTTGTCCCACCCTAATGAGAATTAGAGACACCCAGGAGGAGAGTGGATCGGCCTTCATGGGTGCGTTTGCGCGTGTCATGTTTTCAGCATGCACACGTGGGGTGATAACCCTCCCCGCAGCGGAAGGACGTGCGAGCCCTGCACTACAGAGGATCCTTGGGAAGTGGAGCACCATTTTCCAGGATCACCAGCACTCTCTGTTTTCTGAATTCTCTGGATAGATTTACTTTTTCACAAACCAAGAATGGAATTTTTCACAAACTAACTGTGCAATATAACAATTTTAAAAAGGTGGTAGTTTAACCTGGAGGATGGGCTTTCGGGATAGAGGTTTTTTAAACAGCTTTCATGTTTTATTTCACTGTATTGTGCTCTTCCCTTGTGCCCTGAGGTTTTTCCTTTGCCTTTGGGTAGTACTTCCACAGACACAAACTCGTTTGGTTTTTATGATTGTCCTGTGAAGAACGTATGATTATTTCTATTTTACAGAAGAGCAAATTGAGGCCTGGAGAAGTGTCCATCACTGGGTAGTTGGCAGTGTTGCTAGTGGTTCGAGGGGTGGTCACAGAGTCTGGGCCTGCATCCTGAGACTGCATGACTGTGTGGCTTAGAGGAAGCCGCTCACCCTCTCCAATGTCCAGTTCTGGTCTAACTTCTTCAAAGGGCATGTGGTTAGATGGATGGCTTGTCTCCAATCTGGGTTTGGGACCCAGGTCTTCTAACTTGGAGTCTTGGTGATTTGTTGCACGTGCATATTCTTTTTGTCCTTCATGGAGGTGTGTTAATAAGAGATGGAATTTTTTAAAAACCAGGATGAAAAGAAAAGGGAAATATCTAGCTTGTTTTTGCTAATTTTTGAATCGTCCCTTTTACTTTTCCCTAAGCCCAGATACTTCTGTTTACAGAGCACATGGCTAGGAACCCGGGGACGCGAATTACCCTTTGTGCAGAGCTCAGGTGCAGTTGGCAGACGGCGGCCAGGGCGTGTGTGTGGGGTTTGTGTGCCACTCACTCCTTGCTTCTTTGTCAGCAGCAGGACATGAGACTGGCACTGGTTTGGCCACAGTAATATTAGAGATATAAATGACAAAAACCAGAGCATTCCTCCTCTTTCCAAGCAAAGAATTGCTTAATGTATAGAATTTGGAAACTATAGTAATAAAATACAGCTACTGCTTGTAAGACTCTTATTCTCAGGTGCTTTTCTGAGAGTGGATATCTTTGGATTGGCACTACAATGCCCTGAGACAGGTGCTGTAGCTATCTCCATCTCTCAAAGGTGGAGCTCAGGTCCAGAGAGGTTGTATGACTGAAACTCACCCAGCTAGTGACTGTCAGAGCTGGAATTTGGACCCCATCTGCCTGGTTTCCAGGTTCCTGCTCTAAGTGCTAGGCTATACTGCCTTTCTGCAAATAAATGCTACTCGCTGCCTGTGTTAGCTAGCTTTCTGCCACTGTTACAGAACACCTGAACTTACGTAAACTTACAAAGAGAAAAGGCTTATTTGAGTTCACAGTTTCAGAGGTTCCAGTCCGTGGTTGCTTGGCCCTATTGCTCTGAACCTGTGGCAACATAGTCCATCATGGGGGGAGGGTGTGGTAGAAGAGGCTGCTCACCTCATGGTGGCCCAGAAGCAAAGAGAGGACGAGGGGCCAGGGTTCCAATTTCCCCTTAAAGGATATGTCCCCAGGGACCTAACTTCCTGCATGTGGGCCCCACCTCTTTTAGTTTCACCACCTCCCAATAGCATCACAGGTTGGGGACAAAGTCTTCAACACAGGACCTGTGGAGGTTACTTATCCAAACATAGCACTATCTAAAAATAATACTAGTAGTATTTTCATGTTTCCTTCTATTCTTTGTTTTTGGAAAAAAATACATCTTTTATGAAAACCATGGTCCTATTATATATCATTTTGGAACCTGTTTCTCTTGCTTAATCTTACACTGTGAACAGTTTTTCTTTAATATATTTCAGGATGTTATTTTTATGGCTTCCTAAGATTTCATTGTATGGATGCATCATATGGATATGATCTATCTCACCAGACCCCCCATAATGGACTTTTAAGTCATTTCCAGTTTGGCCTTAGCATAATTCACTTCAGTGAGTGCCCAGATGCATGACTTTGCTTGGGTCTGAGATTAGTCCTTTAGGATGGCTTCTGAGAAGGATAGGTGACTATAGCCATTTCTTAATGACTCTCACGACTGATTGCTAACTTGCTTCCCTGACAGGGTGTATCAGCTCATGCTTGCCTCTGGCCAGGTGAGAGGAAAGGGTAGTTTAGGGCTTAGCTTCCCCATATCAGAGGGACTGGAGGAGCTGTGGGCACTGCTCAGTCATGCTCACAGCACAGAACAGAAAAGCTCCCTGCCACCCCAGGTGACTGGTTCTGGGAGGTCTGTGAGCTCCCAAACCCAGGTCAGGAGCAGAGTCACACCTCTGTTTTAGGGACCATGGTGCATCCTGTTGAGTCACCCTGGGGCTGCAGGGCTGATCATTTAGAGGCACAAGATGGAGTCTGAGCAGATACTGCTGGTTCCCTAAAGCATCCTGCCTATCTCAGTGAATGACAGTGAATGTGCAGGGCAGGGTGATCAGGGACTAACCAATGGGACTTCCTGCCATCTCATCCTCCCAAATGGTGACTAGGAAGGAAGTTACTGGAAATTGTCCTTGCATAGTGGCACTGCCTCCTCCAGGGCCCAGGAAGGTGCTCACACTGTAAGTCTGCAATAAAATGGACCAGAGAAACTGACCCTACAACGTGGAGACAGATGTCTAAGCAGTTAATGTGGGAAAATAGTGTTAGGACAATTATGTTTCAAGATATTCATTCATTCACCAGGTTGTCATTGCAGACATACCACACTCCTGGCTGATCTGGGCTCTGGGAAATACAGAAGTGAGCAAAGTAGACCAGGATTTCTTTTTCTTGGGGCTTGCCTTCTAATGGGGAATAAGAAACATTCATTTAACTTGGTAATAGACAAATTTAGCAAATGGCAAACATACTAATTGAAAATAGCAGCATCCCTGTAACTTCTGCACGGATACTTTGAAGTCTGAATTAAGGTTCTGTGAAAGGACTTCTTGCCGCAGGCTTGTTTAGAGTGCCTCCTGGCGACCACTGTGCTAGGATTTCTGAGGTCACAGACCCAGTTTCCGCCCTCAAGGAGCTTCTGACTTAACAGGAAGATTAAGAGGAGGACTCAAATACTAGTGCTTAACTCATCTCAGGCATTCATTATTCAAAGCTAAGGAGCTGATCAGTGGTTGGATCCTGTCAGTGTTGTGTCAGGTTGCTGTGACATTGTCCCTCTGGTTTCTGTACCCTCCACCCATTTCCCAGACTAGCAATCTGAAGGATTTCTCACTTGCTTAGCCTGGTTTCCATCTTCAGTCAGGGCCAGTTCTGTTGTTTCACTACCAAGACTATTCTGCTATTGCACTTAAAAAAGCCAAAAATGCTGATTTCAAATACACTTGAATTAGTCCTCAGCTAGGGCCTATAATTTAGGCGTGCTGTCACCTTTGGTGGTGAGATGTCTCAGTGCAAATAGCAAGAGGTCAAGATCTCAAAATCTCTCTCCTCTCCATGCTTGGAAATAAGTGGAAGAAGTATTTTATCATTATTGCAATTTGCCCTCTTTGGTTGAAGATTGTGGTTCAGCTGTATACA
Organism: Glaucomys volans; assembly: GCA_020662805.1. NCBI lineage: Eukaryota > Metazoa > Chordata > Mammalia > Rodentia > Sciuridae > Glaucomys > Glaucomys volans. The sequence goes on from JAJEJO010003265.1 coordinate 833,350, forward strand.
CCAATCAGTTTGTTTTTTCTTTGTGGTCTCTGATGTCAGTGTGAGAGCTCTTGAGTACCCAGAGGTAAGTGGTATTATGATTAGGGTCTTCTGGGCAAGGTAAAACTGCTCTTTTGGTCATATGCATATGGTTGGCCTCCAGTGGGATTTTCTATTAGGATTCCCTTTTTTTTCCCCTTGTTTTTACTAGCTGCCCTACAAAGAAGAGAGAAGAGGCTTTGTTTGCTGCATCACTAGAAGGTGTGAATGCCAGCAGGTTTACCACCTTTCCTGCTGGCTTGGGCCTCAGCAGTGCTCCAGGTTCTCTGCCTTCCCTTCTACCTTGCCCTGGTCATCGGAGGCAGGTGGGATGTAGAATAGAAATGAGACAGTTTTATTAAGGCAGAGTCTGATGAGTGAGTCGGGGAGATAGCCACAGATGTCCTTGGTCCCTCATTGTTTCTTTGTAGTGGAGGAGATTTGACTGCTGTGGTCATGGGGCCTGTTCTGAGCATCCCCATCTCTAATGACTGTGTCTGAGGCAGAGTGAGAGAAGAGGAAGACAGAGAGAGTACAAATGCTGCTCAAACAGTGTGAAAATGGCTCAGCTAGGAGGAGAAAGGGAAGAGACATATAGCACATGCTTGGCACATTCGGAAAACCCTTTGGGTGCTCACTCTCGTGAGAAGTTTCCATCTTAGCTGGGGTGTCCTAGGACTCTCCCTTACTTAGCTTGGGGGCACTGTTAGGTTTTTTTATCTGTCCATTGAGAAAAAATTAGTTTCTCATTTGTTTGTCAAGAATGTGAGATACTGGACTGGGGGTGTAGCTCAGTAGCAGAGCACTTGCCTACCATGTGCAAGACCCCGTGTTTGATTCCCAACACAGGGAAAAAAAGATTAGATACTGAGAAAGGACTGTGACTTCTCTATTGTTTATGTAGCTTAGAATCTCTTAGACTTGGAAAATATGTCTTTTTGCTAGGGTGGTTATTTCATGACCCAAAAACAAAAACAAAAACAAAATCAACCCACCATCAATATCTGGACTAGTTCTTGATTGCATTTTTTAAGTTTTTTCCCCCACAGTTTAGAATCAAGTGCTTATTTTTTGCTCTTTCCTACTTCTTACACCTTATTCTTTATCCTACTCTTCCCATTATGCCTTCCTTTTAATATAACTTTTGTTGTCTAGTATGTAGCTTCCAGCCAAATGTGGCTACTTAAATGTAAATTAATTGAAATTAAATAAAATTTGAATTGTATTTCCTCATTTGTAGTAGCTGCTCGAGTGCTCAACAACCATATTGAACATGGCAGGTCTCTATTTAGAGAAAGGCAAATGGATAGCCCAGAATGATAGAACATTCCATTACTATAAGCTGTGTTGGATAGTACATTGCTATAGACTGATGTGTCTCAGCTGAAGTTCAGATCTATAGCAGAAACCGCTTATAGCCATTTCAAGAGAAAAGATACTTAATACAGGAATTTAAGGACTTATAAAATAATTGGAAGGGTTGAGAGGGAGAAAGAGAGCAGCTCTAGGCTAGGCCTGTAGGAATGACTCCCCAAGCAGCATCACAGAACAGACCAAGGGATCTGCAATTCTGGTACAGCTAGAAGCTGAAATGCGAATCCCCAGTGCCAAGAGTTGGCTCCCAAAGCACACCACCTTATCCATGGTCCAGGAAGCCATTGCAGGGCCCCCGGCCAGCTCTATACTAGCTAAACAGATACCCTCCCCATCTGACTTATTCAGTTCTCAGTTGGCCAATCCCAAAGTTGCACCAGGAATTCTAATTATAAGGGAAACTGGGAATTGTTTTTAGCTCTCTGGAAATCTAGGAAAGCACAGTAGAAAGAAGCTGGAGGAACTATTGAGCTAGCCAACCCACTGGTCACCCACCTGCCACATGGTGGCTCTTTCTAAGGCACACTGGATCCTTCTGATAGTACCACTGGACTTGAGATGGACAGAGCCTTGAATTATCTTCTAAGACCAAGGGACAGTGTCCTCCCTGTTCACATTTGCCAGCTATCTTTGTAATGCAATAGGTAGAGAAGATTATGTCCTTCTGCTTTCTAGTCATTGGACCTTTAGTGGCTAGAGAAAGTATGGTTTCTCTTTCAGGTTGGCTGTTTTGCTTTTTTTTTTTTTTTGGTACTGGGGATTGAACTCAGGGACGCTCAACCACTGAGCCTCATCCCCAGCCCTATTTTGTATTTTATTTAGAGACAGGGTCTCACTGAGTTGCTTAGGGCCTCGCTAAGTTGCTGAGGCTGGCTTTGAACTCACAATCCTCCTGCCTCAGCCTCCCAAGCTGCTGGGATTACAGGTGTGCACCACTGTGCCTGGTCGCTGTTCTGATTTTAGAGGGAATGTAGGCCTCTTGCCACGATGTTGAGATGATGGACAGCAAGAAGAGCCAGATGGACTTTTGCAAACATGTTGTGTGTCACCCTGGCCTGAGAGAGAGCACATTTTTACACTTCAGGGATTGATAAGTGGCCAGGACTTTAGGAGGAAATTCAGTTCTCTCCTTCCTAGGTGTGAACTGCTGCTTCTTGCTCTCTGTAAGTCAGTCAGGAAGGCTCTGTGTATACAAAGGTGCTTCATTAGGAATGACCTTCCTTTGTGCATAGCAGAAGGCACTAAGGCCAGAGCAGGAGGCTGTGCTTTCAAAGCGGGTCAGAAGCCTCATTCTGTTTTCTACACCCATGTCTAACTGGGGTTCCTTTTATGGTGCCAAGGGGCTTGGGTGGCACATAGGAAGGGAGGTGGGGAGAATATTGGAAACTTGTATTTGAGTTCTGCTTATTCAAGTTGAGAGTTTAAGGAGGAATCATTTATACCCAAGCTTGAAGTGTGAGAGGAAATCACCAAGCAAAGAACAGAAGGAGGAACATTCTTAGAACATGCAAAGGCACTGTGGCAGACAAGAATTGTGCATGTCTAAAGCATGAAATGAGACTGCATGTTGAGAGTGCATAAGACCAGGCCTACAGAGGAATGCAGTGATCTCAGAGAAGTGGCCTGGGCCAGTCTACACAGCCTTCATTCAAAGTCATGGCACAGAGTTTAGATTTTGAAGGGACCTAACGAGGGGAATCACAGGGCCTCATTATGATTCGTGTTTCTAAAAGGTCACTTTGGCTGCTGTATGGAGGTTGGATTAGGGATGGGCAAGCCCAGGAGTGAGAGAAATGTTAGGGGGCTATGCAGCATTTCTGGGCAAGAAATGGATGATGGCCTGGACTAGGGTGGTGGCATGTGAGGTGGAAATCATTGCTCATAACTCTTCTCTGTGCTTCTCCACCACTACTACACCCAAGATGAAAGTGGAAGAGTCTGATGCTTGTGAATCACTCTATTGTTTAGGTCATAGAAGGACAGATTCCCACGGTGTTTTTCCTAATGTTTACTTGTAGCCCACCTGTGCGTTAGTCTACTTTCTGTCACTGTAATAAAATACTTGAAACAATCAATTTGTAAGAAGTAAAGGTTTGTTTTGATTCATAATTTCAAAGGTTTCAGTCCATGGTCAGTTGGCTCCATTGCCTTGGGCCTCTGGTGAAGCAGAACATCATGGTGGGAATATGTGGCTCAGCAAACTGTGGGCTTCATGGTGGCTGGGAAGTGAAGGAGATAGAACGTGGGTGGAGTTCCAATTTCCCCTCCAAGGTTGGGTACCCAGTGACCTAACTTCCTCCTACCAGGTCCCACCTCCTAAAGATGCCATCAGTACCATGGCCTGAGGACCAGGCCATTGCCACATGGGTCTTTGGGGGACATTTAAGGTCCACACTACAGGACTGGAGTTGTAGCTCAATGGCAGAGTGCTTGCCTGGAACATGTGAGGCACTAGGTTCGATCCTCAGCACCATATTAAAAAAAAAAGGCATGCTATCCATCTACAACTACAAAAATATTTTTTAAAAAAGATCCAAGCTATGGCAACCTTCTTCTTTATCATGACATCATAGCAAATAGATGTTGAGCAGCTTCTAGGATATGACCCTATGTCAGGTGACTGGGTTGAAATGGGTTAAAGAAAAACAATTGTTTTATCATCAGACACCTTACAGGTCCCCAGCACCTCACTCACAGAGAATACCATGGAAGCATAAGCCCCTGTCTCCTCACTTGGACTCCTCAGGCAGACCCTTGAAGAGCAGAATGGTACGAGAATGAGCAGTTCTTTTGGGGGGTCTTGTCCTTGTCCTGGTCTGAGAAGCAGCAGCATGCATATGTAGGAGGAGGGAGCTGCTGTTGTTAGGGGTGTTGAGCCAATGACAGGTGGGGGTCTTTTTTTAATGTCTAGAAAAAATCACTGCTGTGAGGGACCTACCTGTGAATATGTGACCTGATCTGCTAAGCTGCCACTTGGGCTCATTTGGGGATGAGAGCATCAGTGGAAATAGCCTACTAAGGCAGGAGCCAGAGCAGACTTAAACGGTGGCATTTTTTCAGCTGGCAGCCAGGAGACAAAGCTTTGAATCAGCTTTCTAATTTGAAAATTGGTCTCTTTGCATCGGGTGGTGATTTTGTGCTAACGAGAGCTATCAGGGACACAATGCTGCCTGCCCTACCTTCACAGCACTATTCTGGATTCAAAACCATTGTGCCAGAGAGGGAGGTTTCCCACTCGTGGGATTCTGGGTTGGTTATGCCACTTGTTGGGGGTGACTTGGAGATACTCACAGAACCTCAGGTCTGGTTGGGGAATCATCATGGTGGGTGGGAAAAATAACTTGCAGAAGGGAAGGCTGAGCCGAGCTTGGAGTTCAGCCTTCGCCGAGGCCAGTCCTGACGGGCCGTACTGTCTCACCTGTGTGTGGTTCTGTGTTTACGGTGGCAGTGCCCTTAACCATGTCACAGGGCTGCAGCTATGCTCAGGGCTCCCTGGATGAAAATACTGGTTGTTTTTTTTTCCTCTAGCTAGGGAGAAGTTGACATTCCACTTTTCCCCATGGGCCTATTCATATGTGTTTTCTCCAGATGGTATGCTCCAGAGAGATCCTTGTGTTCTGGGAACAGTTCACAATATAAATAAGGTCCCCCTGGAGTGCAGGCTGGGGGGTGCTCAGAAGTCAGCTTACCAAGACCTGGTGTTCAGAACTGCCTCCTGGCTCTGTGGAGGCAGCCACCATCTTGCTCATGGATGCCTCTCTCTCATGGTCAGGGATCAGGGTGACAGGATGCACCTACACACGGCCTTGCAGGCCATGGATGTGTTCTCAGGCCTGTTGCTTCCTGCCCTTTTCCCAAGTGTTGTCTAAAAGTTCCTGGGACTGATTGGTTTTTGGAACTGGCAGCTGAGATGAGAGGGATATAAAGACAAGTCAAGGGAATGCCAGGATGAGGGTTTGAGGACATGTGGCTCAGGGGAAGTGTGAGGTCTTGTCATATGTAGAGAAGTGGGGTCTGGAAGACTGAAGGCAGGGAAGCAGGGCCGCTTTTATGTATGGGAGGGAAGAGGAGTTAGTCCAGGAACCAAAATAGAGTCTATTAAATTTTGTCATTGCCAAACAGAATCTAGGAAGGAAAAATGATATACCACAGAGTGAATGGAGCAAAACTAGACTTCCAGCCCTATCTGGGGAACCAAAGAAGATAGAAGACTTGGGTACTTTTGACTTGGTCACTCTGGTGCATAGAAGCAGGATACTTTCCACTGTCATTCACCCGGGAGGCACCCTATAACCACCCCAGATGATTCTCATGGAGGCTGTTAGTTTAGTGGATTTGATCCTGTGAAGATTCTATTAAATTTAAGGTTGTTCTTAGGAATTCCTATTCCATCTCAAGGTCCACAAAACCCAGGAGAAGGTGCGTGCTCTGTTTGTCACCATGCATGTGGAGACACACGTGTGTATGTGTGTGGAGTGTGTGTCTGTATCTGTGTGACAGAGAGATCTGAGGAGGCGGGAGTATAGTCTGGCTGCTCGCGGAGTCCTGTGTGCTGTAGAAATCTTCCACTGTCTCATTTTGTGACCTTTAGTGAGTCATACGCTCCTTTGTTTTCTTATGTGTTAAGTGGAGATACTCATCTTGCTACTTATTAAAGCAGTTCTTGTGCTTCAGGTGCCTTTATTCATTCAAATCCACTCTTTTAATTTTTTTCCTCTAGGGTCTTACAAGAAAGGTCCGGCTTTGTTGGGACCTTCCTCACTCTATGCTTAGGATCCACGCAGTGAGCACAGGGAGGACTGGGCCACGCTATGGAGCTGAGGAGACTTCTCATCTGAAGGAAGTGCTCGGCTCTCCATGAGCCTGATATTCTGCTTAATACATTTTACCCCTGGGGATGCAGCAGCTGCTTGAAGCCACTGGGGCAGAGAAAAGGAGGAGGGCAAAGGGAATCTGTGGTGAGATGGGAATCAGTGTCATACTGAGAATGTGGCTATGAATCTGGTTTAGTAAGGAGGCAGTTTTCTAGGCCCTGCAGAGGAGGGAGGGGCTCTAATGCAACAGAATCTGGATGACGTAGTGTAACTGACCAGTGAGTACCAGGGAAGACCCAGTGTACTTATCTTGGTGTCAAACTGGGGTGGTAAGGATGTGGCATCTGTGTGTTTATCATTCCCTATCCTTTGTGCCCATGGTAGGCATCACTAATTTATCATGATGTGCTTTCCTGTCTTTTCAGGAAAGTCTCAGAATCCTGTAAGCATTTTGGACAGTGATGTCAATCAATTGGCATAAGTGTTGAACTTCATTGTCTGTCCCTCTTGTGATGGAGAGAACATAGATTATGGAATCTCAAATAACAGCCCAGTCAGGTACAAGTTTTGGGCACTGAGCAGCATATTAGGTCTGTCTTGGTTGCTCGGTCTTTCTTGGTTGCTCGGTCTTTCTTGGTTGCATGAGACAGAAACCCAACTCAGATTAGTCCCTAAATACCTTAATCATTGCAGTGCGTGTGGGGAAATGGCTTGACGTAGGAGTGGCTGTGCTGACCTCGTGGTGTAGCTCTCATGGAAGCCAGCTCATGGAAGCCAGCTCCCAGAGCCACAGCTGTTTCACCTCCCGTCCCTCAGAGGAGGGCTAACTTCACGCATGGCTGGATGCAAGAATCCTATGAGCCTGGGTTCTCTCTCTGGGATGGAGTCTGTAGAGTGAGAATTTTCTGTGTGGTTGTATTAGGGTTCTCCAGGACAAATAGAATGTAAATGTAATTCTTAAAGGGGATTTTTTAAAGTGTGGCTTACATAATCAGTCTGGTCCTATGCAGACTGGACAGTCAGAGAAACCAGTAGCTGTCCAGTCTAGAAAGGTGGACCCTCCGAGCAAGAGGGACCAATGATAAGGCCTAGTCCTCGACTGAAGGCTTGGATGCCTCTGACAGTTGCTGGTGAAGTCCACAGTGTCAGGTTGAAGAGGCGGGTTGATGTCTGTGGGTGACGGCAGCCACAGTAAACCCTGCTCAAGAAAAGCTGAGTGTGCCTGTGTGTGTGCTTCCCTCTTCTGTTTTGTTTTTTCGTTCCATCTGGGCCTATTGGATGGTGCTGCCATTCAGGGCAGGTCTTCCCTCCTCAGTTGGCTGACCTTCATGCCTAGGTCTCTGGAAATACCTTCAAAGATTCACCTAGGAAGTGAGTCTGGGCATCTCTCAATCCAGAAGTTTAACCAAAACACCGGCTAAGCCGCACCGAGTGCCTTTAACAGACTCCTGTGGGAGACAGGAGTAGTTGTGGGCACACCAGGTCCTAGGAAGCAAGTCACTGTGAAGCAAAGTTATCTTGGAGCCAAATATAGAAGAATCTGCCCAAACCAAGAGCCGGGGAGGTGATGGGAGAGGCACTACACGTCCATCTGTGTACTGGGGAACCTCAGGTGAGGACAGGGAAGGGGTTAACACGGTGATTCATTCTGGCCCAGCAGCTGCCTTGGGAGGACCTGTGTACACTAAGAAGAGAAGGTCATTGTGGGTAGACTCAATTGATGTTTGTGAAATTGGTCTGGCTGCTCTGCCATTGCCTCCCAAGCAACCGAAGTGGCATCTGGATGCCACTTCATCTTCTATGGTAGCATTCTATTCTCTGAGGCTTTTCTTGATCTCATTGCACCAGGTCAGGTGGCTGGTATTACAAGTATCAAGGTCAAACATCTGTTCTGGGAGGTGCAAGTTTGGGTCCGGGGTGCAAACCTTATAGATTCTAGGGTAAGGCATTGGCCTAAGAGACTAGAGGGAGTCAAGCATATGTGGTGTTTTAGGGACTGTCTTGAAGGCTTCAATGCCTTTAAACCAGAGGAGTGTAGCTTTCTCTCCTTAGGTGGGACCTTCTGGATTTTGCTGTTTCCTACCTAGGGTTCCTCCTGGACAGTTCCCTCTGCTCCATCCTGTTGACCCTGCCACACAGCTCCCCTCCCCAGATGTCAAATGCTATATAATAAATCACCCCAAAGCAAAGTGGCTCATTAGCACCTCGTTATCTCTCAGTTGTTATGGGTCAGGAATTCAGGAAGTCCTTCATTTGGCACTGTTCTGGGGTCTTCCATGCAGTGCAGTTGATGACTACAGCAGCTGGGTACTGATCTGGAGTTGCTCTCTCCACCTGGTCTCCCCGTGCAGGCTACTTTGGCTTCCTCACAACATTGTGGCTTTTGCTTTCCTTCAGCGCATCCATCCTCAGAAACTCAGGTGGATGCAACTTGGCCTCTTTTTGAGCTTGGAAATCACAGTGTCTCGTCTGCTGTATTTTATTAGAGGAAAGAGTCAGGAAAGGGCAACTCATTTCAAGAGAAGGGGGCCTAGGTCTTCTTTCTCTGGGAGGATGTCAGATGTCAAGGGATTTGCCTATATAATTGAAAACCATCAGAGCTCCCTTCCCTCTCCTACCCATCCCAAACTTGACGTGCAGGTGCTTTGGGGGGCCTGGATGTGGTAGTTGGCTTTCCATCGCTGTGACAGATACCTGATGTAATCATCTTATGAAGAGAAGAGATTTGTTTGGGCTCACAGGTTTGGAGGCTTCAGTTGATGATCAGTTGGTCCTGTTGCTCCGGGCCTATGGTGAGCAGCACATCGGGAGCACACAGGAACACGCAGTAGAGCAAAGCTGCTCATATCATGGCCAGGGAGTGAAAAAGGAAAAGGAAGAGTCTGGTCTCAGTCCCATTCAAGAGCATGCCCCCAGTGACCTCTTGCTAGGCCCTACCTCGAGGTTCCACCCGCTTCCCAATAACACCTCCCTGCAGACCAGGCCTTTCACATGTGGGTCTTTGGGGGACATTTAAGATCCAAACTGTAGCACTGGATGTGAACTTACTTTAGTTTAGCCCCCCTTGTTTTATTGTATTTATTGCTGGTTTTGGAACTCAGGTGCAGAGTTCAGTGAATTCAATTCAATGTATATTTGTTATGAACTTATGTGATGACCTCTTATACTCACGCCCTCATGCACTCGTTCTCTATTCCTCCTTATCCCCACATCTTACTCTGATTTTCTTCCTTGCTCCCCTTAGGGCAAGGGGCCCCCCTTAGGGGGGACAAGAAAGAAACCTTTCTGTTCCATTTAAAGAATATCCTTTGTGTGTGTTCTTATAAGTACGTTTTAATTTATGGATTGCATTGTGTTTTATCTTTTTATGCACCCTCCTTTCTAACTAGTACAGTGCCGCTGAGGTTCGTGCATACCGTAACATACATGTCTCTTCTTTTGTCTGTCTAAAATGAGGCGGTGAGATTAGGAAGGGGAGCGACATGTCCAAGGTCACTAGATGAACTAGCCCAAACTCAACTTAAAACTGACGTTCCTGGCTGTTTTTGAGCATGTCACACTAGTGTTTTCATATGTCACCTCCCAATTTTATGCAAAAGCTTGAAATGAAATTTCTTAAAAAATGTGAATCTGTGTTCCAAGTACATCCATTTTCACTCTAGTAACTGTTATTCTCTTTCCTCTTTTGCTGCAGGTTCCAACTATGGGAGCCCGCGCCCAGCTCATGCCAACATGAATGCCAATGCAGCCGCGGGACTCGCCCCTGAGCACATCCCTACCCCGGGGGCAGCTCTGTCCTGGCAGGCAGCCATCGATGCAGCCCGGCAGGCCAAGCTGATGGGCAGTGCTGGCAATGCTACCATCTCCACTGTCAGCTCCACGCAGAGGAAGCGGCAGCAGTATGGAAAACCCAAGAAGCAGGGTGGCACAACTGCCACACGGCCACCCCGTGCCCTGCTCTGCCTGACCCTGAAGAACCCCATCCGGAGAGCATGTATAAGCATTGTTGAATGGAAATATCCTTTTGTGCTTTGGCCTGGGCAGGGTGCTTCTGGGGCCTGCATCCTAGAGACCAGCCCTCTGGGGCTTACCAGGCAGCAGGCCATGTAGATCATGCTGTGCCTACAATTGGTTACTGGGTCTACATCAGTGAGGCCTGTGAAAATGCAGCTGGAGGCCCTATCCTAGACTCAGTGAATCAGGATCCTGGGGACAGAGTTCAGGATGCCCAGGTTTTAATTTTTTCCCCCATATATGGGTCAGACATCCCTAATCGAAAATCTGAAACCTGAGTTGCTCCAAAATCTGAAACACGATGCTACAAGTGGAAGATTCCACACCTGCCCTCATGAGATGAATAACAGTCAAAATACATGCTCACTAAAAACAGTGTGTAAAATTACTTTCAGACTATGTATATAAGATACCTATAAATCATAAATGAATTTTGTGTTTAGATTTGGATTCCCTTCCCATAATTTCTCATTATGTGAATGCAAATATTCCAAAATCTAAAAAATCCCAAATCTGAAACATTCACGTAACTCAGCTTCATAAACTTCATCCTCTCCTTTGTCACCATACTGGGATAGTTTCATGACTTCACTTTTCTCAAGGGTGAAGCAGCCTAGGAAATAGAAGACTGTGGCCATTAATGGCTTGGTCTTTTGGCTCCAGGGCCTGGGAGCAGTGGTTCTTAGCCTTGGTAGCACATTAGAATTACTTAGAAAGTTTTAGCAAACTTGAGATGCCTGAGCTCCACCCAGGCATTTTTAAAAACCTCTCCAAGTGATTCTACAGTAGCTAAGGTTGAAACACTGGTCTGGATTTAAAACACAGGGCCCCTCTGTACACAGAGAAACCAGTGAATGGGTTCCTCAGAGAAAAGAGCTCAAAGGATCAGGCTCTCACCATGGAATTGGAAGCCCTTAACATCTAAGCATCATGGAATTGTGGAGATTAGAAAAAAATCTTAAAGATCTATAGTTCTATCCTTGATTTTTCCCTAGTAATGAAATGAATCCTATGAAAGAGACTCTCCCTGGTCACATGGTCAGAGCAGGTGGGACTTGAACCCTGGGTCTTAATGTTGGGCATTTTTGCAGTAGGAATTCATTCAGTCAGGGCCACCATATCTCTTGATGCCCAGGATAGGGGTGTTAGGTTTCATTAGTAAGTTTTTTAGGGAAAGATTTAAAAATCTTGGGTAGTGGTCAGAAGGTAGAAGATGATCTGGGCTAAAAGAAAGTTCCTCTAGAGTAAGCAGTATACATTTTATGAATGTTTGAGCCTCTCAACAAAAAAGTCACTTCAAGAGAATGCAATTCAAATCAAGGGGCTGCTGTAGAATTGACTAGTCGGACCTGAGCAATGTAGTATGGTTTCAGTCCTCTGATGAGTGAGTGAGACGCTGGGCTTGGTCAGCCCCATAGGCTGCTTCCAGAGCTGCTTGAGGCAGAACCATGGAGTGGGAGAGCTGGGGTCCCCTGCAGGTCAGGCATGGGTGGGGACTAGATATGTACCTGGGTGGATATTCACTGGGTGCAGTTCAGCTCTGCTGGGACAAAGCGGGACCTACAGGGTCAGAAGCCTGAACACTCACTGCATGGGTGTGGCAGCCACCCTTCCCAGGGGAATGTGCTTCCCATGTGGAGCAGGGGATGTGGGCCTTTCTCAGCAATGCTTCATGGGTGGATTCCTAGACCACCTAGGAAGGATAGCTGGAAAGGTAAGGAGCTAGTCTGGTGTACCAGCCAGCTGGTTCTTGAAAAGGTGGAATCTGATGCTGTCATTAAAAAGGCAGTTTAAAAAATGATCTGGTCTCCCAGGGTGACATGCAGTGCATCCAGGGCTTACCTGGGTTCTCCTCTGCTTTTCAGCTGATGGCTCTTCTTATCTGCCTGATTGGTTTCTTTACACATTATCGTTTCCAACATTAGCCCAGTGCTTTTAGCATAACATGATGGATAGATAGCCTGAGCAGGGCAGGAGGTGGAACTGACAGCACATGAAACACCCCAAGCTCAGGTATCCCCATTGTGGTGCAGGCAGTGGGTTGACATTTGACAAATGGAGGCCTGTGAAGACTGGTTCAGCTGACTTCTTGAGTCCTTGCTCTGGAGGGAAGAGCACAGGGTAGCAGATGATGAGAATGAAACTTACCAGCCCCTGGGCTGAGTGTCACTCTGCTAAGCAGGTGGGAAAGGGTTTGGGAAGGAAGAGGTGCTGCTGTAGGGGAGCTGAAAGAGCTGACATCCTGAAAATGCTCTCGGGTAACACAAGTGAGATGAGTAGAGAGGACTCCTTACAAATTCAGAGTCTGGAGCCAGACTAGACCCCATCCTGCCACCAGCTCTGTGACTTTAGACAAGTTAGCATGTACCTTTCTGTGCCTCAGTTTCCTCTCTTAACAATGGGAGTGATAACTGTCCTTTCCATGCTGGGCGTTTGTGTGGTGCAGTTAGGCCAGTGCCTGGCATGGAGTTGGCTCTCAATGAGTGTTAGCTCCTATTTTCACTGTCACCATACCCACCCCAGCATCTGCACCCCCAACATCACCACTGACTCCTTGGCCAACTCAAGGGCAGCATGGGCTAAGAGATTAGTGAATGGGTCTGGGTTTTGGCCCTGGCTTTGTTCTTTGCCAGGTTGGAATCTTGGAAGTTGTTTTACTGTCCACATCTGTAAATTGGGGATTGGACAGGTCCACTGCATGCTGACCTTTGATACCAAGGCACCCATGGAAAATGGCACCTTGTAGGAGGTGTGTTGGCTGAATGGATCCTCAGCTATCCCCTGGGGCTGAGGGGATCTGTCACTAGGTGATCACTCAGATTCCTCCCAGTTCTAGCATTCTGTGACCCTGGTCCAGTGCTGCCCGTGAACACAATTCCAAAGGCTGTGTGTAACGGGGTGAGCACTGCAATGGGTTCTAGTCTTGACTGGTCATTAATCTGTTAGGGAACCTTGGGAAAGTTTCTTGGGCTCTCTGGGCCTCAGAGGTTTGGACCAGATAATATCTAAGGTGTTTTCCTGCTTCAAAATTTGTGCCTTTGTGAGTAGCGATTTCCCTGGGAGAATTAAACTGGTCCTTTCACTCAGTGATTTCCATCCCCCTTTCTTTTTCTCCTGTTAGACTCTGAATGAGGCTGAAAGTTGGTGGTAGGGACAGGTGGGTAGGAGTGGCACACCAGTTGGGCCCTTCCTTCTCTGGCTTTCATTTGGGCATGGGGCAGGCTCATTGGAAGGGTATTATCCCATTAGCTCATTTGTCTCCAGAGGTCATATCCTTGTCCTGGTGTTCTGGTGAAGAAGTCGGGGCTTGGGAGCCTCAGAATGCCTTGTTACTTGTGAGTGAACTGGTTGTCCCTCTAGAGCCCAGCACCATCAGTGGAGAAGTCAGGAGGGTCAGCAGCTAGATAGAGCCTTGCTCACCGGAGGCAGGGCCTCTGTAGAACCAGGGGTGTCCATAAAGGGGACATGGCTGCCCTTCTCTATACACACAGCACATGTCCTGCCACACTCTGGGGGGTCCTGAGCCCCTCACCCCAGACTGGCTTCACGTTCTCTGGATTCTGTCAGAAAATGAAAGAGGAGAAGAAGGAGAAGGAGGAGGAGGGGGAGGGGGGAAGAGGAGGAAAAACACTTTTCACTTTCAAAGATTAAAAAGTAAATTCTCCAAATTTTAATGAAAAGCATGAAAAGTTGCTTTGTGTTAAAATCCCATTCCACCGCTCTCCCTTCCCAGGTGTGTTTGGTCTCCTGGTGGTATCGCAGAAGCCATGTGGAAATGGGGTGCCAGGGAGCCCTGCCTTGGGCAGGGACTGCTCTGTGAGTGCCACCCCAAGCACGCATGAGGGAAAATGAAGTCAAATGCAATCTAAATAAATAAAAGAAGGGGGAAAAGTTTTTAGAAATCTGTGTTTACTCTGGCACGCGACTGGCCTCCACTGCTTTTGACATATTAGGAAAAAATTTGGCGGGGCCCCACTAGAAGCACTTAAAAAGGCATATGTTTCTTTTCAGAATACAAGGGGCTTGGAATGCATTGTTTAAACAAAATTCTTACCAATCTTTGATTCATTTAAAAAAAAAAAAGAGATGTATATTTGTTTCACTTGGGCGTGCTGCAGCATTAACTTCCTTAACTCCCTTCCTCAGACCTTTTGAAATAATTATTTTACTGACTATTTTTGCCAATTGTGTGGCCTTAGCAATCTATATTCCCTTTCCAGAAGATGATTCCAATGCCACCAATTCCAACCTGGTAAGTCCTCAAATTGTTTCTTACTACTCGGTGGAGAACTGAGCTTGGATCACGTGGATTCAAGTTGGAATGTGTGAGCGAAGTGAGATGTGCGTTTGACATGTACCAAAGCGCCGCAAAGCTCAGATCTGGAGTGCCATTTTGCTCTTTATTCAAATCAGCACCTGTCTTATCGCAGCCTGTTTTCAGAAAGAATATTCCAATTAGGAGGCAGTGAGCTGTGTGTATGTGTGTGTGTTGAGTAGCAGATCCTGTGCGCGTTACAAAATGTGCTGCCTAAGTTGCAAGTGCAGGTGTGCTGGAGTGAGCATTTATTCTTGGATCATTTATCCTATGTATTTTGAGTGCCTTTGTTCTATTGGTAGGGTTTGCTCAGGCGATCTGCAGCCTTGCTGCATGATTGCATGATAAATAATTTCTAGGAAGCTTTCAGGAAAGTTTGCTTTTGCAGCCAAGATGTATTATTGAGTTAAAAAGGTTTTATTTTCTTGGGAAAGGCGGTTTTCCATTCGGATTGTGGAGAGGCCAGTGCTGGCAATTTGGGGTTAGGATTTGTCCATGGAAAAAGTGGAGAGTGTGTTTACTTTTGGCAGAGCGCAAAGTCATTACAAAGGCCTTTGCTCCGTCTGGGCATGTGAGGAAAAGACCTCTGGAATGCACTTGGTGAAACTGGGCCACTTCAGGATGCCTCTGTGATGGGCATGTAGAACAATCTTATCTTTCTCTCCCCTGGTGATGACAGTGTAACTTTTCATGTGAGTCTCCCAAAGCAGTGTTTGGTCACCAAAGCCACCATCTTTCCCCCATTGCCAGCACCTTCCTCTAGTGAGTGAGACTGGATTATTGGATGAGATTGCTTTTAGAAGAAGCAGGAGGGTTATAGGAGTCTCTTTTCCATTGATGCCAGCTCCCGAAGCTATCTGGGGAATAATTCGTTTGTCTTATAACCTTTGACATATCCCTTGGCACCTTTGGAAAGTAAATCTGGTGCATACTTTTGCAATTAGTTTCAGACCCGTATGGGTTAAGGTGTTCAGTGTATGGAGGGCTGCTGGGGCTTATGGCTCCACGTGGGGTTGTGTGGTAGGGACATGTTCCAAAGGTTCCTAAGCTGGCCTGTGTGTGCTGAGTGATGACATGACAGACCATCAGCTGCAGTCCACACAGCCATCTGAGGCATGACCTTGTCTCTTAACAGGCAAGAAATTGTCCTCATGTCAAAATAAGTACAAGCCAAACCATCTCCCCAAAGCAGGAGCTCCTTCTGTTTTTTTTTTTTTTCCCTCTGTGTGTTCACTTCCCTCCCCTTCCATGGTCCTTCCAGAATCCCCCTGCAGCATAACACTTAATCTGCAACTTTTCAAAAAGAGGACTGGTTACAGAAAGAATTCAAGTCTTGTTTTTGTGCCTGTGAGGCTTTGGGGTACTTTGTGGGCAGAGGAGTTTGGTTTATCTTAGGTCCCAGAAATGACCACGTAACAGCCCTCTCACTGCAGTTCCCAGGAGGATTAGCAAGGCCACTTGTGTGGATGCCTGGAGAGAAGCCTTGTGCTGGCCAAGACCTGTCAACCCTCTACTTCCGGAAGGTGGAGGGGCCTGTGGGAGAGAACAAGGGGTTAAGGTTGGACTTATTCTGGAGGTGGCATAGAAGATGCTGGACAGATTGCATTTTGTTTTAAATCACACCAGTGAGCGATGGAAGTGTTCTAAAACTAGAACTTGCCACAAAATCATTGAATCAGTTACTTAGGATGGAGTTTTTTAAGGTATGTGAATAACCTCAATAAAACTGTGGATCTGACTCCTCATTCTCTGCATTCCTTGGGGTCATACCTTCTCTGGGGTAGCCAATGCCATGGACTGAATGGTGGGGTGAGGCAGTAGCCAAGGAGGATTCAGAAGTCCACCCCTAAAACCAACAAAAATGGAAAAGCCCACATCAGCTGTGGACCAGTGCTGCAGTAAGGGCTGAGCATGGGGTGTTGGCAGTGTAGGGCTTTATTAGGGTTATCATCTTCACTGTCTTCCTTCTCATCCCAGCCCAAATCTGAATCTTCTTTTGCCTGAACCATCATGACAGCCTCTTTCATGAGATTCTCCCTTCAGTCTCTTCCTCACTTGGCAAGCATTCACACCTGGAGCCAGGCACTAGATTTGGAATATTTCAAGAGGTAGACCTGTGACTAATAGGAAAGATAAACACCATAAAATATTCGCAAGTGGTGAAAGGTCTTACAAGAGGTGATTTCTAGACCCAAAAAGGCATTTTGGGTTAAGGTATGCACATGTGCAAAGGCCTTGAGTGATAGGGCGCCAATTTCGAGTGAATGAGAAGAGTCAGGTGAGGAGGCTTCATGGTCCATGCCAACAACTGGACTTAACTTCCAATGATGAGGAGCCCCTAAAGAGCAGAAGAGGACTCTTGTAGCAAGAAGGGCTCAGTAGCTCAGTTGGAGCCTCACTGTGAAGAAAAAAGGAAGCTTTGCCAAAGTGCAGATGATAGTGACAATAGGGATAGAGAGGGTGGTGGATTTAGAAGGTGAACTTGCCTGCATCTGTGACCAGCAGGATATTGTGGGCAAGGAGAGGGCTGAGTCCAGCAGGATATTGTGGGCAACGAGAGGGCTGAGTCCTAGCATGATGATGTGGGTGGCCAGGTGGCATTAGCAAGGAGAAGGACTTCGGGAAGAAGGTCCCATTTAAGTGTTAAGGATTATGGATTAGGACTTTGTTAAGTGAGGAACCCCTGGAATGTATGCATGGTGATCTCTAATGGGTAGTTGGTAGGGGGTGGAGCTCAGAGGACAGTTTTGTATGAGGATGTAGACTAGTAGGTAATACGAGAAGAAGAAGAGGAGGAAGAGGCCATGAGCATGGACCAGAGCACCTGCCACAGGACAGAGAGCAGGAGGAGCTGAAGGCCCCTGGAGAGCAGTATTTGCAGAGTGGGTGGAAAAAGAAGACCTGAGAAAGGATATGGGCAGGTTTGGCCTGAGAGTGAAGTCCTGCAAACTAAGGAAACAGTTAAAAAATATAAAAGAGGGGGACCAGTCAGTAGGTCAAAAGCTGGACTTCATGGCAATTCAAGGCTGACCATACGACTTTGAGGAGCTGAGCTGAGCTCAGGGCTAAAAGTAGAAGAGGCTGTACCCTTGCCTGGGCTGGAAAATCGTGGGTGCATAACAACTGTGTACTGAAGTCCAGTGACTGAAATATTCCACTAGTCATTGACTCCTTAAATTATTTAGTACCTCTGAAATGAAGCTTGAGAATTCCCCCATTAGTGTCATAGCTTCTTTTTTTTTATTTTAATAAAGAATTGCCATTTTAAGTCCTGCTCTGAGCAGTAGCAAAAGAGAGACAGTGATGTGCTTCTGTCAGCGGTTCTCAGACTCTGGGGTGTAAGAAGCCTATGGTGAGCTGGCTTAAATTTCCAGCCCTGCCTCGACTCTGATGCTGTGAGTCTGGAGTGGGCCCTGGGCATTCAGCACACGCTACCCTGGTGGTTCTGATGCAGGGGACCATGCATTGCTGTTTGAGAGCTGTGATCTAGAATTTTCTCCATTGTCTGAGTGGATCCACCTTCAGCTCTCTCCACAGTCTGCTTCTGTCTACCCACAAGCTCTTTCTAGGATCCAAACAGAAAGATGACATACGTCAACTGCCGAGAGGTTTCCCACTCTGTTGGGCTGAAGAGCAGTCTATTTAGCAAAGCATGCTCACCCCGTCATGGGATTTGCAAATTCACATCTGTGCTTGCTCCTGCTCTCAGTTTCTCTCACAAATCTGTCAGCTCCCATCCATTCTTTCCTGGACCCTTTGCTTTCTCCCACCTGCTGCATTTAATCCCCACTTCTTTTTTTCTAACACTTTATTTCCTTTTCAAGAGTTGAAAAGTATTCCAGAATAGAGTTTTATTTTTAAGATCCTTCTCTTATTATTTAAATAAAAGTCTTCTGTGCCATTTAATATATAGTTTTGCTCCCAAACCCATTATCTTTGATATCTTTTTGTCATGCTAGTAAAGCATACTGAAACCCGAGCTGGTCCATGGCCTGCAGTTCTTTTCTTGATTATTCACAGTCCTGGTACTGGCGATGCCAGCTATGCTGTAGTCCATCATTTACAATATGGTAACTGTAAACTCGTTCTGCCAATAGCTGTTGCTCAGTAGGTGAATTGTATGATGCCTGTTGAATAACCTCTGCCAGCAGAGAGAATCTATTGTGCATGGAAAACTCCTAGTTCTCTGCAAATCTCCAAGTTCACAAAGACTTGGCTTGAGTTGGAATATTAGGAGACTATCTTGGGCATTGGGCCCTGGGCAAAGAGCAGTGTTGTGTACTTTATGGAGCAAGAGCCAGGCTTTCAGTGGAGGCAGGGAGAAGGGAAGAGGCCAGAAAAGCAATGGTTTGTGGGCTGGGCTTCTCTTCTTTAGGGGCTGTGAGAAGAGAGGGGTCTTGCCAAAAGGGCTGGAGTGGACTGGGAAGAAGCTTGGGAGGTCGGATGTATTCATGTGTCACTGTGAAATTGGGGCAAGATAGCACCATAGCCTGGATGTGAAGATTAGCACATGAAATTGAACATGCCTGCTGTTCTTTAGAATTCAAGAGCAGAGACTGAAAGTCACTCTCCTCCTGGAGTCCCTGGGGGTACATCAGAATCAGTGCTCTTCAGGCTACCTTTTGCCTCACAAGGGCCAAGAGGACACCAAATCTCTGTTTCCTGGCAACTCAAATCCAGCAGGATTGATGTGTGTCTTTGGGTGCTTCATTTTCTGTTTACATGGGGAGGGAAGCAGAGCTCCATTAAAGGTGAAAGAGGAGGCCCCCCAAGGGAGAGCCCTGGGTGGCCTGTGGGGACTCCATTCCCCACCCTCACAGGGCTTTTTTTTTTTCTTTTTTGGCCTCTAGTCAGTAAGCTCAGGGGACCAGGGCATGCTAGAGGCACTGTAAAGCCAAGGTCACCTCCCCTCCTCCTAATTCCTAGGCAATGCTGGGTTGAAGACACTACCATGGGGGCCCTCATTTGAACCTCAAGTTCTGACATGAGTCTGAGTCCTGCCTTCCAAGCTCTGAGAGGGGCATGCTCTGAGAAGTGATTGAAAAAACTGCGCCTTTGCCTTTCACTCGTCTTTGTGCGGTGGGCTGTGGTTTCCTTTATCGCTGTCTTTGCCTGTGAGTGAGAAGTCTTTTTGTGGGGCTTTCATGCATCAACAAAATGATCATAACAAAAATGGGGCTTATTATTGCTATCTTGTATGTGTCATCTTAATGCACCAGACACACATGCTTTGCAGACACACTGGGTTATGAAACATATTAATAGATAATTGCAGGTAACAAGCCACATAGTTTCTGAATCATGTGCAAACAACTTCTGCGCTGAGCAACAGCAGAGAGACTGTTTTTTGGTAAGAGAATAAGCTTGTGCATTGAGAAGGGGCTTCTATTGAGTGAGGTCTGCCCTTGGAGATTCCAAGTAAACTGGTCCGAGTGGAACCAGTAAGTCTTAAAGCTGCTCTGGAGCCAGGATTGCAGGCACTGACCTAGGAACAGAGACCTGAATTGTGTGGCCGTGGTCAGTCACTTAGCCTTCTGTTTGAGTTTCCTCTGGTGAATGAGAGTAGTAATACCTGCTTAGTCATAATAATTCTCTTTATTGAGTCTCCACCAGGAGCCAGGGATTTGCATATTTGCATATACTATTTTTAATTACCCCCCCAATAAACTGTATTTGTTTCCTACAGGGTTGAGAATTTATCCATCTTATTCATGAGTATCTCCAGTATTTTAACCGGTAACAGGCGCCTGTCCAGATCTTGATAAATATCTGTTGAGTGAGTGACTAGGTGAATGAATGAAGGCTGCCAGGCATTGTCCCTTTACTTCAGATGAGGAAATGAAATCTCCAAGAAGTAAAGAGACTTGGTGAGTGAGTGGCACAGCTGGACTTTGAACTCAGGCCTGTATGAAACCCCAGCTCGGGCTCTTTGCTCTATTCTCTGAAGTGTGTAGGGTCGCTGTGAGAACCTGATGAGACAGATGTGAACATGTTTCAAAGATGAAACGCTCTGTAGCAATGTTAGCAGGGATTTCCAAACAAACAAAAAACCAAAAACTTGGTTCTGTTGCAAAATAAACTCAGTAAATTCTGAGTTGACCAAAGTGAAATCGTTATAGACTGAAGTGAAATTATTATAAGACTTCTCCAAGCCTCCTTTTTAATTTTTGTGGTGCTGGGGACTGGGCATGTTAAGCAGGTGCTCAGCCCCAGCCTCAGCCCCAACTCTAGACTTTTAGCACAATAACAACAGACACAGTTGATGAGTCTGCAACACCTATACTTGTTGTCCTAAATGCTTTGTATGCATTAATGCATTTAAGCATCACAATAATGCTGTGAGATGGATACAACTTTTCCCATTTTATAGATGAGAATGTGAAATCAGATAATGTAAATGTTTTGCTCTGTGAGAGGTAGCCATGATGTGAAGACAGCGCGTTAGATGCAGGTGGTGATCTCCAGAGCTGTGTTCTTAACTCAGGGCTTCCGCTTCCTGCCTGAGTGTGAAAGTGCACCGTGACTCCCTGGGCCAGGCAGAGGGGGTATGACCTTCCAAACTCAGATCATCACACAAGTCTTGAGAATTCGTTTCCTCAGAACAGTTCTTGACAAATGGTTGCTCTGTAGAATGCAGAAGTTCAAAACCACAGACAAAACTCTTGTCCCGGCATCAGCACCATCAGGAGAAAGGACAGTGCACATTAAGAGGCCAGAGCAGGAAAGGAGGCCAGCAAGGATCATGGCTCAGCCTCATGGGGAACATGACATGTCAAATCGGATGGCAAGCTCCTGGATAGACTTGTGCCTAATCTAATGGTCATAAACCCTCAGGGTGCCTGGGGCAATTGTTTGACTCCGTGTTTATCCACTAAATATTTCAGAGAGAGGAGGAGGCATTGTCTGCTCTGCATTTGCTGATGGATGAGAGGAGAGGAGGTGATACTTTGAAGTCTAAATATGGTGACACCTCTTGCTCCATTTTTACCCATCTTTATTCATTCTGGGGGGAAAATGCTCCATATAAAATTCACTTATGTAATGAAACCCCTTTCATGTACCAAACTCCTCAGCACTTAAATATATTTGAAGAAAGTCTTTCTAGAATATAAAATAGAAATCCCTGGATCCTTAAAAGAAAAATAATAAGCATATTTCATTCTTTTTTAGGAAGTGCACAATCATTAGGATTCAATTATTGGACTGGCAATAATACCATGCAGCCATCAGGAGACAAGGGAACCCCCAAAGGGTCCTAGAATGCTAGGATCTAAGAAAGGTTTTAGACATGTTTTTCATACCCCACCCTGTTGGGTTCTTTGCCTGCTCCAGTACCTACTCTTTTAACTTGCTGCTGCTCTCTCCAGTGGGCTAGGAAAGTAGATAACCTAGTTGGTTCTGGTTCTGTGATCAAGGGACTCACATATGAAAAAGTACATTAGCTTTACATTGTGGATTTTATAACATTGACTTGGGCTTCTTGGAAGCCCTTTTCTCCCCTTTATTTCCTTCTTCTCACTGGTTTCCATACGATTGAAGTTGTTGGAATCCTGCCTTCCAGCTAGTAATAATAGCAACCGTAACGTCAACACTTACATTGCTGGCACTGTTCTAAGTACATTACAATGTGTTAATTCATTTAGTCTTTTCAGCAACTACACGAGACCTCTACTATAATTTTAACCATTCCTTTTATTTATTTAATTACATTTTAATTGATCTATAATAATTGTGCATATTTATTATAGTCATTCCATTAAGGATGAGAAAGAGGCACAGGGAAATGAACTTACTCAAGGTCACTCAGCTATGAAGCAGCAGCCCTGAGACGGGCCCAGGTGTGAGATTCCTTTGTCTGTGCTCTTCACTGCTGTGCTGTGCGGCTTCCCTGAGGTCTAGTACAGGGGGTGTTTGCTTGGAATATGGTGCTTTAGTTCTTGAGCCCTCAGCTGGAGTGTATGTCATTTACATACATATGTGTTTGTTTCTCCACCAAGGGGTGCAGTGGAGGAGCAGCAGTTAAAGTCATCCTTAAAACATCGTAGGGACATGACTATGGAGCCCCTCCTTACCCACCTGGGAAACATGGGGGTTAAATAAGGAGGAGGATTTTTTATTTTTTTATTTTTTTATTTTTTATTATCCACTGCTACCTGAAAGGTGGATTTGACTTTGAGGCCCTATTTTTCCAGGGACCAATGATTCATATTAGCTGAGATCCTCAACTACACAGAGCCCTAGGAATTCTAAGTAGTTGAGAATCTGTGACGGAGGTGAGTGGGACCCAGAATCAGCCCAAATTCCTGGGACAAGGTGAGAACCAGCACAACCCTTCTTGTGGAAAAAGTCACTGAGAACAGTTCCTGAGAGCTATGTGGGCCTGCATGTGAATTTGGGTCTTTCTTCGGACTCCAGTCAGCTCTTGTCTGGTGTCAGGGCCAGGAGCATCAGATGTGGGAGACCACTGTGGCAGCCCTCAACAGTGCCCACCCCTAGACCTTTTATAATATAAAAGGGTGATACCATGTCCCTTTTGTGGAGTAAGGCTTTAGAGGATGTGTCTGAGCACACTTCAGGCCCTATTGGAGGTGTGGAGACATCACAGGGATGTAGTCTACACCACAGGGCCTCTGATGGATAGCAAGAGAGCATTGAGCTGGGTGTCATAGTTTGGGATCTAGTTCCAGTTCTGCTACTGACTAGCAGTGAGGCCTTGTCACTTTCCTGGATTTTATATTACTCAGCTATGAAATAAAGATAATAAACATAATAACTCAGTGAACTACAGCAAATTCAAATGAGAGGATGTACAGAAACGCTCTTAAAGCAGAAAGCAGAAATATAAACATAAAGGTGTTATCACAATAACTGTGATTACCGTTGTAATTAAAATTACACAGATGTATTCCGCTTCTGAAATATTTACTCTGTTTTTCTGGTACATTCCTTTGTGAACCTTTCCCCTCAGCCTCACGATAACTTAGAGATGCAAAAGAAGTAAAAGCCAAGTTCCAAATTTAGTTTCTGACCTTTCCAAGATGGATGGTGAGCTGTGTGGTTAAAACCTGCTTCTGTTGAGAGCTTGAGCCTGGCTGAGCTGTTGAGGCCTGGGAAAGCAAGGCTGGATGGATGCTTGACTTCGCTCAATGGCCTGGAGCCAACCCCGTCCCCTCACGTAGGTAGCCCCTTCCTGAAAGCTCATTCAGAAACTTCCTGTTTTCTCCTGGGTCTGGTTTAACTTTTACCTGGCTGAGTATAACTGTCGAGTAGTTCCTTTAGCACTGCAAGTAGCTTGCAAAGCCTTCCTCAAATACACAGCAGACATGATGGGGAGACACTGGAGCTTCTCTTTCTTGGCTTTGGGTACATAGTCAGAAACATGACCTGGGAAAGACTCTCTCTCCAGCATCTTTGAGTTCTCAGGAACACAGTCATGCATCAAGAATAAGGAAGATTGGGGGTGTTTTCAGGAAGGGACCTCTTGGGCTGTACCAGGCCTTCTATAGATCTAACCAGAGGTGCAGTGGTGCTTAAGGCTGGGCAAGACTTGTCAGGACCATGGGGCACACATGTCAGTTCAGCCTGTGCCAGAACATTCTGGGGAATGCAGATGACTGGTGGGGGAATTTGTGTTTGAGGGCTGGGCTATCCATGTAGTTCAAAGTGCATTTGAGCCATGAAGTGGAACAGGGTTGATGGGGATGAGCCCTGTAGGCTCCAAGTACTGCCTCTGCCAGACCGACAAGAGTGAGTGAGCAGGCTGGGTGACTTCACTCCCCACCCATCAGAGGACATTCAGGTGTTGGCCCAGAGAGGGATGTATCTCAGCACAGCCTGTCAGCCCTCTCACTGCCACTGTCTTCTGCACACATGGCCATCTGTGACAACATAATAAGCACATTCCCCACAGGTCTGTACTGAGAAGTGTGGCTGAATTGGGCTTGCTTTTCAAAGGGTATCAGAGGGGTTTTTACTGCTCTCCTTCAGTCTTCCTTCCTTTGGGCAGTGCGGCTGTCTTGGCAGAGGACTCAGGTATAGAACAGATAGCACCAAGTGGAGAGGTCCCTGGTCGAGTCCAGGGTCCGCTGCCACCTGGCTGTGTGTCCTTCGTGAGGTACCTAAGGTTCATAAATGTGCTGAAACCGCAGCTCTGTGCCTTTCATTTAATCCTCCCAACAACCACAGGAGGTAGACTTTAAGTACTGACCCTTTGACAGAGGATGAATCAGGTGAGAAAAGCCAGCAGCTTCTCTGGGTTGCAAGGGGCTATAGTCACATCTGGACAGCAAAACCCAAGTCCATGCTTTGGAACTCTCCTACGTCTTTGGCAAGTGGCTTCTGTTGGCTGGGGCTCTGTTTCTTGTCTCTGATTTGGGGTTGTGAGATGAGATTGATCTCTAAAGTCCTCTCTGATGCCAATGTCATGAATTCCATGAAGGCAGTGACTACAAGCCACTGACAGCACCAGTACTACATTCCAAAAGGAAGAAAGGAGGGCATACTCAGTGCACAAAAATTATGATGATTATTTTTGGTATTGGGGATTGAACCCAGGGGTGATTTACCATTAGCCACATCCCCAGCCCTTTTTATTTTTTATTTTGAGACAGGGTATCACTGAGTTTCTTAGGGCTTCACTAAGTTCCTGAGGCTGGATTTGACCTTGGGACCCTCCTGCCTCAGGGAGCCTCTGGGATTAAAGGCGTATACCAGGGTGCCTGGCTACACAAATTATTTTTAAGAATTAATAAGAAAGAGGGAAAATCTAAAAAAGTTGTTGTCATCCCCCAACCCATGCTTTCCTGAACTGTACATTTAAAGGATGTGTTGACAAGATCTTTAATGTGGGAATCTCCTGGCTTTTTTGGGTTGTGGGACCTTGCTCAAGCCTTGGTCTGACCGTCCCTACCCCAGTGCCCACCCTTTTGATTTAGCGTTTTATCTCTTCACTCCTCTCCTAACTCCTGGTCCTATTTATGTGCTGTAAATTGTATCTTTAGATTTTTTTTTTAAGTTCCCTAAAGAACCTTGACTTTATGTGTATAATCATTGGTTATTAGCAGTTCTGAAAAAATTACCTATGGTAGGGTAGTTAGATGGTCCACCCAGAGATGAAATGAGCCCTGCTCTGTCGCTGGGTCAACACCCTGTGAGCATGTAAAGAGAGTCATTGCCTCTGTATAAACATGGAAAAAGCAGAACTAAGACTTATGCAAAATTCACGACCAGTCTTGGGCTCTGTGAATATTAGAAGGCCCAGAAGGAAGTGATGAGCATGAGCTGCAGCAGTTTTCCTGGCAGAAACTTGGCTTGAGTGAGGTCTTTGAGGATGTGGAGGAATTGGCTGGACCAGGAGTGAAAGAATTACAGGTGAAGAAAAGAGGAGATATATTCCATGCAGTTTTATATGAATTTTTGACTTAGAAACAAAATTTTGCAAATTCAATCTAAAAACGTTCTTGGGGTGGTCTGCATTCTTTCGTTGAACAGATAGGGCACTGTAGTGCCCACCCCTCAGAGGGTGTCCTATCTAAGGAAGACAGATAGCATCTAATTAAATTATTATTTATTCAGTGATAAATGGCCTCTAAAATATTTGTGTTTTGGGTGTGACTACATTTATTTTAAGTTAATATTTTACTTATGATACTGAACAAGCAAACCCCAAACTGCTGATCACTTTTATAGCACAGCGGTTGGGGTTATGGGGCCTGTCTCTTGAAGATGATGTTGCTCTTCAATTGTGATCGAAAAAGTGCAGAAGGTTGTGTGTGGAGTTCTTTTCATCTTGCTGAAGTCATCCCTGGATCAGAAAACTTGAGACTTGCTGTAAAAAGAAGAGATAAAGAGGGAGAGGAAGTATAAATCTCAGCCGGGGACAGACGGTGACTGCTGGGAGTCAGGTTCCACCTATCTTTAGGGACCAGGAGAGGATGCTAGGAGCAGAGAGAACATACCCCAGGAGGAAAGAACCGAGCAGAGGGGCAACCCTTTCCAGTCCAGATGTAGACAGCAGGGCTGAGTGCCATCAGAGAGATAGTTAAACAGAAAACTCAATTACTAAGCAAAAGGGTTCATGCCTTTAAAGGGGGTTTAGTGGTTAGGAAGATGCTGAGCCCGTAGGGGTGCCTTCTATCAGGAAGATTTGAAGTTCTGACTTCTTATCCTCCCCACCTCCAGTAGTCAGCCGTTTGTAGTAAACTTGTTTATTTGTATAATTGTTGTTGTTGTTATTGTCAGTTTATGTTTCGGGAATCAGGAGAGTTTTCTGCCTGGATAATTTTTTTTTCTATTTCCTTTTCTGCAATGTAGAATTCTTGATTTGGGGCTTTTGTAACTAAATAATAAATAATCTTTGTTTATCCTGTGGGCCTTTGCTTGTGTTAGAGCGGTTTTAGCTCAAACATTTGTAATTGTAGAAATTGAAATCAGCTTTTCTTCAACTTGTGGATTCCTTTAGATTTAAATCTACTCTTGGTTATGTTCATAGTTGCAGTACACCTCTTATTATAGGTTTATTCATTTGTTTTCTTGTTCATTTATTTTTTCCTCATTAACTCATCTCACTACATTATTGAGTACCTGCTATGTTTCAGGCCCTGGGCAAGGTGCATTCTGTTGTAAAAGACATTGTTCCTACCAGGCCATGTGGCCACAAGCTTGTGAGGACAACACTGGATTGGTCTCAATGATGTAAATGTCAAGTTTTGCCAAATGTGTGATTTGGTGGAAGGTGTGGAATTTCCTGGCATTTCTCTCTCTTGCCTCAATCCACCTAATAGCTCAGGCTAATGATGCTGCTTCCTAGAGTCTGGAGAGGCCCCACAGGGCAGAGGAAAGTGCTGATCTGAGACCAGAAATGCTAACCTGGCTCTCTGCCCTTGGGCAAGTCACTTAACCTTTTTGAGCCTCAGTTTCCATCTGTTACTTAGAGCTAATTACACCTACTTAACTACAGGCTTTTTGTGAGGAGCATTATCTCATTAGAGATAATGTTTTTAAAAGCTCTTTGAAAAATTGTGTAACATTATTCAAATGGCAAGTATTGTTATGTTTATTATTGAGTGCCTACTAATTCAACACCAGGGGTGGTGACAAAAGAAGAGACGCTCCCTTATCCCCGCTGTGCTCCCTCACTCTGCTTGGAACTGGGGGTGTGTTTGGACGGGTGGGGCCCTGCCGGACAAGGCCAGGCCTTTGAGGAATTTATGATCAGATCGCGGAGACAAGATCCAATCCAGGAACCATGTAATCGTAGTTGAAAGAATCTCTGGGCCTTTCTTGCTCCAGAATTTTACAGCTGTAGTCAGGAGAGGGTTCACTTGGGAAGAGGCACTTGAACTTGGCTGTCACAAGCATAAGATTCAGAATTATCTTTGTATTGTTATCATTAGTCAAATATTTATTCAGTAACAGTGTGACAAGGGACATACAAGTACATTTTGGTTGGGGAGATGGGATACTTGCATAAAAAAAAAAAAGAGCAGTGGTACAAAATTCCCTCCTTCCAGGGCCAGAGGGAGGAATTGCAAGGAGCAGTGCCAGCCGAGCCAGGGGAGGGGGCCATGCAGGCATGAAGTCTGTGGGAAAGGCACTGGAGGGGCAGTGCCCTGGCCTAAGGAAGGCAGGATGCAGACAGGGGCAGAGCTGTTGGAAAGGGTTTCCATGTTTCTGCTTATTGATAGCTTTTAATTATCCACTTTCTTCTTAAACTTGAAAAGATTGCCTTCTATTCTTAATATCTTGTTTTGCTCCTGGTGGATTGGAACCTCATGAACCCAAACCCATGCAGCCCTCTTCCCCATTTCTTCTCTGTTTTTGCAGAAGGGATCTTAGTGATGTGACCGATTGCTCAAGGCGAATATCTCAGGGTTAACGTGACCCAAGCCCAGGCTAAGTGTAGGATAAGGAGGGCAAACAGAGGGAGCCCAGGAAGACAGAGGGAGGAGAGCCTGCATCCATCCAGTTACGGTGAATCACAAGAGACAGGCGAGTCTTCCCTGAGAACTCTGAAACCAACCATTATCAAAGCAAATTAATTTCTCTGAAAGTCACATCTCTATTCTAGCACTATTCCTATTCCTATCCTGTCTCTTATTTCTTCTGTAAAATTCAGGGCTTGAAGGCGAGGACAGCGTGCAGGGAAATTACCACAGCCAGAGAGGGTGGCAGCCCCCGCAAATGCTGTGACCCCTTGTTTAGTGTTTCAGAAGCTTCCAAAGGATCCAGCGACTTAGACTGAATTTCAAGAAGTGGGGCTGACCAGAGAGAGAGAGGAAAGTTCAAAACAGTGCACTGCAGAGGTTGAAGGTGGAAATAAATTCTGCTGTGTTGGCCAGGCCAGGCTGCCCTCCAGACAGCCTGTTTCTCTGTGACGTTAATACAATGGGAAAATTATTGACAACTTCCTTAGGCAGCTTCCAGGAGTGAAATGCCAAATATAGGCAAAACAGACTCTTGGCTTTGTTGGTATGGAGGAATCACCAAAAATGTTCTGTTATTCAGTACTTTCCAGGTACCTGTTGACTTTTTATGACAAATGTTAATTTCCATCAACTCAGTGATTGATAGAGAAAGCAGAAAGGTGAGATGGTGGGGAGGGGAAAGATCAAGCGAGGCTCAGAATTAAGGTAAGAATAGGAAAGAGAAAGAGAGAAGTAGAGAGGAAGCATGTGTCCTTGGATAATAAAATGTAAAGGGAATCATTGAAAACACCATCAGTAGATTGGAAGAAGACGAAATGTGAATTATGGTGTGAAAGGATCCCTGTTTTATGACTGCATTTTTGGGAACTTTTAAAAAAATAATTAAATAGGAAGCATGATAGGAAAATGATTCTCCCAGGTGAATCATTTGAAAAATTCACCCCTTAGCACTTGGGTTTCTATGTTCTTGATTCCTAATCCTAGGATGACCCACTGCCAGATGTGCAAAATCCCAGTAGAAAGCAGCATGCTGTGGATACATCTGGTAATAGTTAGGAGGATGCTGGGAGTGGAAACATATCTATGTGACTTCTCGGCTTCTTTTTTGTCTGTATGTTCACATGCATACATACACATCTATGCATATTTCATAAAACCTGTAAAGTCTTTCAAAAAATTTTTGGAAGAACTAGCATTATAAAGTCATAAAGAAATCTCTGAAGGGACTTTAGAGTAGAGATAGAAGTGGGAAAAAAAAACCCTTAAGTACATTACTCTGAAGCAAACCAAGTATCCACACAACCACAGAAATTTCTGATAAATCTCTTGCGAACTGAATTCCTGCCTGATGGTTCTTGGAAATGTTACCTCTGCCTTTCATATTAAAATATTGCATTGAAAGACCTGCCATGGAGATATTGATCCCACTTATGGGCAAGGAGGCTGAACTTATAGCCACTGCTCAAAATTGTACATGTTTCCATTTGTGTATTTAACTAAACTCTGTCCACAGCCAACCAGGCTCAGGATTTAGGGGAGTACATTAGGGTCTGGGGGTTCAGTGCCCCATCTTCCCTTTAGCTTCCAGCACCTTTAATCATACTAATAATGACTGCTCCTGTAATTCCACAGCATGCCAGGAACTTTGGGTTTGTAATCCTTAACCCTTTTAACAGCTCTTCAAGGGAAGTGTTTTTAGCTCTAATTTGCAATCAAAGAAGCAGATTCAGAGACAGGGTAGCCAGAGGAACCAGGAATTGAGACAAGCTCTTTGTGATTCAGATCACACACACACTCTTGTTCTTCCCATTGTACAGAAAGGTCTGCCTCCATGTCTACCCCAGAAACAGTGTAAAAGGGATCTGAGAAAGATGAAAAGATGTCCTGGTGTCTGTGACCACAGGAATGAGTAGGTAAAGCCTTCCTTCCCTGGGCTTTGCAGGATGTGCCTTGATACTTGTGCTTCCTTGGCCCTGTGTACAACTAAAAGCTGTCCAGTGGGCAGGCCAGTGGATGTCTGTGGGCCTCATTACTTTGCATCTTGTCTGAATCAGCCCTAAAATTCATATTTCACCTTTCCAGTGGAAACTTTGTACAGAATTTGCTTTTTCTTAGTCTATCTGTACAGAGTTGGGAAGTAATATCTTTTATCTGGAAAGATGAGGTCCTAGGGGTTACCTGAGCACCAAAAGAAAACTTGCAAGATGACATTTGGGGCCAACGAAGAATTAACTATGAAACTGATGAGTTTGCCTGATCTTACTTCTCACAAAGGGCACTTAGATGTTTGAGGCTGAGGAAGAAAGGACAGCACTAACCCATCTTGAGATCTTAAGCATTGTTCTTTTGACCCTGTGGAAATGCTCAGATGAATGCTCATGTTCAGACGCATGCCAAGCCAGTGTGAAGAATCAAACTGAGTATGCATCCATTCTAGGCCCAAAGCCAAAAGAGAGAGAGAGAGGGCCCTGGCAAAACATCATGGGAAATGTCATCGTCCCTTTTCCTGGACTCAAAAAGTCCAAGACCCATTTAATATTTAGATTGCAAGGCTTATTTCTATTGATAGCATTTTGGAAAGCTGGAATGTAGGAAAATCCTGGCTATGGGGATTCTCACAGTAGCAGAGAGAAAGCTACTGACTTTTCAGGGTTTTAGCTGTTTGAACTTGAAGGCCTCTGTGTGTTCAAGGCCTGGTCTCTAGGGTGGTGATTTGGGAGGTGACAACCGTTAAGAAGTGGAGCCTAGAGGGAGAAATTTAGATCATTGGGGGTGTGCCCTTGAAGGAAATAGTGGGACCCTGGCCCCTTCTTAGCTCTCTTTGTCTCCTTGGCTCATAAGGTGAGTGGTTTTGCTCTTCCCTGAGCTCCTGTGATAATGTGGTGCCTTAGCAATGGTCCACAGCAATGGGACAAACAAATCACTGACTAAAACCTCCAAAACTTAATCCAAAATAAACCTTTCCTCTTTTTAAATTGGTTAGCTCAGGTATTTGCTGTATTGATGAACGCTGACTAACACAAGCATTACCTTAATTTTCCTACTTATTAACTGCCTGCCATACCAGGGATTCTCAGATCAGGACTGAGCTTGAGTAACACACAGTGCCTGACACAGGATGAGAGAGGTTATTTGAGCTGAGGGTAAGAAGTGGGATCTGGACTTAAAAGAGCCAGTGCCAAGTAAGAAGGACCAACTCTCTGTGGGCATTTCTGGGGTCCAGGCTGGGACAAACCCTAAGGCAGGGCTTCTGGTGAAGCTGGGAGTTCAAACTTGGGTACAGGTTGCATAGATGGTCAGTACAGACAGAGGCTCAAGAATCTGCCAACAGGCAAAGCTTTAAAGAACCAAACTGGCTTTATGAGCCAAGGCTAGGCAACAGGCAGGAAGCAAGATAAGGATATAGGTCATGATACTGGAGATGGGGTATCCAGGCCCAGAGACTTCATGGTGGGGGGTTATGGATTCAGCAAGGAGAGTGGGCAACCGAGCTACAATATGCTTATGGGACTTGTGAGAATAGCAGCCCCAGGAAGGGGCTGGCAACCCTTTTTATTAGTCCAGGCACTTCCCATGTTGGTAATGAGCTGGGACTCAGTCTGGGTTTGGGCAGGACTGACTGGAAGCTTGCAGGTTGAGGAAGTCAGGGTCTGACTGGAGTGTAAACTGAAGTTGCAGAATAGGACAGATCTTGGCCTGGGTCTCTGAAAGCATGTGTGGAAGAAAGAGATAGAAGGCAGGTGTCCCCATTAGTTTGCACATCAACTAAACCCAAGAGGAATGAGTGTCCTCCCCATCCCCCTATCACCCACCATTCCCTGGGGTACAGATCAGGGAAGACAAAGCAGAGGAAGCAGAGGCATTCCACGGTGGGTTTCATACACCCAGAATGTGGGGGGCTCACAAAGAAGACCACAGCCCTTTTCAATCATGATTTTCTATCCTCTTCATATCCAAATAGGGCCAAAAACAAAGGCCACAAAGAAGGTTTGATAAAAGCATTTCCTCCCCTCTAGAAAATTAGGTGACTTGAAAATAGGTAAGGCTAATTACATTCCCTCGATGAGTTCTGATGGAAAGAGCATTTGGTGAAAAATGTGTGTGGCCTGATGTGCAATGGGTAGTTATTTCTATGGGTGTTTTAAAGACACTAGCACAATCAAACTTCACTTACGAGTTTAAGTGTTTGGCTTTACTCTGCTTCTCTTCTTCTTAGAGAGATATGGCAAACTGCCTCTGCCTTTCTTATTTTCTTGATCTAATAGCAATATCTTATGACAGTATTATAGAGTTCTGCATAATGAACAAAACAATGGGGTTTGCCTCTTGGGAATATGATGTGTAAAATTCAGTGGTAAATGTCACCTCTGGGCAGGTGCCAAGGGCCTGAGGCAGCCTGCATCTTTGTGTTTTGATTGCTTTGCTTTGTGTTGGTTGATTCTTCTGGATGGAATCACTGTTGGTCCATCTTTGACAATTATGGAGAAGCATGAGGAATAGTCAGATTTCATTAGGTTTACTGAGCTCCTGTACTTTGCTCACAACAGACTCTATAAGTGATGTGGGATGTCTCGGTCACGACCAACTGTGGTAGAAGTTGAGGTTTATGGATCATTGGAACTAAAACAAATACTAAAAGGTCATTTAATCTGATTTTCTGACTTTATAGGATAAGGAAACTGAGGCTGAGATAGATTTTGCTTAGGTCCCAGTAAAATGGAAACCACCTTTCTCATGGAGTTGTTCTTTACACGTCCTGTAATTGGCTAGAGGTAGCTGGAAAATGGAGTTTGGGATGGTGTGGTTGGATGTCTGACTGAGGAGCCATTCTTATAGGCTTTAAAGTTGCATTCCTCACTCATAAGATGTTTGTATAGGTTTGGAGTAGCAGAACCAAAAATAGGCTTTCCCTTTTCAGGAGCAACTCTGCATGAAAGACTCGCTGGCTTTGGACTCTGTCCCTATCATATCCATTTCAGTAGCCAGGCTAAGGGATCTGGCCAGGAGGCTGGGTCTGACCCAACCAGAGAACAAGTGCTTGTCAGAATGAGTCGTGAAGCTGGGCAGAGAGCCAGGTTTGCAAAAATGGCATCATATTGCTAAAGAAGGGAGATTTATACCTCGTCTTGACCTCCATCATGATGAGACTGCTATAGAAAAGTAGAGATGACACCAGGCACTCTGGGAAACACATTAAGCTTGTCTTCTTCCATCCCAAAATACACAGGCCAGTGAACTCTCAGGAATCCATTCTGCTACATTGTGTGTGTGGGGGAGTGGGGTTGAGCCAAAGCCTGGCAGATGCCCACTTCAGTAGCTTATTACCTGTCAGGTATACCCTGAACCTGTACTGCTCCGGGGACGTAGTGTACCTCAGAGAGACCTCAACCAGGCAGTGGCATGGCAACCACTGGAATGACTATCAGCCATTGAAATTGGCCCATCTGGGCAGATTTTAAAGCCTTGTGTTCTTAGTGCCCTGATCCACGTGAGAAGTTTGGAACTTAGTCTCTCATTGCTAATTGTGGTCATGGCCTTTTAGTTTTAGGACAACACCAGATATGCAGTTCTCTGCATAGCTATATCACAAAAATTAGGGAATGCACATGTTGGTGGGGGTTGTTCATACAAAAGAGGGCATAGACTCCACCAACCCCAGAATCTGGCTTCTGTATGTTTCGTAATTATAGGAATTTCAGCTGAGTATGTGATTGCTTGGAATAAATATACAATTACCACCTTCCCTGTGAGATTGTGAGATTGTGTGACCAAGTTCTAGCTAGTGGGTGTTAGCAGAAATGATGCATGCAGCGTCCGGGTTGTGCCCTGGTAGGGACTGAGTGCAGCATGGTGATGAGCCATGTTGGACCATGCAGACTAAAGCCACACCCCAGGGGTGACAGATGAACAATACAGAAGGCTCCTGGGCCACTGATGCCCGTTGAAGGATTTTCATGTGAGAGCCAACAAATGACTTAAGTCCCTGTTACTTTGTCTCTGTGAAGCATAGCTCAATTTATAACCCAAGTTATACTCTATGTATTGGGAACTTTAAGAAAAAGAAAAACATGACAATAAAACAAAAGATTGCATTTGGATAAGATGACTTAGTTCAAGTGACATAAAAAAGGCATGAGACCAGAGAATGGAAGCACACTGTTTCTATATCTTTCTTTCTGGCCCCATCTTACACATAAGCCTGGTTTGCTTGTAGGAAAGATGGGTAGATCTCACTGGTAGTGAGTGTCCTGCAGCCTTTTGTGGGATAGCACTGGGACTACATCCTCCTAGAGATTGAAGTGGTAAAAGACAAATTCAAATTGGGAGGTGAAGGTCAAGGTGTTAATACCAGCAAAAAACAAAACCGACATACCTGTAATCCCAGTGGCTTGGGAGGCTGAGGTGGGAGGATTGCAAATTCAAGGCCAGCCTTAGCAATTTAGTGAGACCCTGGGCAACTTAGCAAGACCTTGTCTCAAAATGAAAAATAATAATAGATAAAAGGGCTGGGGGTGTAGCTCACTGTTTAAACATCCCTGAGTTCAATCCCCAGTAACAACAACAACAACAACAACAACAACAACAAACAACCAAACCCGTGTTGGGTATCTAGTTGCTCCTTGGTGGATGGTAACTGTGGTGCAGACTAGTAGAATGTAGGCTAGGAGATGCTCTAAGACCTGACCTAATTTTAGTCATCAGTGTCCTGTGAGACAATGCAGCAGCTGATCCCTCTTTTAACCTTACCAGTGTCTGATGTTCCTAAGAGCTTATTGTAACTTACCTGAAGAACTGACCTGTTAGGGTTTGGATGTGAGGTATCCCCCCAAACTCATGTGTGAGACAATGCAAAAGGGCTCAGAGGAGAAATGATTGGGCTGTGACAGCCTGAACCCAGTCAGTGAATTATCCCCTGATGGGGTTAATTGAGTGGTAACTAGAGGCAGGTGGGGTGCGGCTGGAGGAGGTGGGACTTGGGGCATGGCTTTGGGGTATGTGTTTGTATGTGACAAGTGGAGTGTCTCTCTGCTTTCTGATCATCACGTGAGCTGCTTCCCTCTGCCACACTCTTCCACCATGATGATCAGCCTCACCTCAAGCTCCGAGGAATGGAGCTGGCCTTCTATGGATTGAGACCTCTGAAACAGTGAGCCCTCAAATAAACTTTTCCTCCTCTACAATTGTTCTGGTTAGGTCTTTTAGTCACAGTAGCAAGAAATCTGATGAAAACATGGCCCTTGTCCTTGAGAATAATGAAAGGCAGTTCTTATTTCATAGAAGCATGCTACTTACATAACTCTTTCTTCACTTTAGGATGGAGAGTGCTTTTTATTATTTTGGTATTAAATATAAATAATATCAAATTTGCTGTTTTAACCACGTTGAAGTATATTGTTTAGGGCATTAAGTACACTCATATTGTTGTATAACCATTACCACCATCTAACTTGAGAACTAGTTTTCACTTTGTAAAACAAAACTCTGGACCCATTAGTAACTCCCCATCCCCTTCCCTGTAGTCTCTGGTGACCACCATTCTGCGCTCTGTCCCTATGAATTTGACTGACTATTCCAGGTACCTCACATAAGTGAAATCATGCAGTAATTGTCCTTTAGTGACTGCAGGCTGCTTTTGACTAAGGTAGGGGAGGGGCTGATGAACTCTTAATTAACAGGAAGAAGCCAGGGACTGTGTGGACTGGGAATGTAAGGACCCCAAACTATAATTCTACTTCTTCCTCCAATGTAGGGTGTGGCAGCCTTATGTTAAAATGCCTGCCACCATTTTATCTTTTAATTTTCTTTACTGGGAGATGAAGAAAATGTGACCTGTCTTCTTCATTTGGAGGCACACAGGCATAGATCATGAATAAAAATATTAAATATTGGGCTGGGGGTGTGGCCCAGTGTTGGAGCACTTGCCTAGCATGTATAAGACCCTAGGTTCTATCCCCAGTGCAGAAAAAACATTATCTCAGTAAAGCTACATGATGATGATGATGATAATAATAATAATAGCAGTGATCCTGGTATTCCTCCAAACTCCACCATGTTAATTGCACATTTGGCCATCCTTGCACATTTCTTTTTTTCTTGCTCCAATTCTGTTCCCTGTCTCTTGAATTCCCAGGTAGAAGTTTGTTTAAAATCAAGAAAAAAGTAAGACTTCACCTTTTTCCCCAAGGACATTCCTGAGGCCTCGTCTCGGACTGAAGTGATTTCCTCTGTAAAATCCAACAGCAGGCCTCCCAGTGGATTTTTTTTTCTTTAGCTTTTTCATTTAAAAATCTTGGGTTCTTTCTGACAAAAGGAGGCTTAGTCATCTCCCCTCAATGACAGGCCCTACTTAAAAAACAAATAACTGAGAAATCCTGCATCCCACATGCTGCGGAGACTGGCCAGGGAGTGAGCACGGGATGATGCACCCCAAGAGGCGATCCCGAGGCTCTGGATTAAAAGAACATGCCTCAGAGTACAAAACTCCCTCCTCTCCTGGATCCTAGAGTCTTTCCACTCCTTGCTCCGTTTTTTGTGGTTATGGTCAGCTCTGTGGCAACCTGGTACCCACTTAACAAGCAGGGATAGTGAGGTGTCAGAGAAGGGAGACTCCTCACTCAGGCCAGTGTGGGTCAATGAAGAGCCCAGAACTGGGATTCACGTTCTGGAGCCCTGTGTTTGCAACTGCAGCTCCAACACCTTAGGATTTGCCTGCGGGAGAATCCCAGGCACCCTAAAGGTTCGCCAGGCCCTTTTGTAGATGGGAATTTGTCCAAACTCCTGGTCTGGTGACTCTACCTAAGCCGCCTCCTCCCTTCTCTCAGTTCTGAAGGCACAGGACTTCTGATCAGAGTTCAGCATCCAGTGTCTACTGTTTTCTCAGTTTTCTGCATCCGCCTTGTTTGAGCATAAGACAGCTTCCCACAGGACAGTGGGCGGGAGTGTGCCTCACCACTGCCCTATTGATGTTGACAAAGCTCTTCAAAGTGGGCTGTTCCCTTTGGCTTGTTTCCTGAGGTGCCTCTGTGTTCTTTAAGGAATCATCCTGCCTTCCTGGGTGTAGGTGCTGTCTCTCTCTGCTTATTGAGTTATCAGGAGAGGAGGGATTTTTCACTTGGTAGCATTATGGGAAGACTCTTCTAATGCAGGCGTGACTCTCTGCCTGCAGTCATGTGGGCACGTACACACACAGTCCTACCCTGATGGGTATGGACCTTGTTTTGGGTTGAGAATGTGAATGGAACACGGTGACAGCTGTTGCCGTGGTGTGGATCGAGTCACTTGTCCTCAACAGGAGGTAGGATGGTGGTATTCCTCAGGTATAGTGATCATGAAGTATAGCATCTTCCCTCTGCAGATGAGGAACCTACAACCTAGGGAGTTTAAAAGGCCAATTAGCTTTGTGACTTAGACACTTTTTTGCTATGCTCCTGATGGAACTCAGGGTCTTGCCCAGGCTATGCAGTGCTCTGCTACTGAGCCCACCCGAGCCCACACAAACAATTTTGCTGCACTTGGGCTTCAATTTCCTTACATGGAAGAAAAAAAGAATTTCCCTAACACGTCTTTAAGGACTCTTTCAGAATTCTATACCAGTGAGTTTTTATAACCATTTCCTCACCATCTGATGGCCTTTGTAGAATAGACTAGAATAACTGGATGTTTGTGAAGGTATTGCTGACCTCAACCCACTTTCTTCATATAAGGAATTAATCAGTTTTAGAGGTTTGAGTCACTGGGGGCTATGGTTCACTTAAAAGTGCTGTAAGAAATAAATGTTGGTGAGGATGTGGGGAAGGAGGAACTCTTATACACTGGTGGGAATGTAAATTAGTACAGCCACTATAGAAAACAGTACGGAGGTTCCTAAGAAAACTAAAATAGAACTACCATATGATCCAGCTATATCGGTCTTGGGTATATATCAAAGGAAGTGAAGTCAGCATACAAAAGAGATAACCTGACTGGGTGTGGTGACACACACCTGTAATCCCAGTGACTCAGGAGGCTGAGGCCCAAGTTCTAGGCCAGCCTTAGCAACTTAGTGAGACCCTTTCTCAGAATAAAAAGGAAAAGGACTGGGGATGTAGCTCAGTGGTAAAGCACCCTGGTTCAGCCCTTAGCACCAAAACAATGAGAGAGAAAGCGGTATGCCCAAAATGTTTACTGTGGCTCTATAATCAAGATACGCAATCAGGATATGGAATCAGCACAGGTTCACTTCAACAAATGAATGGATAAAGAAATATGGTAAATATATGCAAGGGAGCATTATTCAGCCATAAAGAAGAATAAAATCTGTAATTTGCAGGAAAATGGATGGAACTGGAGGATATCATGTTAAAATGAAATAGGCTGGATACAGAAAGATAAGTGTTGTATGTTCTTTCTCATATGTGAAAACTGAAAAGAAAAGGAAAAGATGACCTGAATGTTAAAGAGGTAGAGAGGGATTATAGGAAATAGGAAGGGAGCCAGGGGGAGGAAGAAGGGAAAAGTGTAAAAGAAGGGTAGATGGACATGATCAATGTACTATGTGTGCATGTATGGAAATAACACAGTGGACCTTCATTAATTTGTATAATATGTCTTAATTATTATAGAGTACTATAATAACACAGTGGATTACTGAGAGAAGGAACTGGCCACTTCTTAGAGGACATCACCAATTCAAAGTCTGGATGTCCCCTTTCTTGGAGAAGTGGGCAGGTAGACTAGTGTAGACCTACCCTGGGTGGATGATGAGCAGACGTCTCTGGAAAGCCATTGTGCGGTGCTTTTCTCTTGCTTTGGAATGTGTGATTGTATTTTTACTTTGAGAGAAATATTTTTTAAACTGATGATTTTCTCTCTTAAACTTTATACAAATTATTTAACTTCTCTTTGTTTATATGCCACCTTCATAGCTCCCCAGTGCGTCTCACTTTTACTAATTTAGTGTTTTCCCTTGAAGGGGTAAAGATACAAAAAAATTGTCAATGGCTCAGGT
This sequence comes from Glaucomys volans, assembly GCA_020662805.1. Taxonomy (NCBI): domain Eukaryota; kingdom Metazoa; phylum Chordata; class Mammalia; order Rodentia; family Sciuridae; genus Glaucomys; species Glaucomys volans. The sequence continues at coordinate 872,797 of JAJEJO010003265.1, forward strand.
ACAACAATAAGAATAAATCAGAGGAATATAAAGTTTGGTGAAATAAGTCAAAAAGAGTGTTTGATAGGATTCCCATTCATATAAAGCTAAAAAAAAACCAGGCAAAACTAAGCTATTTTTTAAGGTACATATACATCAATACTAAAGCCATAAGGAAAAGTCAGGAAATGATTATAGCAAAAGTGGTAGTGGCGTTGACTGGGAGGAGGATGGTGTTATGAGGAGGGACTTACGGGAAAGGGCTGCTGTGGGCTGGCAGTGTTGTTTCTGGATCTGGTTGGTGGTTATGTGACGGTTTGCTTTATCATTATTCATTAAACTGTAAAAATATGTTTTATGTACTTTCCTCAATGTATGCTATATTTTACAGAAATAGCATAAAATGATATGGAAATCAGTAAAAAAAAAAACCCAGTAGCTTAAGAATAGCAGATAAATATGGCAGATTGAATGCTCTCTTCCAAAATCACACTAAAATGATGATAAAGGAATCTTTAAAAAATGTGTAAACCACAAAATGAATGGGGAGGAAGACATCAGTAATCACACACGCGCGTGTGTGAGCGCACGTGCACGCACGCACACACACACACACACACACACACACACATTCTTTCATTTTTTTGAGGGCTTGGTCTTTATTTACTTTGTGTGTCTGAAGTACACTTCGATGACATGTTCGGCCTGAGATTCTCTGCCATGGTCCTTAACATCCACACAACTGCAACTATTTGTGATATAGGGATTTGTTTTTCTGCTGATTTTTCAGTGATATTTTATTTTCTTTTTATGACGAATCTCAATTAAGTTGATCTGGTTTTCAGCCAGATCTGTTGCCATATTTTTCTACCTGGACCCGTAACAGTTGGATGCAAGTGTGCACAGGTTCCCCAAGCTAGACCCTCGTTGATAAGGGTGATCTCCAGCCCTTCATTTAAAGCAGTCCTAGTGTCCATTTCACCCCAGCAGCAATACCTTCCTTGCCATGGCAGTAGGTCAATTTTGGAAGTGGTGATGAAAAGGGGCTAAGAACTGGATAATTGGTTTAAAGTCTGTTTAAGAAATAAGACTCCAGATTCCTGCTTCCATTCTTCACAGCCTTCCTCTACTGAGCTGGGACATCTCTGGCACAACGAAGGGCAGGATGGGAGGAGCTCAGTAGTGCTTAGTCCTGGGAGCAGTCCCTGTTCTTTGCTCTCACAGAGTGCCACCTTATAGGCCTGCACACTCTAGGAAGGGATTTGAATATCCTTTTCTGGCAGACTAGCTCAGCTTATAGAAGAAGGCCCTGAAGATTCATCAGGGTGTATCCAAAAGAGCAAGTCAATGGAGCACTGTGATAAAGACTAGTTGATGAGTCCCACCTACCATTCAGAGTATCTGGAGTTTTTTTGATGTTTCATATTAATTTGTTCAATGAAAGATTCTTAAGTAGCTGAGGAAGGCTTTTAAAATGAAAATGGAAACCAAAGCAAATAAGTAAAGGTTGCCAATTCATTTTATTTTAATTTTTGGTACTAAATCGGTACTAGGGATTGAATCCAGGGGCACTTTACCACTGAGCTTTATCCCTAGCCCTTTTTATTTTTTATTTTGAGACAGGGTCTCACTAAGTTGCTTAAGGCCTTGCTAAGTTGCCCAGGTTATCCTTGAACTCGTGATCTTCTTGCATCAGTCTCCCAAGTGGCTGGGATTACAAGTGTGCACTGCCATGCCCAGCAAAGAATGCTTTATTAAAATAGAGTATGCAAGAAGAAAACTTAAAAATAACATTTTACCCTTGTATTTGGAAAGATCAGAGAGGATACTAAACAGAAACTGATTGCTATGTAAAAGGAACATCCAGAAAACAGAAAGGAACCCTGGGAAATTAAAGATGTGATCACTGAGGGTTCTGAATGGGTAGAAATCAAATTGAAGAATCTCCAGGAAAGTAGGGCCAAAAATCAGAGATGGAAGTTAAAAGGGAAAAAAATGTGATACTCAGATAAGCAGTTTAAGAAGTCCAATATCTGCATACTAGAAATTTCAGAAAGAGATAAATGAAAAATAAAAAAATAAAACAGAGGGGCCAAAATCATCAGTGAGATAACTCTAGCACATTTTCTGAAACAGAAGGGCATTAGTTTCCAGATTGAAAGGTCTTCATTAATTGCACACGCAGATGGATGGAGTAAGTTTATATCAAGGGTGCATCATTGTGAAATTCAGAAAAATAGGGACAAGTGGATGATCTTACAAATTTCTAGAAAGAAAAAAGGTATTACATATGTTTAGGAATCAGACTACATTCCTAAAGACAATGCCCTCAAAATTCTGAAGGAAAATGATTTCCCACTGAAAATTTTATATCCAACCAAACTATCACTCAGGGTTATCCAGCACAGAAGAGAGGCAAACAGGAAATGTGAAAGGAGATCTTTCCTAGTTATGATAATGTAGAGACACAAGACTTTGATCTAAATCACACATGGCATAACTGTTGGGAAGGAAGAAGCAAATGAGCCGAATTCTTATCTTCCAAAATCGGTAAAAGACTGAAAAATATCACTAAGAAGCATATTATTTAGAAATATGAAATTAAATACTAAAACAAACAGTTGAGGAGGAAATAAGAGTAAAAAACAGAACTGGAGATTTTTTTCTTCTTCCTTTCTCCCTCTCTTTTTAATGAGCCTTGATTTTTTTCTGTGTATGTTTAACAGATAAGCATAAAACCTGGATAAAAGTAATAGTTTTTTTTGCTCTAACTGGCATCCCCTTTGGGATTATTTCACATAAATCAGTGTGCCCATTCATTTATTCTAAAAATCTTTTGAACATTGTGCTGGGCATTGAGACAATGTCTTTTATTGGTTGCCTCTTCTTCTCATTGTTCCTATTCTGGACCATGCTGCTGGGACCACAGGTATAGGGAGTGGTGACTGCCCATCCCATCCATAGCCCTCTCTCTCAATTTCTGCTGGGCTTGGCTGTGGTTCTAACGTGTTGTCAGGAAGTTTCAGCTGTGCCTCCTTCACAGTTTCTGGTGGTTGTTGTCAGAGGTGGTGCATTTTGCTTTTTCTTCTAAATGGGGAGAAGCATGCCCCACCCGTGAATTTCTAGAGTCACAGTGTATGGTTTATTTGCTTAGCATAGTACCTAACACACAGCAGAATGAACGTGGTAGTGTGACATATGTTTATTCTTTCTTTGTTGCGTCTCATCCTCAGAGTGGCTTGTAGCAGAGTGGTGCTGGTAGGGAGACCCTGCTGTAGCTCTTCCCAAACCCCCAAGTATTTATACTTTTGCTGCCTGAGATCTAATTATTTGAGGTTCAATGCTCAAAGGATACTTGAAAGATATTTGGAATTTAAGGAAAGTACAAATAGGAGGAAATAATACTATGAATTGTTATCATAGTGATTCCTACACCCTAACATTTCATAAAGAGCACAATGCGGCTAGAGAGCTCTTTTTAATATTTCAGGACACCTACTGGAAATTCCCCATTTATTCAAGATAAGGCAAAGAGTAGTACCAATGCCAGGTTTCTTTGCTTTCTGTGGAGGGAATACCTCACCCCTTGACTTGTTTTGGTAGTTCTGGGTATTCCACGATGATCAGGTGCTCTGGTTGTAGCCATATATCTTTGATAAATATGAGATGGGGGGCAGATAATAAGCATCAGTACAGTTCATTGGGTTAGCAGCACCTTGACAATGATGGTGGTGATGCTGTGGATGATGAAGGGGACCTTTGGGAGTGAAGATGTGGAGTGCTCATGCTATTCACTTATTCCTGGGATTTGTTGGGCCCCAGACAGAGTGGTGCAAAGAGCTGTGTGAGGTTATGCCAAAGATCAGCTTCATCGACCTCCTTCGTCATTTTGCTCAGGTCTGCCTGAGGTGCCAGTGTTGCTGTGCAAGGCACCCAACCTGTCACCTCTTTCTGTAATCCAGAAGCCATCATGTGGCCTCCTGGCAACAGAGATAAATGCTCCAACAAGGCAAATGAGCCCAGAGGGAATAGGAGCCTCAAACCGTGAAAAACGATGGAGAGGATGGCCTACTTTCTTGCTTTGTAAAAGTCATTTGCACTTTTCCGGGACACAGCTCAACTCTTGTGCGCTGTAGAACAGAGATGGGCGAGGAGGCCGCTCGGCCAGCAAAGGGCACTCTTTGGCCTCCAGTGGTCCTGGCTTTGAGCTCCAGTGGAGGCAAGCCAAGCTGGAGACTGTGGGTAAAACTTTGCTAGCCTCTTTGCCTCTTGGTGACTCAGGGGGCAGGAATGGTTGTCGGAGATCTTTGTTTTTGTTTTGTTTTGTTTTGAAGGAGTGATGTTTGGAAGTAGGAGCACTCAATAAACACATCCTGACCTTCTATGGCACTTGAAACCGCTACCGCAGGGCTTGGTGCTTGATTGTTCTCGGTTTGTTTTGATATGTTCTAATTTTGTGTTTCCAACCAGATTGTGAGGTCACTAGCAGCAGTTATTTACAAGCAGGCCTCAGTTTTCTCATCTGTAAAATGAAGATTAAAAAATTGCTATTTTGCAGGTTTTCTGTTAAGTATTGGGGGCTGGGGTTTTGGTTTGGTTCTACATCCCAAAACCCTACCCTGCTTCTCCTCCAGGGCTCTTGCAGAAGAGACTTCACTTCCCATGAACCACATTCAAACAGGAAAGAGATGATTCTTTTCAAAAACAACACCTGATCCTCATCAAGTACCTGATTCCCGCTTTATCCACTTTAGGGCTCCCTGTTCCCTCCCAATAAGTCTAAGCCAGTTGACCCTGATGGGCACAGTCAACCCGTCTGTCCAGCCTGGATGTGGAGGTTGATCTTACCTCTATGGGGATACAGGCTTCACCCAATTTACTTTCCACATGGAGGCTGGGAGTACAAGAGAGAGTTGAGAAAATGAGCAGGGAATGTTCAGAGGGAGATGGTCCATTCTTTTCATCCCCACACACAAAAGACAAATAAATAAAATAAATGGAGGTGGACATATCTTGGAGGTGTGATAGTCCTGCCATTGAATATCCCTGGGTGTAACTAATTATACTAGAGAGGGGTGGAGAAAGGGATGGAAATGCCTTCCATTAATAGCAGAGGAGCAAACAAGATGGTCAGGGAAGAAACTGCCTTCCTTGCAAGGAGAGTTAGAAATGATGAATATAAGACTCCTGGAAGACAGTCGTGCCTCCCAGGATGGTGAAAGGGCTTCACGAAGGGTAACTTATTAGTAGCAGTGACCTTGTCATGGCTTTGTCATTCCCAGAGTTGATGTCCATGCCATAATTATTGAACTTTGCTGAAATGAAATTTTCTTGTTGGTGTGCTTTTGTGGACCACTTCACTGAGAACCACCTCAAAGCAATGTCCTTCTTGAGCATACGTCTTCATTAAAACTGGAATAATTGCTGCTCCTCATTTGCACCTGTATCTGTAAAAGTAGTGGATATGCCTTTTCTATTTAAAAATAGGATGGCTGAAGTTTGTATAATGCTTTAAAACACAATGAGTTTCCTTGTATGTCACTTGAATGTCATAAGAACCATGTGAAGCTGATGGGGTTAGAAGACCTGCTATAAAGGTAAGGAAATGGGTGTTGAAGTGGGATAGGTACTGTGCTGGGTTGATAAAGTAATGACTGAGGCAGAATGCAAGCCCACTGGACTCCTCTTCCAGTGCTCTTTTATTGCAATGTGCAATGCTCCTTCTGCTCTGCTGTTAATAGCCTGGAAGCAAGATATGTTACTTTTCTTATTACCCCTTGATGGGAGACATTGTGTGTATCTTTTTTGGGGGGGAGCAAAAATTGAACCCGGGGTGCTTAATTACTGAACTACATCCCCAGCCCACCCGCCCATTTTAATTTTTTTATTTTGAGGCAGGGTCTCACTAAGTTGCTGAGGCTGATTTTGAACTTGCAGTCCTCCTGCCTCAGCCTCCTGAGCCACTGGGATGACAGGTGTATCCCACTGTGCCCGGCCATATTTTGTTTTCTAAGGGAGTAAGGAAAATGACTTTCAGCTTGTGGTAAGGGTTCACAGGAAAAAAAAAAAAAGCAGGGGGTGGGGGATTCAGGACTGTCTTTAAGCCTAGTCCAGATGCCAGAAGAGTTTGGCAAGTGAGTTTAGCATTGGTGAGTCAGGCCCTTCCTCCCCTGCTGCCTGGATTTTGGATGGATTTTGCAACAACTCTGGCGGCTCTGTATATTTCCCTTGGCCTCTGAGGCATTCCAGGGATGATGATGGCTTGTCAGGGTCATGGCCCTAGTACAAAGCAAGGGCTATTTGTGGCTGATCTGAAACATAACTGGAGCCACCTGCGTCTGAGGCTGTCTTCTTTGGCTCTGGGGCCTGTGACCCAGCTGAAGGAAAATGTTCACATCACTCTGTGTGGCAGATAGCAAGAGCAACGTCTTGTTTTTTAGGTTTGCCCAAGTAATTGGAAGACTGAGCTGTCTACTACCTTGCCATGTGTAATCAAGCTGCTCCCTTTTCATTCCATCCCTAGGGCCTTGGGGTGTCTCTTCTCCTTCTTTGTCTATCTTGATCCTACTTGCCTGAAAGATCCTGCTTCCTCCATGAAGTCTCCATTCCCTGAGTGCACTTGACCTTCATGTTTATTGCCCAAGTTGTTGCCTTATTAAACACCCACTTGCACTGTTTTATGATTACTGCATGGACAGTAATCTTGACTTGCATTCTTTGGGGTCAAACACTGGGTCTTTTTTCTGTCTTCTCTCAAAGTGCCTGCATATGCTAGGTACAAGGAAATGCTTATAGAGTCATGCGCTGGGATCCTAGAGATCTGGTTTTGTTACTAAAGCAAACCCCTTCAATGCTTTGGGTTCTGTCATTGTAAACTGAAACAGTTGAACTGGGTGGTTCTTAGGGTCCATTGCAATTCTAAATCCTAGGGCTAATTATAGATTAATCAAGAGAATCCATTGTCCTTAACTGTCTATATGCCATCCCCACATTGCAACCTGCTAAGCTGTCTGAATTGTCACCTGCACCTGTGTAATTAAAAAAAATATCTTCATATTCTCAGAAGAAGGTCACAGAGGAGAATGAGTCGGAATTGAGGAGTGTTTAAAACCAGTCTTGGGAGTCAGACACTTGGGTTTTAAATCCTAGCCCCATCACTTATGAGTTGTATCATCTTGGCCAAATTCCTTTAGTATCACCCTTTCTCATCATAAGCACAAAGTTAATGCCAATCTCACAAGGCAGTTGAGGTATAGGAGACAGCAGGTGCATGGTGCACACATAGTGCAAGTGCTCAGAAAGTAGTGGTGGCAATCGCAGTGGTTACAGCTGGGGAAAGGATAGGCGGCAAAGACGTGTGTTTCCTGGTCCTTCAGCGAACACTTCCTGATTTGTACACTGTGGGTTTTATTTTAAGACATGCCTTTATCATTTTAATAAGCAGTGTAATGATTTGAGAAAAACCATTTCAGTCCTAATAAGAACATTAGCAGTACTAATTATGCACATGATAGTATTTTAATAGAGTTCCATGATTTATGGAATTGGGAGAGATTTAGGAAAACATGGATTGACTCTCTCAGTTGAATTGCAGATTTCTGGTGAGCGATTCAAACAGGTAATCTTGCTTCCTCCCAGTGCAAATAAAACAAATGTAAACCTTTCTTCCTTAACCAAATTGTGAAAATGGAACATATTCAATGATAAGAAACTGTTTTAATGAGGCACTTCATTCTTGAGGTGATTTGCTAAGGAGAGATTCTCCAATTTGTCCCTGAATAACCAAAAGCAACAGATCCACCATTGTACTTGCTTTGCATTTCCCAGCTGATCTGGGTTTAAGTAACTGAAGCCTTCTCAAGTATTAAAGTTGAAGGATGGCTGAGTGATCTAAGCAATTAAAATTAAGAAAGATTTTGAGTCTGAATCACGATTTTCCCTGCTCTGAGATGCTGGGAGTGTCACTGACTAACCTTGGATGCCTCAATATTATCAAATGAAAAAAATACATTGATGCAGTATAAATATAAGACTTTAGAGAGTGAGACCTGGATGAATATAACCTTATTTGTGAGGAAATAAAACTTAAAAACTTATGATGATCCTTTATTGTTTAAATGAAAAAATATATGGTTCAGTGAATGTTAACTTTCAGATAACCTCTGGACAGACTCCAGGGGTACATATGTGTGTGTTAACCTGGAGTTCAAGTACTTGTGAAGGGTTCCAGCACATAATGCCTTAAAAAAAAAAAAAACCAAAAAAATAGTCTGATCAAAATTATGTCTTTATAAGTAATAGGTGAGCTAGACTTAGGACTTCCAGATTTCCCATGTCTTAGCTTGGCAATTTATGTTTAACTGAGTTTTGCATTGACTCTTTGAGTCAGAAAAAATGATATAAGTAAAAGGGGAACCAGAAAGGCAAACTTTAATAAATACTCAGCAAAAATAATTAATGAAAGTAGCATGCATGCTGAGGGCCTGTAACTAGTAAAGAAATTGCTTCTGATAACAGTCAATAATGTGAAGAGAGAGCCTACAGAGTGGGAGAAAATCTTTACCACACACTCATCAGATAGAGCACTAATGTCCAGGATATATAAAGAACTCAAAAAACTTAACATCAAAAAACCAAATAACCCATCAATAAATGGGCTAAGGAACTGAACAGACACTTCACAGAGGAAGAAATACAATTGATCAACAAACATATGAAAAAATGTTTACCTCCAGTGATTAGAGAAATGCAAATCAAAACTACTGTAAGATTTCATCTCACTCCAGTCAGAAGGACAATTATGAAGAATACAAGCAACAATAGTGTTGGTGAGGATGGGGAAAAAGGTACACTCATACGTTGCTGGTGGGACTGCAGATTGGTGCAACCGCTCTGGAAAGCAGTATGGAGATTCCTCAGAAAACTTGAAATGGAGCCACCATTTGACCCAGTCATCCCACTTCTTTATACCCAAAGAACTTAAAATCAGCATACTATAGTGATACAACTACATCAGTGTTCATAGCTGCTCAATTCACAATAGCTAAACCATGGAACCAACCTAGATGCCCTTCAACAGATGAATGGATAAAGAAACTGTAGTATATATAAAGAAAGGAGTATTACTCAGCCTGAAAGAAGAATGAAATTATGGTTTGCCATTAAATGGTTGGAACTGGAGAATATCATGCTAAGTGACATAAACCAAACCCAAAAATCCAAAGACTGAATGTTCTCTCTGATAAGTGAATGATGATCCATAATGTGGGGTGGGGGATGAAAAGACTTTGGATTGTGCAGAGGGGCGTGAGGGGAAGGGAGGGAGTGTGGGGATGGGAAGGATGGTGGAATGAGATGGACATTATTACCCTGTATACATGTATGATTGTACTACTGGTGTGACTCTACACCATGCTTAGCCAGAGGGAGAAGTTGTGTTCCATTTGTGTACAATGTGTCTAAATGCATTCTACTGCCATGTATAACTAATTGGAACAAATTAAAAAAATTAAAAAATTAAATTGCTTTGATAAAAAAGAACAGGATGAGACTTCAAAGTAGTGTCTTCTACTCATTAATCCCATTAGTTCTCTAATGATTTCTCAAGAGATGGAGGAATGACCCCAGAGGTCCTCAAAGCTTTTCAGTCCCCTTAGGCCCAGCAGACATTCTGTATAACTTGGGGCTATTAAAGGCTTTTGTATTATGTTTACCCATCTTCCACTAGTTTGTCCCCCTCCTTGTGATCCCCAGTGAGGCGCAGAGAAATACTTCCACCCTTGGTATTGAGTCTTTGGGATTCTTACACTGCTTTGGAAGGCAAGAGAAACTTAAATGGAATGAGTAGGCAACATGTGCTTGGCTTCTCCTAAGAATGACTGACCAATTCTTCATATGGCTTTGGTATTTATTTAGGATTTTCATGGTGGGTACACAGACTGTCCTCATCTAAAATGCCTTGCTAAATTACAAGGATACATAAGAAGTGTCAAAAATGTGGAAAAAAGGCTACTCTTGAAGTCCTTTTCTTTGTATAGCATGGTGGGCAAAAAGGGTTAGGGTTAGGGTTACTATCCTTATAGATAATAACCTTTTCAACAGTCTTCAGTTTGTCATGCATAAAAAGACAGTGATAATAAAGCATTCCTTGGAGGTTGTTAGGAGCATTAAGTGGGTTAAAATTTGTTAAATGCTTAGCACTAGGCCTGCCTGATGCCAAAGAAGGCTCTCAATAAGTTAGCTAAAATTTTAAACCATTCTGAGTGAAAGGTTTAGTAGGCTTGTTGGACCTGATATTCAGAAAGAGAAGATTCATTTTTGAAAAACAGGATCATGAAGAAGACTAGTCAGCAGATTTCCAATTGTGAGAGCAGCAGGATGTGAGCAGACCTCTGTCCTTCAGTGTCTGTATCTGCCCACCCCAGAATAACATGCGTCAGACACAGGAACGGAGAAAGACCTGTCTATTTTCAAGACTGTGAGCACAGTGCAAAGGCACCAACCGTGTGTCAGCAATGCCAAAAATTTTAATATCCTTTTCAGCTACTTCATTTATTTAACCCATGTTTATTATCAATCTGTGCTGTGCATTGATGTTATAGGAAAAAAATGATCCATCCAAGTAAACAGACCATTAGACTACAAGTTCCTGAGTGATCAGGAAAACCGAATTGCACTGGGAAGACTTCCTGGAAGAGTTGATATCTGAGATTAGAGGAGTGAGAGTTACCTAGTGAAGGGATGAGTGTGTTCCAGGTAGAGATTGCTGCATGTGCGAAGGTGTGGATGTTAGAACACTGCAAGGGACAAATCCTTGTCTGTTAATTCTAACATCTGAGTTATCTTAGGGTTTGTCTCCATTGATTGTCTATTTATTCTTTTAAGTATGGGCTGTTTTTTAATATGTCTAGTAATTTTGGATTGTATTCTGGACATTGTTTATGATCTATAATAGAGCCTATGAATTCTATTGTATTCTTCTGAAGAGTGGCAAGTTTTTATTTTAGTAGGCATTCAGTTGGACTGAACCTAAACAGTGAACTGTTTTCCCTGTGGTAGGCAAATGTTAAAAATTCTGATCACTTCTGGTAATCTTAACTGAGCTGCTTGGAACGTGCCTCATGCATTGCAGCTCCAGAGTCAGCCAGAGATCTGGATGGATCTATATGCAGAATTTAGAGCTCCCTTTCTGAGACTCTTTCCTTTTTGGTCTATCTCTTGTTTTCGGGCTTCCCTGAACTTTATCTTTCAATTCCGTAGGTTTCTATCTAGTTTTAGCCCCAGTGTTGATTCTGGCCTGTTCTTGAGGGAAAAAAAAAAAAAAAAAAAAAGATCCAGAACCCAGAAAACTTATCCAGTGCTCTCTTCTCCCAGTTTTTACCTGCATTTGGTTGCTCTCTTGCGTACACAAATAGTTATTTTTAATTTTTAATTTAGTAATAGTTATGTGCAAAGGATAGGTTCAATATTCCACAAAGAATTTTTCAAGAACTACAATTAGTTCAAGATGGTTGGAGGGGAGTATGTGTGTTGTAGGGGACTGGAAGGACACACAGCTTAGAGGAAGGTAGAATCCAGATCCTCAAGAATCTTGGGTGTTATGCCAAGCAACTTGAACTTCATCCTGAGTGCTGTGGTAGAGGACTTTAATCATAAGAGTAAAATAATCGGAATTATGTCTCAGAGACATTGCTTTGCCTCTGTGTGATGGATGAGCTAGAAGGGATGGAAAAATAGTTGGGAGAGTGAAGGGTAAGACAGAGTTCAGCTCGACTTAAGATGAGGTAAGATGAGGGGCTGAATTAGTTGATTGTTAATATCTTTTTGTGCCTTGAATATCTCAATCTTCCCATTAATGCTGACACTTGACCTTACTGGAGCTGGGAGCTCCTGCAAGGCTGTTTTGCGAGCACTATGCACACACCTTTAAATGATGCCGTTAGAGAAAAATGTGCTTGTGTTGCACTGAAGTTAGAAGGGGTAGGATTGTGTTCTACTCCAGTCCCCTGAGAACTTGAGGAGGTGCTGATGGCAGTGTGAAGTGCATGTTGATTCCATCCTTTTCTGGTTCTGATCCAACAGAAAGGTAAGCGCCCTGCGCCTCAGGATGCCCTGTCCTTCTAGGGCTTCCTGCCCTGCCCCGCTATGTGTCAGAGAGACTGTGACAATATTCTGAAAAGAAGTACCCATCCTTGCTGTGGAGGAAAGTCCAGGGTCCAATAGCTCATTTTCAGCATGCACACTTTTATGTGCCTTGGTAGGAGTTCAGGTCTTTTAGTGCTTAGGGGAAGCTGAGTGCACTGCCCTGGTAAATTGATCCTGTTTCAGTTCATGAAATGTCAAGTTTGGGGAGTTGGGTAGACAGCCACACAATTCAAAAATACTGTTGGTTTGCATACAATTGGAAACTAAGGGTTTCCTTTTAGGATTGCAAGGCCTGGTGTGGTGACTGGTGAATTACCTTCTTGGATTTTTATTTCAATGAATGTCATTTTACTCAGAATTTTATTATATTATCTTATATTGTCCTAAAATTTTTCTCTGATTTGCTCAGTCTGGAGTGTGTGAGAACATCAGTTCAGCTATTTACTAGACATCTGGGCTTGGCCTGAGGAATTCAGATGGTTAAGACAGCATACTGGTCCTCAGGAGGTCCTACTAGGAGTACCTGCTTTTGCCTTTTTGGGGGCTCTCTGGCTTTCTGCTCTGCAAACTGAACTTGTAAACCTGGTATGCCTTTCCATATTGGTTCTGTCTCATATCACATTGTGGTCACTGAACTGAATTTGGTGAAAATATCAGGAAGTGGGAAAATGTGCTTGTGGCATGTGATGTTCAGGTTAGATCACTGTTGACATTTGCCAGCTTCTGTTTTACTGGGTCTGATGGAATCTGGCTTAGGCTTGAACTGCTCTGTTATTTGAGTGTACTCTAAGGCCTATTCCAAGTTTGTCTCCTACTTCCTTGCCTCTCTGCCTGAAATTTTTACCCTTGGTGTAGCTGATATGGGTTTAGGCACTGCCCCCAGAATCCTCCTACTTATGAAGGCTATTCTATTAGAAGATGTTGATTGAGGAATCACAGTAACTTATTTATGCCACTCCATCTGAGAACTGTGGACAGCTTAGTGGGAGGTGGGGGTGAGTTTCGGGGGTGGGGGCAGCGGGGAGAGAGAGAGAGAGAGAGAGAGAAAGAGATCGAGAAATTGATCCAACAGAGCGTAGCAGGGGTAAGAAATAGGAAGTCTCCCTTGTTTGAGTTTTGGCAGGCTCTGCTTCTGTTTTTTTCCCTCCCCTCCTTTGTCCCTAGCACTTAGCCTGGTGTTTGGCACGTAATAGATGCTCAGGAAATGAAAACCCCAGGTCCAACTGTGGCTGGCAGTTAGCTCTGTGAATTTCAACCCTGACTTTAGTCTGGCCAGGGCTGAATCATTAAAGAATTTTTTGCATTTTTGAATAGTGGACTTTTTGCTCAGTCTCATTCTTTTCAGTGTGGCTTTGGCATGACCAGGAGTATGAGAAAAAAGGTATCTTTCCCAATAAGGGGATAAGCCCTCTGCTCTGATTCACCTTTTGTGATGCAGATCAAGCACCTGTTTTAAGGGGGAAAATCCATTTTGGAACAAGAAAAGAGTTGCTGAAGCATAACCTAAAAGAAAGGAGAGGGGCCTGCCCATCCTGCTGCTTCATGTTTGGTTGACTAAGCCAAGTTTGCTACAGGACTGGGTCTTGGCCCAGGATGGAGAGTATCCACTAATGAGGCAAGTGACTTCAAGAAGATCAAAATAATTAGTCAGTTTTCACTGCTAATGTGAGTCACCATCTTAAAGACATTATGTTCCAACGGGAGAGTTAGGAAGCTGAGGTAGGAGACTCCTGTTCTCACTCCCTGGGGAATGCCAAGTGTTTCTGAGAAGCCTGAGAGCTGGTGGATAATGCAAGGAAGCCTGAGTTCCATTCTCTTGCCTTCCTAGTAGTTACTCCCTCTCTCCCTGGGAAGGAAGCTGAAGGGCACAGTGCACCATTAGAGCTGGAGGGGGGTCGAAATGGACTGCTTGGAATCAAATGGAAGGTCCAGAAGAAAGGGATGCAGCTTGCATTGCTTGCCAGGCTTACTGGGACTGCTGAGCAGTATTTGGTAGACCTGACTTTCTAGATGGGAGTGGCTCCCATCTCCACATGGAGGCCTGGAGAAGGGCTGGATGATCTCTGTGTCTTGGACTCGCCCATTGGTGTGACTCATGAGGCTGCAGAGTGCCCTGTGGCAGGGATAGATGGACTCAGACTCTGTGGCTAGTTTTCAACATATGGCTTTTAAGGAGCTGGGCTGGATTACTGAGAATGTCTTTTCCCTGGGGTATCCTTGAGTAGGTGAGCCGCACACAGGTCTGGCAAGCTAGTTGACATCTTCTCTGAAGGCTGGGGCAGGAGCAGGATGACATATCAGGGTAATAAGTTCTGTAGCTGTCTGGCCAGAGTTGGAGGTATGTCTGATGGAACAGAACTTGCTTTGGAACTGAGCACATTGGCTCTGGAGAGACACAGCCCTTAACCTTTGTTCTCATGAGTCCCCCCATTCCAGCCAACTTGCAAATGAGAGGCTGGAGCAGGGAGGTGGTGCAGCTGACCACAGCCATCACCCCCACTGAAGAACAAGCCCAGATGCACATCCTCCTCTTTCATCTTTTGCCTGTGGAACATGAAGAGATGAGCAGCCCATGTGAGATGTCTGTCAGGATGAGCCAGTAGTAGAAAAGCTCTCAGATAGAGAGGGGGCTCCCCTGTCACTCTCCATATAGAGCACCTTAGGGACGTTGCTGAAACTCTTTGATCTTCTTTCACTCCTTTCTTTTCTCCCTTGTCCCCATAAATATTTTTTGAGTATCCTTCAGAGGGTTCTATATGCTGGAAATGAGGTTGCCACTCCTTGGCCTATACTCAAAGGACTTAAAATCAGATTGCTACAGTGATGCAGCCACATCAATGTTCATAGCTGCTCAATTCACAATAGCTAGATTGTGGAACCAACCTAGATGCCCTTCAATAGATGAATGGCTAAAGAAACTGTGGTATATATACACAATGGAATATTACTCAGCCATAAAGAAGAATAAAATTATGGCATTTGTAGGTAAATGGATGATGTTGGAGACGGTTATGCTAAGTGAGATCAGCCAATCCCAAAAATCCAAAGGCCGAATGGTCTCTCTGATAAGTGAATGGTGATGAATTATGCGGGGGGGAAGGTGGCTAGAATGGAGGAAGGATAGCTAGCATAGAGGGAAGGGAGGGGTGGGGTCGGGGTGGGGGGGTAAGAATAATAACAGAATGTGTGACAGACACCATTGCCCTGTGTACATGTATGAACGCACAGATGGTGTGACTCTACTTTGTGTACAACCAGTGAAACAATAGCTGTACTCCATTTGTGTTCAATGAATCAATAAGCAAATAAAAAAAACAAAAAACAAAAGAAAAAACAAACAAAAAAACCCCCCAAAAAACAAAAAACAAAGGTCTGTGAGGAAGGGCATTATGTACAGAGGGCACAGCAAAGATGATGATCTAAGATGGCAAGACTAGCATACAGGTGGCCATGGTGCCCTGAGGGAGAGCAGAGCCTGGTCTGAATCATCATGTGGAAGAATGCTGATCCAGAATCATTTATGCTTTGGACTACGAGCAGGAAATAAACTCCTATTGTGTGAAGCCACCTAAATGTTGGTGTGTGTTTGTTACAGCGCCAGCGCCACCCTAACTGATGCTGTGTGAATCATTGTATGTAGCAGTTAAGGAGATCCGAAGGAAAGGTGGACACTTGAGCTCAGGCCAATTATCACCTCGGCAGCAGTGGGAGTCCACGGAAGAGCCAAAGGGATGCTGGCCTCCCCCTGTGGCTTGCTGTTGCAGCTAGTCTGAGCCAGAGGCTCTGTCCCACTGTAATGTCAACTCAGAAGGCAGCATTTCCAGACTTTTGTCACGTCACCAGGAGCTCTTGATCCTCTAATTAAGCAATAATGTGCTTGTCCAATAAGTACCATATGGTTGCAATGAATCAAGACCAAATTATCTTAGCTCTAAAAATTAATATTACCGATGATGACAATAAAATCTCACAATTTTATATCTGATTTTCTTCAGAAGAGCTCAGAAAGCAAGTATTAAAATAAATGTCCAAATATCCTACCCACTGTAGCTTTAGAAGAAATGCAGACCCACAGAGAAGTTGGGGGAATGGCTTCAGATTTTAAAAGAAGATTCAAATCTTCCTCTTGTTTTTATCTCAGATCCCATAAAGATAGCTAATCTTTTCTAGCAAAAAGCCAGAATAGGATTAGGGAAATGGGATTATCTCAGTGTCCCAATAAGGGACTGAAAGTTAATTAGACTACAAATTGCCAAGATTGGAGAGAGCCAGAGTAGACTTACCCTGATGAACTGGAGAGAGGATAAAGTTGGGGACAGGGACTGGGGTGAGGAAATGGGCATCCTTGATAGGGAACCAGGAGGGAATGGGCAGCCATGGTCAGGGCTTTGCTAGTCTAGGAGTGCCAGGTAACAACAGAGGTGATGAGTAGAGGAATTCGTTAGTGTATATTGAATTCTGAATGAATGGATGGTTGAGGACGGAGACTGGCATCTGTCCAAGAGAGACAGGGCTTATCATGAGCAAGGTAAAAGATGGGATAAGCACGTGCCCAGGCAGAGGGTGGAGGAGAGTGTGCCCAAGGGAGGGGTGGCACAAGTCTCTTATTTAGGAGTGACAACAGAAACGTGCAAGAATTTCTGTGTGGCCCTAACCCAGGTCCACCTCTTCCTTGACTCAAGATGCTACGGGGTGACCTGGGGCAGTGAGGAGAGTGGGTTTTTAGGGGAGTGTTAGAAAAGTTATGAGTCATGGAGTTTTAAAAAGTTGCCAAAGAGACTGTGGAGACATTATTTGGTCAGTTCTCCATTTCCAGGCAGTCCGTTACCATAAAATATTTTCATTAACCTTTTATTCAGCAGATATTAATGAATTGGCTATTATGTGTTTTTCTTAACTCTAGCAGAGTTTATAATTAAGATGATCATATAATTTACCATCCATACCAGGCCACAGTTGAGAAAGAAAGGCACCATTAAAAATGACGGGGGGGTGCTGGGGTTGTGACTCAGTGGTAGAGCGCTTGCCCAGCATGTATGAGGCCCTGGGTTTGATCCTCAGCACTGCATATAAATAAATAAATAAATAAATAAAGGTCCATTAACAACTACAAAATTTTTTTAAAAAATGATGTGGGGACAAGAGGCATGTCCAGACTGGCCCAGATAAGCTGGGGTCTTTGGTCACCCTGGCTGACCATCAGTGGGACATGTAGTCACCCCATTCAAAACTGGGTGGAGTGAGAAGCATGCTGAATGTACCAGGCAGGTTTCCACCTGAAATCCCCATCTTCTGCCAGGAGTGGGACTCCCTTCCTCCCTGCCTGAGCTCGTTATCAGGGCTGATGTAAGCCTGATCTCATGCCTCCCCACCACCACTCCAGCCCCTGACTAGGTTTGTGATTTAACCTATCTGTGCCTCTGCGTCCTGATCAGGGAGTTAGTACCTTCCAGGTTCTGGATTTACATATGACATAGTGCCTGATGCAACGTAAGCACCTTGCGTGATGGGGCTATCACTATGATTAACTCAGTACTTTGGTAACTTACCCAATGGCTCTGTGCTTTAGTTTCCTCATCTGGGAAACAGGGACAATAACACCTGCCTTTTAAGGGCCTGGAATTCAATAAAAGTTACTCCCCTGCCCCCCTTAGAATCAGCAGCAGACATCAAAGGATGAGTTTTAATACTTTCCATGCAAGTTCACAAATTTATTACACAATATATTTAGATGTGGTTAAAGAACTTCTCACTGAAGTGACAGAGGAGCTGCCCAAAGGGGAGGAAGTAGAGAGAGGGATGTGTGGCCTTACATGGAAAAGATAAGCAGGAACCCAGATAGATGGAGGGCCAGTCTTCCTGGTACCCTCAGGCAATAGAGAAACCTCTAGGAGCAGCAGAGCATGTGGCCTTTGTCTCAGGATAGAAACCAGAGGGACTTCTCTAAATTAGGAAGATGAGGCACTTGGGTACCTGTACAGTCATAAAAGAGACCATCTCTTTCACTTTTAGTGTTTGACCTCTAGCCAGAAGCCATGGGGTTCACAGAACTATTTTAGGTACTTTGAATTTTATTTTTACTTTATTAAGTTCATCTATAAAACAGGAAGTTATATTTTTAAAAATGTTTTTATAATGGAAAATTTCAAATATGATCAAAGTAAAGAGACTCACATGCTGAGTTTCCCTGTCTCCATCTCTTAGATTTGGATTCTTCAATAACACTTGCCAATTTGTTTTATCTATTTCCCTTCAGACTATTTTTATTTTGTTCTGAAAATTTGAAAGCAAATTCCAGCCATTATTTAATTCATCTGTAAGTACTTTAGTCTGCATCATTAGCAAACAAGTGCTATTTATTTTATGTGTCTGTGTCATCCCAGACAGCAACCACAACAAAAGCCAGGAGACCCTTAACATCGTCTAATGCTCAGGTCATATTTAAATTTTCCTTAACATCTTTCCACAGTTGGTTGGTTTGAATTGGAACCTAAAAACATCTAAGCATGATGTTTGCTCACATGTCTTGTAACTCTCTTTTGATCCCTAATGGTCCCCCTCCCATTTGGAATCTCATTTGTTGAAAAAACTGGATCAGTTGCCCTGTAGAATGGCCCACATTTTGACTTGGTTGATTACTTCCCCATTTTGTCATTTAATTTGTTCTTCTGTATTTTCTCTTACCTAGAAGTTGGATTCGGATCCTGCTTGTTTGGAAGGGAAGGTCGAGGCTATTCTGGTTGGGGTTGTACTCTTCCTGTATCACACCAGGAAACACTTTTAGTGATGCTGAGACTGCTGAGCAGGCTTCGGGGTTGTTGGCCGCCTACCTCGTCCATTAGAGAGTTCCCCATCAACCTTTCTCCCAAAGGTCCCAGCATCCATGGTCGATTGCTGCCCAAGCCATTATTTCATTAGGGCTGGTGAAATGTTCAGTTTTGCATTCTATCATTCCTTTTTTATTTGATAGTTGAGAATGCTTCCTCAACTCTTGGGTTATCCTGAATTATAGTTTGACAGACAAAGCGCAGGACAAGTGCTTTCTCATCATTGACCACTTTTCAGAGTAATGAGTTAGTGCCCTAGAAAAGGAGGATAGATCTTTAATTAATTCATTAAACAAATATTTATTGAGTTCAGAGTATATGCTGGGCATTAATCTAAATCCTGATGGCTCAGCAGTGAACAAAACAGCACAAATCCCTGCTTTCTTAGAACTTAGGTTCCAGTGGGGGAAGATAGGCAATAAAAAGCAAGTGCATGTATTGTTAGGTCGTGACAAGAGCTACAGAGAGAAATGCAGCAGGACACGGGTATAAGGATTGCTGGGGGTTGGGCAGGATTTGGGCTTACAATTTTAAATAGGATCAGGAAGGCTCAGGAGAAGGCCAACATCTGAAGAAGGTAAAAAAAAAATGTTGGTGAGGAACATGCCAGCAGATCTTGAGGTGGGAGTGTGCCTGGGGTGGGTAGGAATCAATGACAAGGCCAGAGTGACTGGTATGGAGAGAGGGAAGGGACAGTTGGTGGCAATGGGGCCAGTGAGGCAGAGGCAGATCATGCAGGGTCTGGTAGACCATTTAAGAACATTAGTTTTTCTCTCTTGAATAAGATGCATAACTGCTGAAGGATTTTCAGGAGAGGTATGACACGAGCTAACTTATTTTTTAAAAGATCCCTCTGGCTGCTTCAGGAGGAGGACATAGACAGGTAAGGATAGAACAGAGTTTAGATTTAGAAATAGAATGTCTTCGGCCCCAGTCAAGCTTCCTCCTTGTCAGATGGTGCCTGGCAAGGGAGATGGAGGACACTTCATGCATGGGGAGTCTGTGCATCTGGCCAGAAGCTGGACTAGAGACAGCTAGTCTCTGAAATTCCTAGGTGTAGTGTTCTCCTTGGCACATTGAGTGCTTCATGACATTAAACCCGAGGGCAGAGTCCTCCCCAGACCCTACCAGAATGACTCTATGTCCATCACCCCAGAGGAGTGGAATTCCATTCCATTCTAAAAATTTGATGCATGGGAAAAACGCCACCACTTGACCCATTTCCCTTTATGGCAGGTACATGTCTGTTGGATCATCTTCACCATCACTGAAAAATTGGTGTTGGCTAATCACGTACATCCAGTGGACATTTCTATTTCAGAGTCAGGTCAGCATTTGCCATGGAGTATGCCATCCATCTGTCTTGGGTAATCACCTTAACCATGGTGAGGGTTGGCTAACCTAAGAGGTCCCTCCTTAATGCCAGAAGGAGCAGACCAGCCATCTCCTTTCCATTTGGACTTTTCTAGTGAGCTTGGGGCACACTTCTCATCAGGCTGCCTTCTCAGCATTCAGAGAGCCCTTTTGTGGATGAGCATCTATCTTTGCTTGGAATTCCCGCCTGTCATAGGCTGCTTGTGAATTTCTGGGTGCTTAGCAACCAGGAGAGGGTACGCTACAAGCAACTTCCATCCCTATCAAGTAGCTGTTCCCCCTTGCTCATCCTCTCCTGGCCTCTGGGTTTGTATAGGCAAAGAATAAGCAACTAGAGACACATTCAACCTCAACTTAAACAGTGATTTTATTAAATAAAAAAACTCATCTGAATCTAATTCAAGCAGATCTTGCCTCAAAGAAAGGTCGCAAGCATCCTTTCTTGTCTCTGTTATCATTTCTGATGATTCTCTGCAACCTTCCGAGATTCTTTTCCACAAGCCTCACATCAAGATGAGGCATATCAAGAGAGGTTGTGGTGGAGGGGGACAAGAGGCCAGGCTGCAGGTTTCTTCTCAATTCAAATGCCGTGACAAAAAGGAAGGACATAATGAAGGAAGCAAATGCTCCAAGAAAGTGATATCATGATTTAGAAATGGACTCTAAGCTTCTTATTAAAAGTTGCTTGTTGGGGAAGTGGCAACAGTGTTCAGTGGCTACCAAAAGCATTAGTTAAGCAGAAGTGAAATGCTGGGAGGTATTTGGAACCAGATGCTATTGGGAAGGGAAGGGAACTACCATTTACTGAGTGTTTGCATGGGCCATGTACTGCTAGCTGTTTTTTCTTTAAAAAAAACCTGTAAGAAGCACAAACTAGACTTTTTTTTTCTTCCCATCTGATGAACCTAACTCAGAGTTGATACTGTGTGTAGGATTACGTCCTTCAGACAGCCCAGGGACGCACAGACGGCTTGCCAATGGATCTGAGTTGTTTCGTTTTTCCAGTGCTGGGGGTGGAACCCGTCATGCCAGGCAAGCACTCTACCACTGTGCTACACCCTAGCCCAAAGAACCTAAACCGGAAGCTGAGCAGTTTATGAACACATCTGTATCTAGGAAACTGAACACCAAGACCTGGAGTCTGGGCCCTTTCTGGTGCTGTCACACAAGTCTGTGAGCGTCTCTCTGCTCCTGGAGCATTACCTTCATTTCTTGGATCCTGGACAGACTCTGTGGATTCTTTCAAACCTGGTTCAGAAAGAACCAGGGGACACCTTAGGGACTTCTTCAGGATCAGAGTCTTAGCAGGGCATATGGATGTTCTTTTTTTTTTTTTTCAGAATTTCATGGACCCTGAGAGAAAAATGAAAAGATAGAAGCTATGGGGGTCTCCTCTATTGGTTAGAATAACCTAACATAGATGGTCTTCTGCATAGTTTGACTTACAATTTCTTAAAACTCTACAATGGTGTGAAAATGATATGCATTCAGGAAAAACTTTACTTCCACTTTTGAATTTTGACCTTTTCCCAGGCTAGCAATACGCACTATGATCCTCTCATGGTGCTGGGCAGTGGTCTGGAGCTCCCTGTCAGCCCCACGATCATAAGGGCGAAGAACAACGCATCCTATACAGGGTCCTGTGTTCGTGGCATTTTTCAGATATAAGTATTCAATAAATTACATGATATAGTTAACTCTTAAAATAAGCTTTTATGTTAGATGGTTAGATGATTTTGTCCAGTTGTGAGATAATCTATGTGTTTTGGGCACATTTAAGGTACGCTGGGCTAAGTAAGCTCTGATGTTTGGCAGGTTAAGTGTATTAGATGCATTTTTGACTTGTGTTATTTTCAGCGTACTGTGAGTTTATCAGGATGTAACCTCATCGTGAGTTGAAGAGCATCTGTACTGATTTAATGGGATAAACAAGCATTAAAATGAAAGCTTGATGACTTGGAATTTAAAGTCTTTTATAAAAATCTGAGTGTTTTTCTGTAACACCAAGCAATCATGGTCATTACAGACGTCCTGCCTGCTGGAGCTGGGGCAGCACAGAAGCAGGGGTGGCGCCTTGCTAAAGTGCTCAAAAATCTTTACACCAAGAACACTAATAACCCAATCAATAAATGGACCAAGGAAATGAACAGACACTTTACAGAGGAAGATCTACAAGCAATCAACAGATTTATGAAAAAATGTTCAACATCCCTCGTTATAAGAGAAATGCAAATCGAAACCACCTTAAGATTTCATCTTACCCCAATTAGAATGTCTCTTATTAAGGATACAGGCAACAACAGGGTGTTGGCGAGGATGTGGGGAAAAGGGTACACTCATACATTGCTGGTGGGAGCACAAGTTGGTGCAGCCACTCTGGAGAACAGTGTGGAGATTCCTTAGAAAACTTGGAATGGATCCACCATTTGACCCTGCTATTCCACTCCTTGGCCTATACCCAAAGGACTTAAAATCAGATTACTACAGTGATGCAGCCACATCAATGTTCATAGCTGCTCAATTCACAATAGCTAGATTGTGGAACCAACCTAGATGCCCTTCAATAGATGAATGGCTAAAGAAACTGTGGTATATATATACACAATGGAATATTACTCAGCCATAAAGAAGAATAAAATTATGGCATTTGTAGGTAAATGGATGATGTTGGAGACTGTTATGCTAAGTGAGATCAGCCAATCCCCAAAATCCAAAGGCCGAATGGTCTCTCTGATATGTGAATGATGATGCATAATGTGGGGTGGAATGATGGCAAGAATGGAGAAAGGATAGAGAGCATAGAGGGAAGGGAGGGGTGGAGTTGAGGTTGGGGGGTAATAATAACAGAATGTGTGACAGACATCATTGCCCTGTGTACATGTATGAATGCACAGATGGGGTGACTCTACTTTGTGTACAACCAGAAAAACAATTGCTGTACTCCATTTGTGTTCAATGAATCAAAAAATTAAAAAAAAAAAAAAAAAGAGTTACGGAGCATTCCCTGGGGCTACATTTAGTGAACTGATGTTCTTAGCCAGGTTCCTGCTCAGGTGAGTTGTCCAGCAACAGAAGAGAAAAATTAAACTTATTAGTGAGTTCAGCACCCTAGACCATGGACATCCTTAGATTCAACGGCTTTTTTTGTTTATTTGTTTTTTGTTTTGCTTTTGAGATAGGGTCTTGCAGTGTTGCCCAGGCTGGTCTCCAAATCTTGGGCTTCAGTAATCCTCCTTCCTCAGCCTCAGTGGCTGGGACTACAGGCATGTACCACTACACCCAGTGACCCATTGACTCTTTAAGGTTGGAAGGACCTTTGAGGTCATCTAGCCAATTGCCCCATCTGATGCTTGATTAGTAATTGCTGCAAACACTCCAGGTTATGCATACTGAGTGTTGACCCAGATCCCTATTATTGTTAGAGAATATTATTATAATTACTGGAATGCTGCTAGAATGTTGGCTTCAGATCTGAACCCTCAAATTGGAAGAGATTCAGCAAGAAGGACATCCAGAGGAAGGAACAGACGTGACTGAAGTGAAAAAGTGAGAGGATGACAAAAGAGCCAGTCTGTGGGTCAAAAGGAACAACCAAAGCTACATGATAATGACCAAAAATGAGCACTGGGAAGTCAAGTCAGAAGTGTGCTTCCTCTGTGCTCATTGGATGCTAGCTCTTGCCTTCCTACCTTTGCCTTATTTGCCCTCCCAACCATTGTGCATCTGCTTGCCTGACTGCCTGAGAGCTGGCTGCCTGAGAGCTGGCTCCTACCATGTTCCCTCTGTGCTTTGAATGAAACTTCCATGGTTTATCTTCATCTCGCAAAACAAAGGTCAAACTTTCTTAGCTTTGTTTTTAAGGCCCCATCCTTCTGTCTCCACCCTTCAATACCAGATGTTGTTTTGATCAGTTGGGTCCACCCACTGCCCCCTGAGTGGGCTTGCTTTCAGTCTTTGCTCATGCCTGGTAGAATGGGGAGACATCCTCCAGTTCCCTGCAACCTCCATTAGTATCTAGCAGAAGGTTGAACACATGGTGGATGAATGAATGAATGAAGCTTCTTCCTGAGTAAACAAACGTACAGGTATAAACACACACCTACATCCAGAAATCACACATTCCTAAGTGCAGATGGAGAGAAGGAACCCCTTTTCTCCCTGGTGTCTGCCAAGGGTGAGGTGCCTGGAGCAGAATAAGTGTCCACCTGGGGTGCAGTGGGAGGGAAAAGCATTAGGGTAGAAGCGTTGGTTCTTGTTCTTTCTTGGAACCAGCATCTGTTAGGAAGCCCAGCAAGGCCTGAGCACTGGCAAGCCTGGCATGGAGCCCTTCTGCTCACAGAGGAAGCGAAATGTCCCAGCAGGATGAGTCAGTGGGAGAATGGAACCAGGGAGTGAGTCACTTCATGGGGAGAGACTATAGGATCTTCGCTGCTCAAAGATATTTTAGGTCTTGGTAGGCTTTTCCCACTTGTCTGATTTAGATAGAAGTTTGGGACACATGACTGCAGGGCATAAATTCTCAGATGGAATGCAAAAAGCTTCCCTAGTGCTGCCTTCTAGAACATATTTGCCAATAGGGAGGAAGTAAAGGGAGGGATTAAGAAGACTGGCTTTGGAGCCAGGCAGACTGGGTTCCAATCACAGTGCTTCCCAGAACCACCTGGGGTCCTTGTGTGAGTTGTTTAATCTCTGGAAGATTCATCTTTTATCACTTTCAAAATGGGGGCTGTCTTGAGTGTCAAGTGAGATCATGCATTTGTTGACTCAGCAGGTATCCACGGAGTCCCACTGTGGGCCTAGCACAGAGCCAGGTGCAGGATGGTGAGTGTAGCATGCGGTCCCTGCCCTCTGGGGGGTTACCACTAGGGGGACTCCTGTGTCAAGCAGGTAGCGTGGTGCCTTGTGAATGGGAAGGGCTCAGAACATGACAACTGTTACAGTCATGATGACCTTTATGATTCCCTCTAAGTCCACAAATCTCTTTGCACCTGTTTCTTTATAAAATATGGAGGTGAAATGAAATCCTGTCAAAGGGGCAGTTTCTGAGCCTCTGGTTTTTGAGTTCATGTCCTATGAGAAGCAATCAGATAGCCAGATAGCCAGAAGTTGCCTCGTCCAGGCATCTAGTGTGGGCACAGTTAACATGATCATGACAGACCGATGTGCTGAGCTGAAACACACAGGAGAACACTTGAGCCCGGTATTTATATTCCAGAACTCCATTGCCTAAACACACGATGGGGGAAAGTCGCCTGACAATAGCTCACGTGCAAAACAAGACCATCATCAACATCGGATATTTTATTTTATTGTGATCAAGGCTGCTAAAAATAGTATACAATCCCAGGTTGCATGCACATATGAATAGTGAATGGTGTGTAGACCAGGGGAAGAAAAATAAGAGTAACAGTAGATAATATTTTGGAGTTTTTATAGGCCCAGAGACCTATACACACATCATTTAATTACAGATTTTTATTTAATCCCTACACTAACCTCATGGGGTGACTGTAATTATTGTTGCCATTTTATAGGTGAGAGCACTAGAGCTTAGAGAGTTTAAGTAATGGGATTGTGAGGGATGGTTTGCCTGTGACCCATAATAAACAGCAGAGGACCCAGGCAAAAAGATGTACTTTAAAAAGAGTCATGGAGAGAGGGGATTAGCCGGTTCTGATTGCTTGTTGAAAAATTCAGACCAGAGGGTGGATGGATGATAGAACTTCAGTAAGGAGCTGTTTAGAAATGGAACATGTGAAGAGGTCACCAAGGAGTGCCTCTCCCCGAAAGCATTCCAGCAGGGGTTGGGGGACCATCTCGGATTGGAAAGGGAATTTAACCTTGGGAGGGAACTGACCAGACGATGTATGAGTTTTGGTCTGCTAAAAAAGGATGTATCTGCCTTGAACCCATGTGACCTTCTTTAATGATAACCCTGACCACCAGGTAACACAAAGGAGGTAACACTGGGGAAAGCAGATCCCAAGCACCACATTCTCCCAGTGAGAGCACAACCTGGGCATTGTTATGGGGTAGGTTCATGCACCCTAGGGTGTTTAGCTGATGGGTGTCTTTTGCTTCTACTTCTGCTGGGCCCCTCTCCCAATGCCTGTCCCAACTCTTTCTCCTTACTGGGATATTTCACCCTCCTCCACCACCTTAAATTGAAATCTGCTCACACATGTGGAGGTATCACAGTCTCTTTACATATTGGTGAGTCAAGTTCATAAAATCTAAAGTCATCCCTGGAAAATGGCTTCTCTACAGAAATTGTTTTAGGGAGAAGTGGTCAGTTTAACCCCACAACACCCTCCTGTCCTTGGTCTGATTTATCCAGGAAATATTTGTCTAGTGCTCACTGCGGAGCAGAGCTGTGCCAGGGCTGGATTCTCAGGTGACTTCGATGTGCTTTCCTGTGTCCCTAAGTCTAAGGGGACGCAGTCCCTGAGCCTTGTGATGAGGCACACACAGCCCTGTGGCATGCAGGAGGGGCGCCTACCCAGAGGCCACCTGGGCAGGGCTTGGTGGTTCTGTCCTAGGGTAGGAAAGATGTTGGAATCAACCAGTGTTGGTTCCATGCTCGGTCCACCACGTGCTGGGTAAGCCTGGGCAAGTTCCTTAACCTTTCTGAACCTCTGCTATTCACTTATTAAATGGGGATAATGCTACTACTTCCTATGTGTGATTCTGTGAAAGTCAAGTGAAATGAGTTAATGTAGGGAAGCCACTTAGCATAATCCCTGGCTCAAGGAAGGAAAGCTCCTTTCCCTTTCCTGTTTTAAGGGTAAGATCCTCAACTTGAGCTACGGGAGTCTTTACAGCAGAATTTTGGAAACACCCCGTTCTCAGGAACAGTTTCTGGAGGATGAAATTCAGGGTGCCTCCTCTACGGATTCTGTTTTAGTGAGTATGGGAGGGGCTGCACAGGAATCTGAGAAGTTCTTTGAGTCATTCTGATTGGAGACCTGCTAGAACATGCACACGTACTTCTTGACTTATGATGGGCTCACATCAAAATCAGCCCATTTTTCAAGTAAGTATTGTAAATAAAAACACATTGTATACACCTAGCCTATGAATATCCTAGCTCAAGGACACAGCCTACTTTAGGGTGTTAGTTTTTTCACATTATGATCTTGGGGATGACTGGGAGCTGTGGCTTGCTGCTGCTGCCTTGTGTCTTCAGAGGGGATCAGATTGAATGTCATTAGCCTAGGAAGAGACCAAAATTAAAAACCTGAAATGTGATTTATACTGAATGCATAAGCTTTTGCACGATCATAAAGTTAAAAAAAATCTTAAATTGAATCATTGTAAGTTGGGGAGCATCTGTATACAAAAAAAGTACATATATATAGCGTGTGCATTTTTCTGGAGAGGGACTCCCCTACTTTTCGTCAGTCCCAAAATGCTTCATGACTCCACAAAAATTAAGAAGTGCTCTTGGGTGTTGTGTGCACTGAGCAGGGACAGTGGTTTGGAGAGTTTGGGTTTAGTATGTGTAGTAGACCCGGTTTCTAGCCTTGCTGGGTCCTGGTCCCTGCCCCTCACTCCAGGAGATGTTCAAGGAAATAGGAACAGGTGGATGGTTGCAGGACTCTCCAGAAGGTAGATAAGCAATTGGGGAAATGGGTATCTTATCAGCTCTGTCTCTTGGGGCTCTTCGGATAGTCAGTTGCAGCCAGCCTGAAAAGGTGACATGGAAAATGTTTCAGCTTGCTTCCAGTGAATGTAAAATCTGTTATGAATTACATCCGTCTGAGTGAAAGAGGGAGGCAGAGAGAGATTTGGTGAGTGTGCACAAGAGCTGACCTGTGTATGGTAGGTCTGAAAGCTCTTGAAATTTTTCCTGATTGGCCCAATCCTTTTCTGTACGAAATCACTTTGCATTCCATACCTCATTGCCTATAGCTTCTGACTTACTGGCAAGGCAAACGTGCACCAGAGAGGGACGAACTTCTCTGAAGGATTTTTACGTGTGTGCATGAAAAGCAGACAGGAAGGGACATTGCTCCTGTTTAGCAGCTGAGAGGACTTGTTTTTGCTGTGTCTTCTGAGGCACACACAGTCACCATGGTTGATCTGGTTCCCTCATAACTCGAGATAAGTTTGGGTTAGTTCATAGTCTTTGGTGAAGACTTTGGGGCACGGGTTCCTTTGTTGTTTCGAGTCAGAGCGAAGTGTGGACCACATCGCTTGAGGGTGTGATATGCCTGCACCATGAGGCTGTGTGTCTCAAGTGTCTTTCTACATAGTGTGTTCAACTGCACTCTCATTTGTTCAGCAGGTCTTTCCTGCTTGTCTCCCATGTAGGCTCAGTCATAGGCGCTGGTAGTGTATTGGGGATCAAGGCTGAGTCTCACCCCTGTAAAGCTTATGTTCTAATGAGAAGACAGGCAAATAAGGCAGTGTGATGCGGCAGGCAGAGAATCTTGCTCACTAAGTCTGTCTCCTCCCAAGACTCAGTGTCTTCCTATTCCCACTTTCTCTATCCCCAAACGTCCTAATTAGCACTAGGATCTAAATGACTCATGATGAATTGAAATGCTACCCTTCCCATGAGTGTTTGCTTTTTAACTGGGGTTAAAGTCTTTCAGGGATGTGGAGCTAGCTGTTTTAGGGAGGTGGGCCCCACTAGAAGTCATGGAATCTCACAGTGAGGGGCTCATTGCTCCCCGCTGGCTGTATTTGCAACCTGACAGAGCCGCAGCTCATTTACCATGCTGTTGCCAAGCAATGGGAAAGTTCAAAAGTCACCCTCTTTCCCCCCCTCAAATTCTCTCTCTCTGGTTTCTCTCTTCTTTGTCACTCCCACTTTACCAGTGGCCCCTGATTCCTCTCTATTTTAATGTGAGGAAGGCAGGCAAGGGAAACAGGGAATGAGGGTCCTGGGGCAGGGAAGGAGCCTTCCCTCCTCTGGCCTGGTGCACCTTCTCTATGCCTCCCCCCTTCTTGTCTGCTCCCTGCATACCTTCACGGCCTCACCCTGACCCCACAAAGCTTGTTGGCCTGACAGTGCCTGTCTCCTGGCCAACTCTTGTGGCCAAGTTGTGTCACCTGGAAGTTCACATGTTGAAGTCCTAATCCCTGACTATAGGCATGTGACTGTATTTGGAGATATGGTTTTAAATGAGGCAAATAAGTTAAAATGAGGTGTTAGGTTGGGCCCTAATCCAGTATGAGAGATCTACCTAGGGAAGACCACATGGAATCAGGGAGAAGATGGTCAACACCAAGCCAAGGTCATAGGCCTCAGGAGAAGCCACCCCTGCCCACACCTGGATCCCAGACTTCCAGCCTCCAGAATGTGAGGTCGGTTTCTGTTGTTGAAGCCACTCTTCCTCTTGGTAGCCGCAGAGCACTGCCACAGACCCTGTTGTGGCCCATGCGTAGCCTCCCTGAATCCTTGCTCTTCCTTTCTCCTGTGCCTTGCCCTCTTTGTCCAGCAGGGTTCCAGTGGGCTCCCTGAGGGTTGCCTAGACTTCCTGCAGCGTCTTAGACTCTTCTGGCCCCTGCTGATGAGTGCCCAACAAATGCTCGTGGCTGGATGGATTGGTTTTCTCCACCAGGCCACCAATCGTTTCCCTGACCACAGTCTGGCTCCTTGTTCCCAGCACCTCACCCAGTCCCCCACTTGGAGGAGGCAGTGGCCAGATTCACGTCAGCAGCTGCTCCCTCTGTGGGCTGTGGTTTTCGATGAGCTGCTTTTCAGGCCTCTCATCTTTGTGGGAAACCTGCCCAGCCCACGACTGATTTGAATGGATTGTTGCAGTGACGGTTTCCTTTCCCCACAGTGTGCTGCGCCGATGGCCTTGTACAGGCTTCCTTCTGGGGCTTCTGGGCACAGCCCTCAGCTGTGTGGTGGGCCTGGGCCACTTCTCTATGGACAGGATGGAAGGCCTGGGGAGCTGGGTGAAGTGAGCCACCCACTTTCCCCCTGGGGAAAGATGGTTTGTGTGCAGTGGTTCCTGAGGTGGCAGTGGGCCACAGGGAGACGCCCACTGATGGAGTGGGAACCTCTTTCTGTGAGGAACGTGCCTTCTACTCAAGGGAACTTGGGTTTAAGTGTTTCCCTTTTTCCCAGTGCTGGGGCTGGGATCCAGAGCCTTGTACATGCCAGGGTGGCGCTCTGTCAATGGCGCTGCCTCAGCCCTAACTTTTCACTTGACAGAATGAAGGGTGGAAGGGAAGAGAGGTTGAGAGATTTCTAGAGGTCAGGATCTGAGAGACAGCTGAGATGGAGACAGAGAGTTGGAGAATAAGAAATACACAGATGTGTAGGACGAGAGTGAGGGATCCCCGAAGATCCACAAAGGAAGAAAGATGACAGAATAAAAAGTGGCCAGAGAGAAGTACTAGGGGAGAGGAAGAGGAGAGATGAAGAAGCCCAGAAGATGCAGCAGCAGCATTGCTTGTGAATTTATTAACCTCACCTTGTTCATAGCTTGTGCCTGGGATATAGTACTTATGAATTTGCAGAGTATATTTTTAATGTGGATATCAATTTAGTAATGATAGGTTTTCTTGAAGGACTAGTATAAGCTAGCTACTGTGTGTGCCAAGGCATTTGTAAACATGACTTCCTTTAATCCTTATGACAGTCCTCAGGAGGCTGTCAGCCCCACTCTATAGCAGAGGTGAGTGAGGCCCTGAGCAAGTCACATGGCTAGCCAGGAAAGAACTGGGACTTGGTGCTCAAGTCTGTCTGACTCCAAAGATTATCATTTTTTTTTCTTTTCTTAAAATTTTATTTTTTCTAATTAGTTATACGTGATAGTAGAATGCATTTTGACACTTCATACATAAAGGTAGTGTAACTTCTCATTCGTCTGGATGTACATGATGTAGAGTGACACAGGTCATGTAATCATATATGCACACAGGGTGATAATGTCTGATTAATTCTACTCCCATTCCTACTCCCATTCCTCCTTCTCTCCTTTCACTCCCCTCCATTTAGTCCAAAATACCACTATTTTCTCCCCACCTTATTGTAAATTAGCATCCACATATCAGACAAAACATTCAGCCTTTGGTTCTTTGGGATTGGCTTATTTCACTTAGCATAATATTCTCCAGTTCCATCCATTTACTGGCAAATGCCAT
This sequence comes from Glaucomys volans, assembly GCA_020662805.1. NCBI lineage: Eukaryota > Metazoa > Chordata > Mammalia > Rodentia > Sciuridae > Glaucomys > Glaucomys volans. Next base: position 904,227 of record JAJEJO010003265.1, read on the forward strand.
AATTTCATTCTTCTTTAAGGCTGAGTAATATTCCATTGTGTATATATACCACAGTTTCTTTATCCATTCATCTGTTGAAGGGCATCTAGGTTGGTTCCATAGTTTAGCTATTGTGAATTGAGCTGCTATAAACATTGAATGCATCACTGTAGTATGCTGATTTTAAGTCCTTTAGGTATAAACCAAGGAGTGGAATGACTGGGTCAAATGGTGGTTCCATTCCAAGTTTTCTGAGGAATCTCCATACTGCTTTCCAGAGTGGTTGCACCAATCTGCAGTCCCAGCAGTGTATGAGTGTACCTTTTTCCCCACATCCTTGCCAACACTTACTGTTGCCTGTGTTCTTGATGATTGCCATTCTGACTGGAGTGAAATGGAATCTCAGTGTAGTTTTGATTTGCATTTCTCTAATTTTTAGAGATGCTGAACTTTTTTTTCATAAGGTTGTTGATTGATTGTATTTCTTCTTCTGTGAAGCGTCTGTTCAGTTATTTTGAATGTATGTGACA
>JAJEJO010003266.1:0-20624 GCA_020662805.1 Glaucomys volans
GGATAGCTCTGTCCAATGGTGGGTTCATTCCAAATTTTCTGAGGAATCTCCATACTGCTTTCCAGAGTGGCACACAAATTTGCAACTCCACTGGCAATGTAAGAATGTGTTTTTTTCCCCACATCCACACCAACACTTATTATTGCTTGTGTTCTTGATAATAGTCATTGTAATTGGAGTAAGATGAAATCATACTGTGCTCTTAATTTGCATTTCTCTAATTACTAGAGATAATGAGCACTTTTTTTATATATTTGTTGATCACCTGTATATCTTCTTCTACGAAGTGTCTGCCCAATACCTTAGCCCATTTATTGATTGGGTTCTTTGCATTTTTGGTGTAAAGTTTTTGCATTCTTTATGAATTTTGGAGATTAGTGCTCTGTCTGAACTGTGTGTGCAAAAGATTTTCTCCCATTCTGTAGGCTCTCTTTTTACATTATTGATTGTTTTCTTTTCTGAGAAAAACCTTTTTAGCTTGAATCCATCCCCCTTTATTGATTCTTGCTTTTATTTCTTGTGCTCTGGGAGTCTTGTTAAGGAAGTCTGGTCCTAAGTCAATATGATGAAGAAATGGTCCAACTTTTTCTTCTATTTGGTGAAGGGTCTCAGGTCTAATTCCTAGCTCCTTGATCCATTTTGAATTGAGTTTTGTGCAGGGTGAGAGATAGGGTTTTAATTTCATTTTACTGCATATGGATTTCCAGTTCTGCCAGAACTATTTATTGAAGAGCCTAACTTTTCTCCCTTGTATGTTTTTGGCATCTCTGTTTACTATGAGATAACTATATTTATATGGTTTTGTCTCTGTGTCTTCTATTCTGTAACATTGGTCTACCTATTTTGGTGTCTTTACCATGACACTTTTGTTACTATTGCTCTATGATAGTGTTTAAGGTCTGGTATTGCAATACCTCCTGCATCATTCTTCCTGCCCAGGATTGCCTTGGATATTCTTGGCCTTTTGTTCTTCCAGATCAATTTCATGATTGCCTTCTCTATTTCTATGAGGAATGTCATTGGGATTTTAAATGGAGTTGCATTAAATCTGTTTGTTGCCTTTGGAAGTATGGCCATTTTGATAATATTAATTCTGTCTATCCAAGAACATGGGAGAGTTTTCCATCTTTTAAGGTTTCCTTTAATTTCTTTCTGTAGTGTTCTCTACTTTTCATTATAGAGATCTTTCACCTCTTTTGTTAGGTTGATTCCCAAGTATTATATTTTTTTGAGGCCATTGTGAATGGAGTAGTTTTCCTAATTTGTCTTTCAGAGGATTCATCACTTGTGAGTAGAAATGCATTAGACTTATCTGTGTTGATTTTATATACTGCTATTTTACTGAATTCATTTATTAGTTCCAGAAGTTTTCTGATGGAGGTTTTTGGATCTTCTAAATATAGAATCATGTCATGGGCAAATAGTGATAGCTTAAGTTCTTCTTTTCCTATTCATATCCCTTTAATTTCTTTGATCTGTCTAATTGCTGTGGCTTGTATTTCAAGCATGATGTTCAATAGAAGTGTTGAAAGTGGGCATCCCTATCTTGTTCCAGTTTTTAGAATGAATGCTTTCAGTTTTTCTCCATGAAGAATGATGTTGGCTGTGGGTTTAGCATTGATAGCCTTTACAATGTTGAAGTATGTTCCTACTATTCCTATTTTTACTAGTGTTTGGTGTGCTGTATTTTATCAAGTGCTTTTTCTGCATCAACTGAAATAATCATATGATTCTTAACTGTAAGTCTGTTGATGTGGTGAATTACATTTATTGATTTCTGTATATTGAACCAACCTTGCATGCCTTGGATGAAACCCACTTGATCATGGTTCACTATCTTTTATATATATTTTTGTATGCAGTTTGTTCAACTTTGTTAATAATTTTTGCATCTATGTTCATTAGGGATATTAGTTAGTTTTGCTGGATATAAGATTCTTGGTTGGCAACCATGTTCTTTCAGAGCTTGAAATATATTGTTCCAGGCCCTTCTAGCTTTTAGGGTTTGGACTGAGAAATCTGGTGATATCTGTATTGGTCCCCCTAAATGTAATCTGATGCTTTTCTCTCACAGCCTTTAAAATTCTATGTTTATTTGGGATGTTAGGCAATTTCATTTTAATGTGCCTTAGTGTGGATTTGTTGTAATTTTGTGCATTTAGTGTTCTGCTAGCCTCTTGTAGTTGATTTTCCATTTCATTCTTCAGGTTTGGGAAATGTTCTGATATTATTTCATTGAATAGGTTGTTCATTCCTTTGGTCTTATCTCTGTGCCTTCCTCAGTCCTGATAATTCTTAAATTTGGTCTTTTCAAGATATTACATAGTTCTTGTAGATTCCGTGCATTATTTCTTACCATCTTCTCTGTTTGGTCAACTTTATCTTCAAGATTAAATATTTTGCCTTCATTGTCTGAGGTTCATTCTTCCAAGTGATCTAGTCTGTTGGTGATACTTTCCATTGATTTTTTCATTTGGTTTATTGTTTCCTTCGTTTCAAGGATTTCTTTTTTTTTTTTTTTTTCAGAATCTCTATGTCTTTGCTGAAATGATCTTTTGCTTCCTGCAGTTGCTCTTTTAACTGTTCTTTGGAGTGATTGTTCATTGCCTGCTTTTGCTCTCTTACCTCATCCTTTGCTTCATGAATCATTTTAATTATGTATATTCTGAACTTTTTTTCTGACGTTTCTTCTACTATGCTGTCATTGAATTCTATTAATATAGTGTCTTTGTTTGGAACAGTTTCTTCCCTTGTTTTTTTCATATTGTTCATGTAGCTTTCCCTCCAGCAGTGCAGATATGGGGTATTGCAATTTCCACCCTTTAGGCTTATAGTAGCCCTTCAGGTTTCCAAAACCTCTTCTTTAAATGGGAGATCAATATCAGCAGCATCCAGTACAGACAATATGCAGCCCTAAACCAAATAGCTCCTCTGAAGATCTTAACAGTATTGTTGTAATAAAAGAGAGGATGAGTTCAAATATTATCTATAGTATAACGAATAGATTTGCAATGAGGTCTATATTTTCTAATGGCGGACAAAGGGGATGGGAAGGGGCATAGGATGTAACTGTTAATGGGATAAAAAAGTGTATATAGAAGTACTAGATCATAGAAGAGTGAAAGTGGAATCAAAAGAAGTTGGTTGTTAGCATGAGAAAAGGAAGAATGTGACTCTGAGGAAACAGGTAAACAAAAGGAAAATAGAGTGAGAAAAATAAAGAAATAAAATAATTTTCAAAAAGGAGAAAAAAAAACTACACTATACCAGTCATATATACTTTGCAAACCTCCCAGTCTTCAATAGCCTGATGCATGAGAGGTACCTGACAATGAGCTTCCAGTCTCTAGCAGGTGTCTCAAGATGGCAGCTTCTGCTTCCAGGATAATCCAAGATGGCTACATTGGCTTCCAAATGTGTTGGCAAATGGGGAGCTGCAGCATGGACCACAGGTGCCGAGTCTGCATGGGGTGCTGTAGGTGGGGCCAAGGTTCCTGGAGGCAGGGTGTTGTTGGTGTGGCTTGAGGTCCTGCAGGTCCTGGCTATTGTCCCAAAATGGCGACCACCACATGTAACCAAACCTGTGGGTACTGTGACAATGGGCTTTCGGGCAACAGCGGGCAGCAGGCAATCTGCTGGCAGTCTGAAGTCTAAGGGTGGGTGGTCAGCAGGTGGTCCTCAGGCAGTAAGTTTTGGGTAGGTGAAAGGCTGGTGATGGGCAGCAAGAGGTAGGCAAATAGGTAAATGGTGGGTGATAAGCAGCAGTCAGTGAGCAATCTGCACTCAAAAAGTAGGTGATAGGCTGGCAGATGGTGGGTGATTGTGGTGGACAAATGAGGTAAACAGCAGGGGGTTGATAAGCAGCAAAGACAGCCTCACAGAAAAACAGATTTTCCTTTCCTTCAAATCTGAGTTTTGAATTATGGAGTGACAAGTAACAGAGCCTCCTTCTAGTCCACCATCTCTGACTTCTGTCTTGTTTATTCTTGATTTTACTTCTTGAGCTTTAAGGGTCTTGTTAAAGAAGTCAGTTCCTAAGCCAATGGTTGAGATTTGGACCTACTTTCAATTCTATTAGGCACAAGGTCTCTGCTCTAGGGCATAAGTCCTTGAAACACTTTGAGCTTAGTTTTATGCAGTGGATATACAGGTTTAGTTTAATTTTGCTGCACGTGGAGTTCTAGTTTTCCCAGCACCATTTGTTGGAAAAGCAATCGTTTCTCCAGTGAATGTTTTTGGCACCTTTGTCTAATGTGAGATAACTGTATTTATGTGGGTTTGTCTCTGTGTCTTCTATTCTGTACCATTGGTCTACAAGTCTGTTTTGGTGCTAATACCATGCCATTTTTGTTACTATGACTCTGTAGTGTGATTTAAGGTCTGGTATTGTGATGCCCTCTGCTTCGCTCTTCTTACTAAGGATTGCTTTGGTTCTTCTGGGTCTCTTAATTTTCCAAATAAATTTCATTATTTTTTTCTATTTCGATGAAAAATGACTTTTTATTTTAATCGAAATTGCATTAAATCTATATAATGCTTTGGGTAATATGGCCTTTTTGACTATGTAAATTCTGCCTATCCAAGTTCATGTGAGATCTTTATATCTTCTAAGGTATTCAATTTCTTTCTTTAATTTTCTGTTATTTTGATTGTAGAGGTCTTTCACCTCTTTTGCTAGATTGATTCTCAGTATGTTTTTTGGAGACTATTGTGAATGGGGTAGTTCTCCTACTTTCTCTTTCAGTGGATTCATCACTGATGTATAGGAATGAATTTGATTTATTGGTGTGAATTTTATATCCCATTACTTTGCAAAATTATGAAAAGTTTTTGAAAGGACAGTTTTGACATTTTCAAAATAAGAAAATAGTTCTTAAAGAATACACCACCCTACAGTTGATATATGACATTGGATTTTATTAAAATTGAAATTATTTTCTACATTAGACATACACATATACAAGGAAACAGCAGAAGAGTTAGAGGGACAAAGACACACCTAGGGCAAGACAGACACTGAAATGATAGGAGACTACACACATGAATGTGGTAGATCTGGAATTCAAATTTTCCTGTTTCTAAAATTTCTTTTTCAAAAAGTTGTGGTCTGTATGTTACTATAGGGAATGACACTGAAGTGTAAACCAAGATCTTCTCAGATCTCTTCTGAGATGGTGCTTTGCTTTGTGCCTGCACAGTGATGTTCTAAATTTCATGATACATGCAAGACTCTTAAGTGTCCTGGATCTTAAATGATTGAGGGCAGAAATGGATAATGAAAGGGAAAAAGGGAGAGTTAAAAATATAAGATGAGAGAAAGTGGCTTTTGGAATTGCAGAGGAGAAATGGAAGAGTCTTGTAATGCCTGGGGAGAGTGAGACCTTGGCTGCCTGCCTCCGTGTCAGCAGCTCCAAGACTAACAGGGCAAGCAGCAATGAGAGCTCAGGTCCCTAGCTGACACACAGGGTTCCCAGAGCCCACCTAACTTCTGCAAGGTGTGGGCAGGCTGCTGCAGGAGCCCATACACAGGGCTGAGGCCCTGGCAGTGAGGTGGGGATGGGTGGAAGCTGCTGTGCTAAGATTGAAAAGGTCTGCAGTTAATTCCAGTTTCCACTCAGGCTGTGTCCTGGAGTTTCAAGCCTTCAGTGTCCTCCAGGCAGTTGCTAGAGAACCATCACATCACACAGCTGTGACACTGCGGTCATTGTCTATGGGGAGACAGTCCTGGGGCTTCCTACCCACAGTCTTCCCAGGATCCTGTCCCACTGAAACTGGAGACACCATGACTACAGTTTCAGTGCACAGATATTGTGCACAGATATTGTGTGGTGCACAGTTATTGATAAGACTGAGTGAGTCAGGAGAGGAGAAGAGAGCAGGCAACTGGACGTGAATCAGCTCAGAAGGGAAGTGGTGTTAGCCTGGGTGAGACTGTGACAAGTGAGGGACAGAACATCACATCAGCATTTTCAGGATGTACTGAAATTCATTGTTTGCTTCATAAGAACTCTTAAATCACTACCAAAGAGTGGAAGAAATTAAATCTGAGTGAATCAATGATGTCTTGAAAGAAAAAGCACATCAGGGGTTTTTTGATAGAAAGATGTGTTAACGAGAGGAAATGTGCCAGGGTCCAGCCCTAGCACAAAGGGTCGTGGTGCTCTCTGGTGATTGGGATGGCGTCGACGAGGTGGAGAACAAGGCAACACAGACTCAGTGATCTGAGGCTAAGTTGTGTTCTAGCTTTATTTTTTCCACACACCATTTTTATATGTTAGCTTCTGGCATGAGTACAATATCTTGAGGCCACACAAAAGGAAACTGATGCAAACTACTAGACAACAGGCAAAACATATTAGCAGATTAAATATTATCAACTCTTCATAATATTTTTAAGTATTCTTCTATATAATCTTTTGCTGGTAACATCGTGCACTGAAGTCATTTCTATGAACAACGTATAAGCTTACACTATGTGGTTAATAATTAGTTTAATAGGAACAATAGCTCTTGCTAGATTACACCTCCTGCTTTTGCCCAGTAAGCATTAGCCTGTCCTGCCCAAGAAAGCTGTTCAGAGCAACTAAGCAAACACCAGTGTTTTACATATTTTAAATATTCTAAAAAAGGGGAGATGAGCCTTCCATGTACATTTTTCATTATAATATACTTGATGCCAACCAAGGTATATACTGCCAGTGGGAGATAAAGGGGGTCTGTATCTAAGGGACCAGAAGCTGGTTTCCTAAGAGGATGCCATAGTTTTCCATTAACCAAGTAAGCATTACCAAATGATGTCTGAATTGTTGGGACTATTTTTCTAGCCTTAACAACTTTGTTTGTGACTTCTTTGTCTGGAGTTAAGGTGGGAACAACGTGTCTTTCTGCCCTAGGTCATCTAGGAATAGTCACCATCCGCAGTGCCATTTAGCATAAGTTGCTGGAAATGAGCATAGCATTCTTTCTAAGTTATACTTTTATCACCCCAGAACAAGGGCCTTTCTTGCTTATATCCAGTATGATTAGCTGTTTGATTCTCGTGTTCTAAATCCCCTAAGACCCTAAAATTCCCCCAAAATCCAATATAATATTATTCCCAAGCATAGACAAATTAAACAAGACAACAGGAAACAGCGGCCCCAATTCCCAGGAAGATGAGACCTTGCAAACATCTTTGTAACTCAGTGGAATCCTTGTCAAGCACTGAGGGGAATTGAAGAGGGCGCAGCAGAAATGGTACAACCAAAGGGGAGACATCGGAGTTTTGTTGTTCAAAAGGAGCACTGGGCAGTGCTCTGGGTTTTAGTTCCTGCAGCTTCCCTCCCACTTGTAGGTGAGCAGGTGGCCCCTCACACACACTGCAGGCCCCATGCTATCCCTGGTGGGTCTCCTGAAGCTCCACCCTCCCTACTGCAGACCATTCACAGTAGAATGCAGACACTTTATTTACATGCATCAAGGAAGTTTAAGAGTGCCCCCAGGGAAAAGGAGTTCCAGAAGGATATTAACCTTTCTATGAAAAAGCTGAAGAGGATGCCCCCTCGATATGGCTGTTCTTTTCCCTGCAGCATCTGGGAATGGGGGAGGTGGCCTACAACAGATGATCCAGAGCTTGACAGATAATGTGTGTTGGCAGATGTCTCTGCACCAAAATACCACAGTACTCACATCACATGAAGCATCAACACTGTAGGGTAGTAGCAGCAAAATTGCTGATTTTAAAGGACATACTCTGAAATGTATTAACCAATACCTGAGTTCAGTTAAACTGCTGGCAAGGAATCAATGGAGGTGACTGATATTACACCAGGACCCAAATTTACACAATGGCTTATGTGCAGCATAAATTTTTGTGCATTCAAAATATTGATATAGTAGATTTTGCACTATCATTCAAATATATGCATCCAACAGACCTTATTGTTTTGTGCAGTTTTAGGCTGATAGAAAATTTGAGCAGAAGGTGAAGAGGTTTACCATATATCCCTACACACTCTACTGCATAATGAAGTTCCTAAACCAAGTGGTGTATTTGACACAATGAGGAGGATGTATTTTAAAAGGTGAAGCAAGATGTATGTATAATGTGTACTGTTGGATACCACAATTATTGTATTAAATTTTCCTTATAAATTTATTATCACTTTAAGAGGAAAAGCTTAAAAAGTTCAGACAACAAATGGTTTTGGGATTAGCCCAATGATTGTCTTCACGAGCTGCACCATGCCCAAAGTTAGAGAAAATGTTCTATCAAGCATCACCATTAAGATCACTCTCTATACATACTGGAAGATTCCCATTCCTGTAATTTCTTCCTACTGTATACAACAAGCTTGCAGATATTGTAAGGTTCAGTTCTAGAAATCCAGAAAATTTAGTATCAAACTCAGCAGACTGATTTTAAGTGCATCTTTAAAATTGCTGTAGTTCAGTTCAGCAGTCACTGTTAGTTAGGATCACTTAACCCTCAACTAGGAGCCCTGAGTGATGGCTGCCGGAGCCAGGACCCCATTGCTCTTCCCTGTCTGAGTCTGCATCTTAGGAATTTTTCTCTTTCCAGGGTGTCTCTGCATTCAAGCAGGTTCAGTAGAGAATCCTGTTTTCTGATGTGATCACTTACCCAGACTCATGAAATGCTTCTTCTCTCACAGATGCTGCTCTCAGACTGACATTGCATTACTCACAAGACTCTCTTTGCCAGGATGGTGATCTCAGTGCAGAGGCCTCTGTGACCAGGACTTGTGTTGAAAGGAGGTGGTACATTCCTGAGATAGGGGTTCGTGACTCTGTGACCTCATCTCCTGTTGGACCTGCAATTATCGCTCTGCCTGTAGCAGCAATGGGTGTGCAGGCTTGGAGAGCTGAGGACACTTCTGAAAACTTGTTCCCAAGGCAACAGTTTTGAATTCCAATTATAAGTTTCTTGTTGTCACCTATTAAGAGGATCCTGGGGTTTTTTCAAAGAAATATACTTGACCAATATTGATCCCATTCATAGCAAGAGGGATTCATATAAAAAAAAAACAGAATGCTGTGAAGGGTCCTTCATAAATGACAGTAGCAATACCAGATGGTTTCAGAGGCCAGATTTATCACTTCAGTTACCACTAGATTCACCCCTGCTATGATCACCAATTCCACAGCATCAATTGGTGATCACAAAAAGGGAGGCCTTTCCAATGTTTCCAATTCCTCCAACCCTGAGAAAACACTGCTTACAATGAAGAGTCCCAAAAATTGCTGTGAGCTTTCCCATTCAGGTCAAGACCTGCTGTAGGGCAGTGCATTGTCCAGGGCAGTGACTCTGCATGGGTGTGAGGAGCAGGAATGAGAAAGAGGACACAGGGAAAGGGAAGGGGACAAGACAGTGCAGCAGTTCTTGCGAAGCTAAGAGCAGAGGAAGAGAAGTTGGAGGGGAAGGAAAAAGAAGTGAAATGCAGAGAGAGTCAGTGCATGGCTGGGCTTGAGCACACAGGGAGCAAAGTGCTCATGACTATTAAGGACACAGGGCCCATTTGGTTCTAGAAACGTGGGGTGATGTTTCCATGGGATGAAGTATCTCCTGGAGGTTTGGCAAGAGAGAGAGGGATGATGGTCAGAAGTTAGTAAAAGTCATAGATTTAAGACCTGCATTGTAAATAAATAGGGTTGAGGTGAAGACATGAATATGAGTGGGTTTTGATGTCCTGGATTTAGGTACAGGCTATATGCAAAGTGGCTGAAAAAGAGGAAGAGTCTGGGGAGTGATAGTGGGTCTAGGAGAGAGGCAAATTGGACACAGTGCAATGAGGGAGCCAGGATGGCAGTGGGTTTCGAGAACTAAGGAGGCCAAGGGAACACAAACAGGAAGAGAAGCATCAGAAACACCAAGTTACAGGATGGATTGTTCTAGAGTTCAAGACTAAGTATTAGGAGGCACTGCTCCATCCATGTGGAATAGCTGGAGAATGTGAAAGGACACCAGTGAAACCAGTGAATGTGCCTTGACTCACACCACACACACACTAAAGGAAGCTGTGAACCCAGGAGGAAAATGGAGGGGGATATGGTTGGCAGAAATGGGTTTTGAGTTTGAATTGGGACTTGAGGCTAATTGGTATGGGTTCAGGGTTAAAGAACTTTGTTCTTATTTTCTGCTTCTGTGACCAAACTTGAAGTGTGTCCAAGTCTCTGTGTTCAATGATGATTCTTAGGACATTCACACTACTACCCACCCCTCCAGTCAGCCGTTCCTTCACTTCCTCCTTTATGGGCTGCAGATGGGTCAAGGTCACTGCCTGGCTCTGCCCTGTCATCTTCCTCCTTTCCTCTATTTCTATCTTGTACCACTAACAATTCCCAGGATATTTCTATCACCAGTAGAGTTTAACACATTTGGGCTTTTAAAACTTTCATGTTGATACAGTTTTGAGGCCATGGCTAGAGGAAATTCAGTTCCCCTTCTTCACCAGCTGATTATGCCCTCAATTGAATGTGCTCAATGAATCAATAAGCAAATAAAAAAAATGTCTCAGGGTTCTCGAATTGCTAACTGACATTGCTACCTGACACCAAATTCCCTGAGGGCCAGGTGCAGACAAGGGAGAATCCCTGAATGCCAGGGCCTGTGGAGTTGTTCAAATCAGTCAATGCACAGAGCACCTGGGAGCCTGGAAACCACACCCTAATTTCCCTACTCAAACCGTCCCCACCTTACCATTACCAGGTCCCCGGGAACACTCATGTGTGGTCCCTTCAGCACCTCCAGCTGTAAATAGAGAGGATTCTGCTATTCTTCTACCCAGATGTCATTGGGTTGTGTCTTTCCATTATTTCTGAATCAAATAGAACTAAGGCACTTTTATCCAGTTCTTGAATCTCGGGGTAATATTAGATCTCCAGCACCTTTCCCTACTCCTGCCCACCAGTGAGTTCAGCCCATTGTTGTCCTCCCCTTATTGTCCTCTATTCCTGTGACCATTATCCTCTTATCAATTATCAAGAATAGAGTGCTTGCCTGTCAAGCACAAGGCCCTAGGCTCAATCCACAGTACAGCAAAAAAAAAACTACAAAAAAAAAAAAAATACAAGCAAAAGTAAGTATTGGTGAGGATGTGGGGAAAAAGGTACACTCATACATTGTTGGTGGAACTTCAGATTGCTGCAACCACTTTGGAAAGCAGTATGGACATTCCAAAGAAAACTTGGAATGGAACGACCCACTTGATCCAGCTATCCCTCTCCTTGTTATATACACAAAGGACTTAAAATCAGCATATTACTGTGACACAGCCACATCAATGTTTACAGCAAATCAATTCACAATAGCTAAAGTATGGAACAAACCTAGAGGCCCTTTAACAGATGAGTGGATAAAGAAAATGTGTTAAATATACACAATGGAATATTACTCAGCCTTAAAGAAGAATAAAATTATGGCATTTGGCAGTAAATGGATGGGACCAGAGAATATCATGCTAAGAGAAATAAGCCAATCCCAAAAAACTAAAGCCTGAATGTTTTCTCTGATAAGTAGATGCTGATCCATAGTTGGGTGGATGGGTGTTTTATCTACATTCAGCATGGATGAGGGAAGCATTTACTGTGGGAGGATGACTTTGCTGGCAATAAGTCAATTAATTACTAATAAACTTGTCTAATCAATAAACACCCAAGAGCCAATACTCTTTTCAATTGGAAGGGGCTGTGGCAGATTGGTCCCTACCTGTTCTGTCCTCCAACAAGATGAAGGGCCCCACCTTCACCTTTATTTATAGTCACACAGGTAAAGAGGCCCAGACAGGGAGGGGCATCTGTGAGGAACAGGGTGGGTGGAGTTAGGGAAGCCATTTACCTAGGGAACTAGCATATCATCAGATGGTGAGTCACTCCCATACAGGGCCACTTACACCTAGGCTCTCTGAAACAGTCTCCCATGACCTTCAATTCCTGGGAGTCAGACCGCTTTATCCCATGACTGGTTCAAGTCTCATTCTGCTAGACATGGATGGCTCCCTACAGGGGTGGGAAGAGAAGAATGAATGAAGTTTGGATTATGCAGAGGGGAGTGAAGGGAGGGGTGGGGCACTGGGGATGGGAAAGGCAGTAGAATGAGACACACATTATACCCTATGTACATGTATGAAAAAAATTTAAAAAATATTTCTTGGTTTTAAGTAGCTATAGTTTCTATGATGTATCTCTTGGAAGAAGTTGAATGAATAGTACATGAGATTTTCCTATATTATTTTTTACAACTTTGTGCAAATCTATACTTATTTCAAAATTAAAAATTAAAAATAAAATAAAAGCCTATGACTTTGAGACTTACAGCTTCTGGACAGAAGTTTTCTGCTTTTCTCCTTTGCCAGCAAAGCAATAGAGATTTTTTTGTTTTCTCTCAAAACCTTGTTCTTGTTATTGGATTGACACTGGGGATAAAGACCAAGGATAGGACCAAGACATTGGTATCACATGTGTGTGAAAGTGAATATGAGATTGGAGAATTAGTGTCTGTAGGTTTATTATTGAGTGCTTAGAGTATATGAGTGCACACTGTGGTCTTCCATATTCATCTCAATGTGGAAATGTACTTGCCTGTGTTTTAACCCTATGCCTCTAATCCATGACATGTAAATACAGTGTCCACTAAAGAATTAGCCTAACCCAGTGATGTTGCAGGTCAAGAAGAGACATGAACAATATAGATAATATGGACATTTGCAAATGTATGTAATGGATGCATACGGTGGATTTACTGTTTCTTTAAGTATATCTCTGCTGGTCTCTGGTTCTTCAAATTTCTGGGCATACATGATCCCTGTGCTGCCTGGGTACTATCATCCTGTCCAAATGCAGATTTTGAGGCAAACATGCTCACTTTGCTGAAAAGGAAACTTAGACTGAAGTGTGAAATTAGTCTTACCCAAGAAAATTCAGTCTCTTGCCTTTAGCTACTGGGCAGCGGTCTCCAGGCCCTTGAACTCCCATTCCTAAGAGGAGTGCTGTGTTTGCCTGGGGACATTGTCACAGGACATCTAATGATGTAAAATGTGCTGGGTTTGGGGTCCTGCATTAAGCACACTGCTTCAGGAGGAGCTGAGGATAAAAAGCTATGTGACAGTGTGTGACAGTCTCCAGCAGAAGCTCTGGGGACCTATGCTTAGTTGAGCTGTAATGATGAACAATATCCAGGAGAGTTGTCTCCTATGATGGTGAAGCAGTGCATCTGTGACCCCACAGAGGATGATGTGAAGCTCCAAACTGGGAACCTCTTGTGGATTCTGCCTATCAGCTTCTTGCCTGGGCTGAATGTATACAATACCCCTTCCCTGTAGTGAACCATACCCAGGAGTTCAACAGTTTTCTGTGAATGCTGTGAGTGCTTCCAGGGAGTTAATAAGCCCAAGACTGATTTGGGGAAACCCAAGAATGACAGATGGGTCATATGTTTTTTTTTCTTTTTGTGTCCTGTGTCCCTCAAACAATTCATTTAGTCTGAAATGCTCACAGAAGAATGAACTTGTGAATACACCAGGGCAGGTATACTAACTTTGTAGGGAAAAAAAGGACAGATTTTTTAATCATAAAATTGTACATTTCCTTAGTTACTAGTCAATTCATACTCCTTTAATTTTCTCTATAGAATCATGTGATAATTCCAAAAAATATTCAGTGTTGCTGGATTGAGATGGTAGGTACCAATTGTAATAAGAATTGTGACAGAATTTGCTGGCTGGTCCTCAAATGGTGGTGAGATCATTTGTGAGAGGCTGTTACAACATCTCTCTTCTAATAATACCACTCTGATTAGACATCCTACCACTGCTGGGGTAATACTGATAGAATAATATTGCCTATAATATTATCATATCAACATGTCCAAATTAGTTTTCATTCTATTACACACAGGAGTCCAGAGTTTTTTTAATGTAAATTGTGATACAGTGTTCTTCCTTTGGCTCTTACCTTGTGAGACAAACTTCTCAGATGCTTTCTCTCATTCTAATTTTTCCAGACTAGGCTTGAATCATGAAACTGAAGTATCTGACTATTAGGAATTAGTATGATTTTAAGTAGAAGATCTCTGTAAGTTACTCATAGGTCACATCTCAATATTTCCTGACCCTTTCGTAGGAGACCCTGTCAGCTTTCAGGGATCATGAAAAAGCAACAGCCTCTCCCAAACTTAACACTTATTTTGAAATTACTACCAAGGACCTCATAATTTCCTTAGTAACTAGCATGTGGGAAGAAAGGTTTTTGGCAATGTCCTGGGTTCCACAGGCCTGCAATATCATTCTCTACGGTGAAAATATAATTGCAGCCCTGAGGGGAAGCGAGGTCACAGGAGCACAGACCTTTATCTCAGGGTGCAGCTGCCTAGCTCCCTCTATGGCCGTCAAGACCTCACACTGAGCCCAGCACTTTGCACACAAGAAGCACAGTGAGTATTTTCTATTTCTGTCACAGAGGCAGAGTTTGTAAGGAGGGAATCTGAGAAAGTGCCTGTTTCTGAGAAAGGATTAGGGATAGAAACAGATCCAATGCCAGTGTAGACAAGGGAAAGAAATTAGTCTTCTGTTGTGAACTGAGTAAAGGAGTCATGTCCCTGACCTGATGCCAAATAATGATGTCTCCAAATAGAATGTAATAAAGTCCTCACTGAGGGTGACTATTGTTAGTAATCCCAGATGTTGATCCTGAAACCTGATTGTGGAGGTGCTGATGCATTGTGGTAATTAGAGCATCCTGCTGTCCACATTACCTTACAAGAGTCCTTGAATAAATCATCAGCATTATTCTTGCTTATAATGCCTTCATGCCTACAATAAAGATGAGGATAAAACAGAATCTCTTTATACTGAACAGAAACCCAGACCAGCATCTAATTCCAATGTTCTCAGTGGAGACCAAAATTGCATCTCCACTAATTCACCAATGGTGTGATGCTTGTGGCAAGAATTCTTTCCCTGATGAACCTGGGAAAACACCAGGAACATAATTTTATGAGTCTTGGACAAATGTTTTCAGGACCAAAGGTGTCTTGCGTGGTTCTTTCTGATAATATTGCTAATTTTCTCACCTAAATCTCAAACCCATGGCATGTATTCCTTTGTTTCAATTCTTACAATGCACACCAATCCCTAGTCTCCAGATTCTATATAAATATTTCTTGTATTGTCTTTGAAAAACCTTATTTCTTTGAAAAGATTCACAGGTTTAGGTACACATAGCTTTTAGCCTTAGATGAGCAACAACTACATTTCTATCCTACACTATTTTATCACGTACTAGTATTTCATGATTCAGAGATGAGGGACAAATTAATATTGTTCAGCTGTTTATACATTCCATTATATTTATGTTCCTGGAAGGACAATTAATTAATATTTCTATTACCAATTGAAATACTTTGTGGGTCTTGAAATGAATACAGAGTATTAATTGTCATTAGTGTATCTGATTTTTCAGGATATATAAAGCATCATTTAAAATTCATAATGGCCTAAAGATTAAGCCTTTACACCAAATATAAAATGTCTTATTAACTAAAATTCCTACCATATGTATTATTCATTGAATAGTGTTTTTCCTATAGTTATGTTGGAATATATTGATTATTTTTATTTTATTGTGCATTCTGCAAAAGCTGTTTCCACTAGATATGTCAATCTGTTTCATACACACCCTGTGTAGGTATGGTAAGGTTGGCAGGAGAAAAGGAAGCTGGTGGGAGAGCAATACTCCTGCTGACTGCTGTGACAAAGAGGAATGTGCCTGGATTCTTACCTAGGAATCATACCTCTCCACTGAATCCATACAACAGTGTCGGTATGATCTCACACTTTCACATTTTGGGAAAATATGCAACTATTATACAAGTAAACAGTTCCTTAGCTATTCTCTTCAAATATTGCATTTGTTATTCTCTAAATCACAATAATCTTATATACTTAGGTTGTATTGTGCACAGGAAAACCAAATGATCAATGTCCCAAAAGACTGTAGAATTATGTTCAGTAAAATGTTAGTTGTTGGTAATGGTGGGGATATGGGAAAGATCAGAGTAGAAACAACATGTGAGACACTGCCTAAGGTGAGCTGGTGTTAGAAGAGTCATACTGGGACAGAGTCCTAGAGCCTCTTTGGAGGCAAAACTCATTGTTTTACAGGGGTATAAATTTGTTTTCCTTTGATCACCCTGGTCACTCTCTTCCCATCATCCTTATTATATCTTCTAAGAATGTCACATTACACAAAGTTTTTTCTGTTAATTCTATGAGGTATATTTGAGAGGCGTACAATTTTTTTTGCCTTAGCTTATGTAAGAAAGTCTAATTTTATGTGAAAGGCTGAGTTGAGGATAGAAGAGATCCAGATATAGTGAACAACTTAGGTATAAGTATAAATTACATAGAAAACTTGAGCATTTCAAGGCTGTCAAAGTGATATGGTAAAACTGAAATCTTCAAGGGGGAGATACTAGAACCAGAAAGTAACCAAGACATATGTAGAATAAATAGGTTTCTCCAAAAATATACCTTTTGTGTGAGTAAAGAATGGAGAAGAATTAAGAGCTTCTTGGAGAAGTGTAAGTAGGTAGAGATGCCCTGCAAGTGATGATCTGTGGCACTGGGCAGTGGAGACTGTCAAGTACTAGTACTTTCTTGTGGAGTAGATGAAGTTCATGATCCCCAATGTGTCCATGAGTCCATACGTACTACTGAAACCTATGTGCACTATTTTCCTGTATATGTACACATGCATATGATAAAGATCACATTATCATTTTAGGGATAGAAAGATATTAATAACAGCAACTTGTAATAAGGTAGGAGAGTCACAAAAATATATTGTAATAAAAGTGAGGTGAAAGTGCTCTGGTCTCTGGAATTCTCCATTTTACCTGAAGGTGACCACAGGTAACTGGCACTGTGATGGAGCACTTGCCTACCTATGTCTTCTTGACCTGGTCAACTAGAAGCAATGTAGTCTCCCTTGTATACCACAGTAAGTCCAGTAAGTCCACACCAGTAGTCACAAGAGAGACTTCTGTCATTTTAACTTAGTCTAATCCATCCCCACCTCTTCTGCTTCAAGACTGTCCTGAAGGCAACCACTATGCAGATACAGCACAGTGAAAAGCAGCACCCTAGCAGAGGCTGGAGGGATAAGAGTGGCCCTGCTTCACCCTGAAAACCACACCCAAGGAGAATTTTCAAAAGGAGAATTTTCTGACAGCTTGATGATGCTCATTTTTCAGAATCTGACCTGCCTCGAAACTTGATCACTGTGTGAATATTGTAACTCATGGGGCATTTGTCACCCACCACCAGCAGCAACTGTTAAATAGTGGAGCAGTAGGGAGTGACAGTGTATGGCTGCATGACACATGACAGAAGAGGGCACAGGGTAAGACGGACCATACGCACAAGATGGGGTGCAGAGCCTGAAGTAGGGAACAGGAAAAGAAAGAAGGAGCATGAAGAGAGATAAGAGGTAAAGAAGAACACATGCTGTTCAAGGGATAAATTCAATGCCAGACTCAAGATTACAAGGGGAGATCATGTGCAAGGAAGCCAAGGTATAAACATCTTGGGTTCTCAGAGGATAAGGATTTTAGGGTGTCACAGGAACAAATGGGAACATTTTGCACAGTTAAAAGACAAAAGGGGGTACAGGTTCTGTGGAACCCATGTGGTAAAAGCATGCTGTGGGGAAAGGAGGATAGAGAGAGTGGAGGCAGACCTTGGATGACCATGGATCAAGGCAGATGCACAGTGTGAGTAAAGGAGGTGGAGCCTGGGGGGAAGACAGACATGGGGAGGAGGAAATATGTGAACAGGAAAGTGTAAGGTGTTGGGGAGGAATGTGGGCATGAGTAGCTAAAGAACATGTGAGGAAAGGACAGGCACAGCATTGTAGATAATGGGTCAAGGGCACACCTGCAGGTCATGGAAGAGCTGAGGATGCCTGAAGGCTGAGCACTGTGGGGCTGAGGGTGTTGGGCAGAGGACACAGGGAATGAGGTGAGGTGTGGGGCCTGGGAGCAGATACAGGGAAAGAGGAAAGATACACAGACGATGGGGTGTGCAGGAGCAGATGAGGTGAGGGGTGGTCCTTGGAATGCTGGGGTATGCTACAGACTAGAAGGACAGAGCGGAAGTGAGCGATGGTAAAGGTTTGGTGGATCCAAGGTGACAGGGTGACGTGATGGCACTTAGCATAATGCACTGATGGACAATGGCCCTCACAGGTCTCCTGGCTCCTTGTCCCACCCTGAGCATGGCACTGTTGCACATGCTGAAGGGACACCTTAGCATGTCACCAGCTGCTCCAACTGTACCCACCTAAGAACCAAGTGCAGAGGAGGAGGAGCAGCCAATAGCAGATCACCTGTGCCGGGCAGGTCATGGTTTGGGCCTTTATCATGCTCTGGGCCATGCTGTGGTTGGTAGTAGACTTTTTTTTGTTAAGCAGATTTATTTATTGTTGCAATTCTCAGAGCCTTTAATATTAACATTATACATATATTATGAATCTCTAAGAGAATGAGCCTGTGCATGTACGTGTGCCACCTCTCAAAAACAGAACGCTGCAGAATACTCTATGGGAAATACTCATTGAGTTCTTTTACTCTTATGCTAAAGAAATTCCCCTTAAATGTCTACAATTTTCAAGGATCTTCATTTCCTTTTTGTCAGTCGCAGCAATAGCCAAACTGAAAGTTTGAAGACCCAAAGCATATGCATCCACATTTATTTAAATAAGAAGGAAATATGTTTCCATATATATGTATATGTTTTCATTTGTTCTCATTAGTTACACATGAAGGTAGAAGGCATTTTGGGTTTTTTGTTTCTTATTCAGTAACAAGTATTGTAATGAAAATTTAGAGGCATGGTTGAATGCATTTTGAAACATTATACCTAATTGGAGTATAACTTCTCATTTTTCTGGTTGTACATGATGTGGAATCACATCAGTTGTGCTGTCATATCGGCACATAGGGTGATAAGTCCAATTCATTCTACCATCCTTCCTAACCCCATTCCCCCTCCTCTCCCTTCACTCCCCTCTGCCAAGTCCAAAGTACCTCTATTCTTCCCTAGACTCCCCTCACTTATTGTGAATTAACATCCCCATATCAGAGAAAACATTTGGCCTTTGGTTTTGGGGATTGGCTTTTTTCACTTAATATGATATCCTCCAGTTCCATCCATTTACTGGCAAATGCCATCATTTCATTCTTCTGTAAGGCTAAGTAATATTCCATTGTGTATATATACTACATTGTCTTTATCCATTCATCTGTTGAGGGGCACCTTCTTTGGTTCCATAGTTTAGCTATTGTGAATTGGGCTACTTTAAATGTTGATGTACCTGCATGATGGTAGTATGCTGCTTTTAAGGTCTTTGTGTATAAACCAAGGAGTGGGATAGCTGGGTCAAATGGTGATTCCATTTGACATTTTTAAATGATGCCATGCAGGGTCAAAACACCCTTCTGGGCCATATGCAGGACGTTCTGGATGAGAATTTCTTGTCTCTGATGACATATGAAGAGCCTCCTTTCTTATACTCTTCTGCTATCTGCTTATCTACTTTTGTGAAACTTTCCTTCAGACCTTTAGCCAATTATCATCTTTGTTTGGTGTGTGTGATGGGCTCCAGGAGCAGCTCTGGGCACCAAGGGCTAGGTGAACTGACCTGGGTGATAGTATCCAGGAGTGTTGTCTCATAAGGTGGGGAAGCAGTGCATCTGTGACCCCACAGGGAGGATGGTGGGAACCTCCATATTCGAAACCTCTCCTGGACTCTGCCTATCAGCTCCCCCCTGGGCTGTCTGTAACCTGTATATATGTGCACACTTGTAATGAATGGCAATCATGCATATGATAGTTTTCTGTGAATGCCATGAATGCTTCTAGGGAGTTAATGTGCTGAAGAATGATTGAATAAACCCCCCAGACTGACAGAAGGGTCAGAAGTGATTGTTGTCTGTTGTGTCCTGTGTCCCTCAACCTTCTCCTTTGGTCTAAAATCTCACAGACAAATAGTGGTTATAGGTCAACTTTGCAAAAAAGAAGTATTGTTTTTGAACTATGAAGTTGTACATTTTTTCCTTAGTCACAAGTCAAGGCATACTTCTTTAATTTTTTTGTGCAAAAATATGTTTTTTCTTTTTATCTTATTTTTTTATACTTTATACAATTTTAGTTCATTGTACACAAATGGAATGCAACTATCTGGTTCTACACAAAGCAGAATCATACAATCTGCGTATTCATACATATACATAGGGTAATGATGCCTGTCTCACTTTATTATCCCTCCCTCCCCGCCCCCAAAAGTATGTTTAATAATTCTCAAAAACATTCAGTGCTATTGGATAGAGATGGTGACACTAGCTTATATGATACTTAAGAATTAGGACAATTTTCTGAATGAACCTCTAATTCTGCTGATTTTAATTGTGAGAGACTATTATAAGCATCTCTCATTTAGTGATAATGTTCTGATTAGACTTCCTACCAGTGCTGGGGTAATATTCTTTAAGCAATTTTCCTAAAATATTTCTATGTCATAATTTCTAAATTTACATTAAATTTTACAAATGAGTCCAGGATTTTCTGATGTAA
>JAJEJO010003267.1:5561-16462 GCA_020662805.1 Glaucomys volans
CTCCATCCTCATCACCAGGTCCAACCTGCCCTCCCTTGCTGTGCAGGCAGCACCTAGGCCTCCCTTCATCCTCACATCAGCAGTTAAGGTGATTATTTATGAATGAGGAAACCAAGTTCAAAGAGGACCTAAGTTTCTCCAAGTGACTTCTCAGACATAATGAGCCTGGGAACAGGAACAGGACTGAGTCCAAAGCTAGAGACACGTCCAGTGTCTGGGTGGCATTTGAATGTGTCATTAATGACCACACACCGCTGACGGCCATTTCATGGCTGTTGTTTTTTTTCTGTCCTGGAGACATGCTCTGAAGTCAGAAGTGGTCTCAGTGGATCCTTTAGGGGGACAATCTTCTCTTGTATCAGGCAACAGCTCCACCTGATGCCATTCAGCTCCAGGCCCTGAGCAAGCTTTGTGATTTCTTCTTTCTGTGAAGATACCCTGTGTCTAGCATGTGACTCAGTCCCTGCTCAGAAGGAGTGGTGGCCAGCCACATGACCAGAGCTGCCGTGTGCCAGGCGTCTGCCACCTCCTGGCGTTTCCCAGAGGTCATCTGCACCTTTCCAAGGCCTTGCTCTGTGGTCTTTGTTCCCTTTCTGCACGTGGGGATCCGAGGCCTGGAAGGCTCTCCTCGGGCCACACAGTGAAGCCGAGATTCCAGAGCACGTCCCTCCCCGAGCTGGAGTTCCTTTCCATGGTGTCCCTCTGAAACCTGCAGGTGGTGTCCCACAGACGCTCCTCTGGCATGCTCCACTCCCTCTGTGCACCCATTCCCTCAGCCACGCCTCCCTATAAAAGTGCCAGGTTTGTCGTAGGTACTCAGAGAACTGGCATGGCGTATGAGAAACTCCATCATCCTCCCTGATGCCAACCAAGGGCTTACTCTCTAGCAATCTGAGGTCTGTGCTCTACTCCAGGTTCCATTGGCTGTGACTGGCTCTCTTGCTTCCGCTGTAAATGCTGGGCAGCCTCATGCTTTCCGACTCCCTCTTTGCACACAGTGCATCTGAAGCTGTCGCCAGTCACTCGAGGTCACTCACATTATAAGTGAAGGAGGTTCAAGATTCAAAATCCAAAACCCTCTGTGCAGCGTAGTGGTGACGTGTCCACGTTTTCAGCATACTTTAAGGCCACGTCCAGGCCTGGAACCTTTCCTGCCAAGCCGGTGGGAAGGGCGCGGCGTGCTACGGTTTTCGGATGGCGAGAACTACCTTCTTCATCGTCCTTCCTTTCATTCTGCCTCCATTACTGCTTGCACAGTACTTCCTGCATTTGTGCCTTTTCCTGGCGCCTCCCAGGGACTGGCCCTGGCTCCAGCGCTGTCCCTGGGCATCCCCAGAGGACATTCCTCGCCGCGCCACAGCCTGTCTCCTCTTTTCATGAGAAATGACTCTTTGTGGCATTTACCAAAGGGGAAAAGTCTCCCAAGTTTCTGTAAATAGAATAAAGTCATGCTTTTCTCATAGTATTTTTAAAAGCTTTTCCTCTTTTTTTTTTTAGCTTCCTGAGTCATCTCATCAGTAGGACCCAGACAGTTGGCCACATGCACCCCGGGGTGGACCTCCTCTCCATCTTTGCTATGACTCAGACAGTGATTTCTGCTCTGGGCCCCAGGTAACCGCTGGGGAATACTTTATTTTCAGAAAGATGAAAATATCAAAATTAAATATGTGAGATTTATTTTTTTAATCAATATTGTGATAAAATTTGGTGGAGATGAAGAGCTCATTTGGATGAGGCCCCAGTCATTTTTCTTTCTACACTCTTTTGAATGCTTAGTGACCAATTAGAATTTTCTGTATTTCTAGCATAAATCTAGTCCTGCTGGAGGGCTTCAAGAGGTGGCCCCCGAGTGGACCTGCACCGCAGGGTCAATGAGAAAAGAGCAGGGACACCCCTACTATACTTGAAGGGCTTAGGTGTTTTGGGGGCCCTAGCAAGAGAAACTTGGAGTTTCTAAAAACGCCTCTAACTGGGGAAAAAACAATCAGGGAGCAAGGAGAGTCCTGGTTTTTAGGAGAATATCCAAAATCATGCTTTCAACTAACACCTCTTAGCAGGGGAGTGAAGATCAGTGAGCCAGGTGTCTACTCCAGGGTCCTGTCCCACCACAGCCCCTTAGGAACTGTGCGAGGTTGTTTGATCTTTCTGGATTAATGACAGTCACAACCGCACAGGATTGTGGCGGCCTTCGTGGCACACCGCAGGGGAAACCGGCACAGGGCCCGCTGTCGTCAGTGTTCAAAACACGTTGCTATGGTTACAATCACCACCCTAACCTCGGTGTGCCTGTTCCAAGCAGTCCAAGGGGTGGCAGGGCATTTTCACTTGGGTATCCAGCCACCCTCTGGAGCGATCATGATCCAAGTGAGCAGGCAGGTGGGACAAACATGGCTGAGGTAGCAAACAGGCAAACACATCAATCATGCCTGTGAGGAGAGGAGGCTTTGTTCCCTGAGAGGCTGGATTCCCCAACTGAGCACTGACGCAGAGGTCCTCTCCAAAGTCTCGTGACTCATAGCCTCAGCGTTGATTATTTAATTATTTGTTTATTTATTTATTTACTTACTATTTATTTTCCCTTTTTATTTTTACAGACTGCATTTTGATCCATTCACGAATGGGGTACAACTTTCCATTTCTATGGTTGTACACAATGTAGAGTCACACCATTCGTGTAATCATACAGACACATAGGGTAATACTGTCTGTCTCAGTCCACTATCCTTTCTTCCCCCACCCTCTTCCACCCCATTTCCCTCTACACAATCCAAAGTTCCTCCATTCTTTTCTTGCCCCCTTGCCACTCCCCATTATGTATCATCATTCACTTATCAGAGATGACATTCAGCCTTTGGTTTTTTGGGCTTGGCTTATTTCACTTAGCATGATATTCTCCAGCTCCATCCAGCAAATGCCATAATTTTATTCTTCTTTATGACTGAGTGATATTCCATTGTGTATATATACCACAGTTTCTTTATTCATCCATCATTTGAAGGGCATCTAGGTTGGTTCCACAATCTAGATATTGTGGGTTGAGCAGCTATAAACATTTATGTGGCTGCATCACTGTAGTATGCTGATCTTAAGACCTTTGGGTATAAACTGAGGAGTGGGATAGCTGGGTCAAAAGGTGGGTCCATTCCAAGTTTTCTGAGGAATCTCCATACTGCTTTCCAGAGTGGCTGCACCTATTTGCAACTCCACCAGCAATGTACAAATGTGTCTTTTTCCCCCACATCCTCGCCAACACTTATTATTGCTTGTGTTCTTGATGAGCCATTCTAATTGGAGTTAGATGAAATCTTAGGGTGGTTTTGATTTGCATTTCTCTAATTACTAGGAATGATGAGCACTTTTTCATATATTTGTTGATCACATGTAGATCTTCTTCTGTGAAGTGTCTGCCCAGTTCCTTAGCCCATTTATTGATTGGGTTCTTGTAATTTTGGTGTAAAGCTTTTTAAGTTCTTTATAGATTCTGGAGATTAGTGCTCTGTCTGAAGTGTGTCTAGAAAAGATTTTCTTCTACTCTATAAGCTCTCTTTTCACATTATTTATTATTTCCTTTACTGAGAAAAAGCTTTTCAGTTTAATTCCTCCCATTTATTGATTCTTGCTTTTATTTCTTGCACTCTGGGGGTCTTATTAAGGAAGTCAATCTAAGGAAGTCAAAAGAGGTAAAAGGCCTCTACAATGAAAACTACAGAACAATAAAGAAAGAAATTAAAGAAAACCTTAGAAGATGGAAAGATCTCCCATGTTCTTGGATAGGCAGAATTAATATTATCAAAGTGGCCATACTACAAAAGTCACTATACAGATTTAACACAATTCCAATTAAAATCCCAATGACATTCCTCATAGAAACAGAGAAAGCAATCATGAAATTCATCTGGAAGAACAAAAGACCTAGAATAGCCAAAACAATTCTGAGCAGGAAGAGTGAAGCACGAGGTATCACAGTACCAGACCTTAAACTCTATTATAGAGCAATAGTAACAAAAACAGCATGGTATTGGCACCAAAATAGACAGGTAGACCAAAGGTACAGAATAGAGGACCCAGAGACAAACACACATAAGTACAGTTATCTCATGCTAGACAAAGGTGCCAAAAACATACAATAGAAAAAAGATAGCCTCTTCAACAAATGGAGCTGGCAAAACTGGAAATCCATATGCAGTAAAATGAAATTAAACCCCTATCTCTCATCCTGTAGAAAACTCAACTCAAAATGGATCAAGGATCTAGGAATTAGACCAGAGACCCTGCACCAAATAGAAAAAGTAGGCCCAAATCTTCATCATGTTGACTGAGGACCAGACTTCCTTAACAAGTGCTGATCTTTAATATCCACATGAGCTCACAGGGTGTGGTGGCACATGCCCATAGTCCCAGTGGCTCAGGAGGCTGAGGCAGGAGGATCAAGAATTCAAAGCCATATCTAGCAATTTAGTGAGGCCCTAAGCAACTTAATGAGACCCTGTCTCTAATAAAATATATAAAAGGGCTGGGGATGTGGCTCAGTGGTTAAGCACCCCTGGGTTCAATTCCTGGGACCAAAAAAGAAAAAGAAAAAAAAATTCACAGGACATCAATCCAACATTTTGAGGGGACAAAATCTAGGCTGGAAGGAAGGAGAAGCAATGAGCTGGCAGGGGTGACTCGAGAGGGAGCTACAAGAGAAGCGTCTGACCAGCTGCAGATCCTCAAACAGCCCCTGCAACCCGGACCTCTGACATTCAGCCCTTTATGGTGTTCATTGAGTTCCCGAGCTTACTAACACTGAACCAGGCAGACGGATGTCTGGAGCACACTTTACAATCAAGGGACTTACCTGGTATTCTAGAATATTAGAACCACAGATGTTCTTATCACTTGACTTATCCTAGACCATTTTTGGATTAATTATGATTAGATTTAGAATATTTGTGAACTAGAAATAACAGCCCTCCCACCACAAAACTGGGCAGATTAGCTCTGAATTTAAGTCAAGCAAGCCAGAAATGAATTTCTCCAAGGCGGAAAGGCAGCAGGCCACTGGGCTGACCAGCCATTCGGTAGCAACTTCCTGTTTAGAGATGGAAGCCCCCTCTAGCTCCACCTTCTTCTCCCCTTTACACACCACCAATTCTTTCACAAATAATTTTTAATTAGCTTTTGCCACTGTGTATCTTAGTATCAAGTGACTCCATATTCATTGGCTTCAAAGAGCATACCTTCCCCGGTCGGTGAGTTGGCTGAGCCGGGCCTGAGGTGGGTTGCAGCTGGGGAGAGCTGCTTCAAGCTGGAGCCAGCTGCTGGCTCAGCTCCACATGTCCTTCACTGCCTGGGGTCCTGTCCCAGAACCAGCCAAGGCACACCTCTCCTGGAGGCAGCAGTGGCCAAAGGGTGCAAGAGGACCCACGGGAGGCCTCTTAAGTCCGAGGCATGGAATTGACCCAGTGTCACTCCTGCCTGCAGGGTCACAGCAAGTCACAGGGCCAAGCCCAAAGTCTAAGAAAGGAAATACTCTCCACCCATGATGAGACTGGTGGGGCACGCATTCAAGACAGCGTGAAGACTGGAGCCAGTCAATCTGCCACCCCGAATCGGTCCCACCCTGAGCTAAAATATGCTCTCGCCTGATGATTTTTCAGTTTCTTAATTGAAAGGACTTTTCTCCCTTCACTTTATCATCACTGAAGGCTCTAACCCCCTGTACTCTCCCTCAGCCAGAGTCCAGAATTCTTCTCATTCCCTCCCCCAAACTGGAATCTCTTCCCCCTCATTATTTATTAAGACATGAGGACTCTGGGTCATATTTTATTTTTAATTATTTGGGAGCAAATCTCTGTAGTCCCTTTTTGAATGAGTGGCATTAGCATTCGTGGGACTGCCTCTGTTCATGCCCCATAAATAATAAAGAATAGAGCCGGGCACGGTGGCGCACGCCTGTAATCCCAGCACATGGGAGGCCGAGGCAGGAGGATCGCGAGTTCAAAGCCAGCCTCAGCAACTTAGCGAGGCCCTAAGCAACTCAGTGAGACCCTGTCTCTAAATAAAATACAAAATAGGGCTGGGGATGTGGCACAGTGGCCGAGTGTCCCTGAGTTCAATCCCTGGTTCCAAAAAAAAAAAATAATAATAATAATAATAAAGAATATAGGTTTTACACACACACACACACACACACACACACACACACACAAACTAGAGAGGGAATCCAAAATTAGGAAAAGCTAATTATGGGGTAGAGCTAATCTGAACATCATCCTGGAGAATTTAAACACTGAGTATAACCGTGAAGGAAATTACTACACTTTTTAGGGTTTAGTTGTTGCAGGTGAAAAATATTCCAGAAATCCAATTGCGATGTTCTGCCCACGACCCACGTGATAAGGGAGCAGAGCTGCGGGCCCAGGCAGCCTGGCTGGTGATCAGAGGTAGCACGAGTCCTGCCTGATGTCCCTGCCTCCATTTGTGGACACATGTGTAATATGTAAATGTGTGCACATATAATCAAAAGTAAGTTCATTCTAGGCTGATTAACCAATTCATGGTCATTAATCAATAAATTAGACTGTACTTGCCTGACCACTGCCATGGTCCCAGGAGGCCCGTGTGCTTGAGTTGCTAAGGGGCACTGTGCTGCTCCTTCCTCTCCTGTTTCTAAAACGGGGTGTAAGGTAACTGGGGAGAGGCCTCTGCTTGGGTTGGCCACCTGGATTTCCCCACAGCACTTCCTATGCTGTGTTGCCATTGTTCACTCGTCTCTGTCCACGATCTCGCCACCTGTCAATCATGAACTCCAAGAGGACATTCTTCTTGCTCATTGTTTTATGTTTTGGCGCACTGCCTGCCTTGTCTGAGATGTTCACACAAGACAAGTGAAGCACTCTACAAATAGTGCCATGTAGCTAGGTTTTAATTGCTAGAATTATTATAATCTCCATTAAAATTATCTAACAAAAAACTACAGTAAGCAGACTACAGATTGCAAATGGGCCAGCCCAGGCGATCGGCCAACCTCGCACGGTCTCCCTTCAGGTGTGCATGTCCCCTCGGCATGAATTTGCTCAGTGCGTTCTTAACACTGTGGGTTACAGGGTGTATACACATGCTTGATGGGGGCCACGGGCCTGCACCCCCGCTTACACACACACACTCACACGTTAGTGACAGACGGATAACTCGGGACTCCACAGTGAAATGGTTCCACCATGAGAGCGCCTCAAGATTGTGAAATATAACTGAAATTCAAGCACAGACTAAAATATGAATCTTACCAGAGGAAAAATAGATTTTTTTCACTGCCTTAAAAGAAGAAGAAGAAAAAAAGATTTCTCCCCCCAAACGATAGGACCATAATGATTCAATTTCTCCTGCACCAATCAGCATCAGTCTGTGAGATTCAGACCTGGCACATGGAAATTTCAGCCTTAAGTCAAATATTATTTCAAAGTTAATGACAAAATCTATTTTTGCAGTGGTCTTGTTTAAAATATTTCCCCTTAATACTCTTGAAATGCTGTAATTGAAAGCAGTTATTTGAGATGCCAGTGCATACTTCTTTAATTATGTCCTGGACCATCTGTTTCCAATGAAGGGCAGTGTCTGTTTGCAGTTACCAATCTTATGAAAAACAGGCTTGTCCCGAAATAGATTGGAACTAAAACCAGAAAGCATTTCTTTCAGAGGCATCCTTTCAAGCCAATTAACTTTAATCATTATAGAAATGTTTATTTCCCATCTTAGTCTCTCTTCACATGTAAATTCCTTCAGGGGAAAAGATCTCTTTTTGTGACTGTTTGAATAGTTCCAATTTGGATTAATCAGAACCTGCTGGCCTGTTTATGTTCCAATTGTGAATGCTGGCAGCTTTCTCGATGGAGAGCACTCAGGCCCTGCAGAGAGCAGATTCTGAAGCGCCCTAGAACCCACCTACCGGCCAGAGCAAGCCGGCGAGGCTCCTGGGCCCCCGGCCTGCCCCAGCACTGCCTTCCAGGCTGAGGACCCCTGAAACAACTGGCTGGACCAGAGGCAGGACTCCTAGGCTGCATCAGTGTGACACCGTGTCCTCTGGGGAACATCCTCTGGGACCCCACATACACACGTCATTCAATAAAAGCTGTGAGTGGGGTTGGTGGTCCTGCCAGATCAGTGTCTGGGAGGAGGTAAGTGATGTCACTCTACCAAGGAAAGTATTATTTCTGAGTTGCCTCTATTCTTCAGGGAAATTTTGTACACACAGTTAAAAAAAAAAGTGGTTGATGGCAAAATTTTTATATCCATGATGAAGGGGCTTCATTCATTCACTCAGAATGTAGGTTCCGGGAGGGCAGGGTTTCTTGACTCTTTGGTGTACTGGTGCATCCCAATACCAAGACCAAGGTTTAGTACACATAGACTCTCAGTGAATATATGGTGAATGTCTTTACTCTTCTAGACCTGGGGGTACTTAGTAGAAGACATACAAAGTCTCTGCTCTTATGAGACTTTGATTCCACATGCTCAGTGTCTTGGACTTAAAAACAAAGTGGTTAAAAGACAAGACATACTGACAGAGAATATCTGGAAGACAGAACAAGAGCAGGGACTGTGTCTTTTTTGTCTCTGTTCCGAGATGCAAAGTGTCTGGTGCAGACTTGGTGTTTAATAAATACTTGATTAATTTAACTCAGCAAGCATGTGTGTGTTGGCCACCATCTAAGAAACCTACCATTTACTGCACTTTTAATAAGTTCCATTCATGTGATGAATGTTTTGCACACATGAGCTCCTCTAATCCCCAAAACAAACAAGCAAACCAACTCCGGGAAGCAGATATTAAATACTCCCAACGTTCAGCCGAGGTGCTGAAGTTCGTGTGTGAGAAATGGCTTGCTGGGTTTGCCCAGGAGTGCATGCCTACTAGGAGCTCAGGTCCTCTTAAGGTGCATATTCACAGCGGCTGTCTGTTCCTCCTGTGTCTGCTCCAAGCATCCTTTAAGAGCCTTACCTCTACCACACCAAACTCATGGACTTCATGGTCACATTTAAATAGTCCATTTGGGAAAGGACAGTTTCATCTCCATCTCCCCCTGGAAGTTCCTGGAGTTTAACACTGACCGGGCCTTTACAACAATTATGTCTTTGGAGTTTATATCCTGGGTCTTGAGGGTCTGTGGTTTTTGGATCTCATGGTCTCTCTCCAAGAAGCGTATATTCTCCTCATTTCCCCAGCCTCCTGGGAGTCAGCAGCGTGCTTTCCCCTCTGGAGTTGAAATGCTATCCTATCAGGCTGGATGACGGACTTGGCAGGCTCGGAGTAAAGAAAACCACGCATCTCTCCCAGGCTGGCTGATCTGCTGACTTACACAGAGATGGAACAAAACCCCTTGAACTTTCATGAGTTAGTCCCACCTCAAACCTCCCAGAAACCAGCCAGGGATTCCTGTGGGGATATCAAGTCCGAGGCAGAAGTAGATGGAAAGTAAAGAAAGCAAAGGCAGCTGAGGGACCCTCTGGATGGAGAACCAGGACCAGCTAATGTGGGGGGGAGCAGGGCCTGAGCCCCCGAGGCACTGACATGCACCCAGGTGCCGGGGAACCCAGACTGAGCCCATCCCGGTGCCGACTGCGGCTGTGCCCAGGCCGGGGTGGAGCTGAGCACCGACTCCAGACTCCACGCACTTACCTGCCTGGGAGAGTGTCTCATCTGCTAGTGGGCTGCTCAGGTCTCACGTGATGGCTCGTCATCCCCTGTCAGTCGTCTTCCCCTGTGTGGTAAGGACTGTCCTGGGCAAGGAGATGTGTCTCCACCCAGGAAATGTCCCATTCAAATTCTGAAACACTCATATACACACTCAAACATGCGCCTGGGATAAGAGCTCCTTCAAAGAAAAGGAAGGCCAGGGTTGGACCGAGCCAAACTGTTACGATGACTAGCAGATGATACCATCCATCCAGCTCCCACCATGAGCCCCACACTGTGCTAGGTGCTTTCGATTGACCTTCTAAAGCCACTGTTAGATGAATGTCCTTATCCCTACTATACAGAAAAGACAAGATTAACCTGTGTAGGCTATAGAGCCAATAAACTATGATAGAGGCAAAATTGAAACTTGGTTCCCCTGATTGCAAAAACTCTTCTCTTTCCGTATCATATTAGAGAACGTGGGGAGGAAAATTAAGTTCTGCGAGGGAAGCAGATTGAGAATCAATACATGAAGCTCAAAACTTAATATATGATCCAGAAATATCCTGGAGCTAGAAACTTTATTTAGGTTCTATTTTCTGCTTTTTCACTAGCTTGATTACCTGGGGAAGTCACTTCACCTCTCTGGGCTTTGGTTGCCACGTCTATACCACCCACTTAAGGAGATGGATTTAATCCTGTTGAGATTTCAGTGGGAGATTTTGGTTTCTTTTTTTTTTTTTTAATTAAAGCTTTTAAAAAAATACTTTGTTTCTCTTTGTACCCATTTAAGATGTCTTCTTCTTCCTCCTACCTTTCTGCCAGGGTGAAAGCACCTAATATGTCTCTTCTCTTTTAGGACAGGCTATCTAGAACTTAGGTCATCTATTTTTTTTTCAGATCTATAATGCATTTTAGGAAAATGACTGTAGCTTAACTTGTTTGTACTTACAGCAAGAACTATGTTCTTTTCACTTTCTATATTTTAATTGGAGGCTACACATGAATATTTTAATTTATAACCAGATTATGATTTATTTAATCATTGCATAGTTCTCAGTTTTTCACTGGATTAAAACAACTTTTTTTTTGGAACATCAATTTTATTATACAATTGGTGAGAAAGAGAAATTCATGAAGCACCATCTCTGCCATCCCAGAAGCCTGGGAGGAAGGCAGGGAGGAGCAGGGCAGCGGCAAGTATCTCAGGGAACAGTCTCTGAAGTCAGTGGCAGGTGGC
>JAJEJO010003267.1:16562-107085 GCA_020662805.1 Glaucomys volans
AGGGGCCTGCCGAGGGGAAACCGGTCCAGCTGACCCACCTCATGGCTGAGTCTCTGAGTTCACTCAGGACGGGTGCCTCTCCACCAGGTCAGGCCGCTGGCAGCTGGGGGACTTCTGGCTGTCGGTGGGTCTGTCTGTCCCATCAGGGAACGTTCCCAGAGCCACTGAGTGTGGGGACCCAGGGCGTCTGGGGCCCCCTGGCATGGGTGCCACTCTCCTTGTGGAGACGGGAGGCAGGGCACACAGCAGCAGAGTTTGGCCAGGCAGGTGGCCATCCTGCTAGTGACCCGCCTCCAGCCCCCACGGTGGCTGTCAGAGGACTGGCCTGGGGAGGAGCCCTGGGAGCCTGCGCTGGGCCATTGTGGCAGCCGCCTGCTCAGGATCGTCCAGCAGCTGGGCCTGGGGTGCTCGGGCCTGCGGGGCACAGGGTCTGGCCCGGAGGCTGGGCTGGGAGGGGCCGTGTCCAGGTGGAAGAAGCGCAGAGGGATGGCGGGTACGCTGGCCGGCCTGGCCTCTGCGGGCTGCTGCTGCTCACGGGCCGGGCAGGGCAGGGCAGGGCAGGCTGGCTGGCACACCTGCTGGGGCGGGCGCCGCGGGCATCGGCCTGTCCCGGGCGGGGCGCGACCACGCGAGGGCGCACAGGCCAGGTCTGGAGTCCGCCCCCTGCCCCCTGGGGTCCCTGGAGCTGGAGGATTCGGTAGGTGGCCATGGCCTCATCGAATTTCCGCTGGTCCAGGGACACCAGGCTTCGTAGGGGTCGAACCCCATGTTGCACAGGATGGTGATGATGGCGGGGTCGGGGCGCTTGGGGAGCGGCTGGCAGGGGGACAGGTGGAGGCTGCTGGCCCCGGCTCAGCCACGGGTGGCCCAGCACCTGCTCGAGGGTGGGCCTCGGCGCGGGCTCCACAGTCAGCCTCTGCCGGATGAGGCTGCGGGCGAGGTGGGAGAGGCGCGGGGAGCTCGGAGCTGCCCCGCAGGATGAGCCTCTGCAGGGGCCGCTGCTGCGGGCCCTGAGCGGGAAGCTGCCCGAGAGCAGGACGAGGAGCGCGACGCCCAGGCTCCAGACGTCCGCCGGGGCCCCTCGAACCCCTGCTGCCGCCCGACCTCGGGGCGCGGTAGGGGACGGTGCCCCCGAAGCTCCTGAGCTTCTGCCCGGGCGTGAAGCTGGCGCTGAGCCCGAAGTCGATGAGCTTGACGTGGCGGCCCTGGGCGTCCGGCGCCGCGTTGTCGGGCTTCAGGTCCAGGCGGGCCACCCCGTGTCGTGGCAGTGGCAGTGGCGCGCGGCACACACCATCTGCCTGAAGGCCGTGCGGGCCCGGGCCTCCCTCAAGCCTCGGCCGGAGGCGCGCAGCCCAGCAGCTCGCCCCACTCCGCGCTCCGTCGCCAGGTAGACGTGGCGCGGGGTCTCGATGACCTGGAGCAGCCCGATGACGTTGGGGTGGTCCAGCGCCATCAGCCTCTGCGCTTCGCACAGCGCCTGCTCGTTCCCCTCTGTCTTGGGCACCACTTTCACCGCCACCTCTGCCCCTGTCAGGCGGTGGCGGGCCAGGACCACCTGGCTGAAGCCCCCTGCCCGAGCTCCCTCACCACCTGGTCGTGGTCGGTGAGGGCCGCCTCGGAGCAGGAGCTGGGCCTCTGCGCCTCTACTCTGCTCTGTCTGCTCTGACTGCCAAGCATCCTGAAGCTGGAAGGCCAACCTGGGAGGCTAGCTCAAAAAAAATAACAAACCAACAAAACACCCAAACCAACAAACAAAAGACAAAACAAACAAACCAAAGCCCAAATAAAAAAAAAACAAAAACAGCAAAACACCCCAAACACCAACCACCAGCCACCAGCCACCAAATGCACTAACTGGGAGTCCGACAGGTCACCACCAAGAGCTTCCTGTACTTATGGAGGAGGAGCCCAGCCCAGCCACCCGCTTATATGGCCGGGTTTGGAGAGCGCATCACAGTGGCTGCTTGACCCAGTCACGCCTGGGCACGGCCCCCAGTGGTCTTCTCACTTTGGGGCCTCCGGGACCTTTGCCACTTTCATAGTAAGAATGAGAAAGGACCCCAGAAGCGTTTTGTTTCAGGGGTTGTGGAGAATGATAGTGACATTTTAGAGATGAAAACTTGGGGCAGACTCCAGTGGTCTTTTCACTTGGAGCCTGATGAGAATCCCTGATCTCTTGGGGCTCCTACAGCCTCCTCATCTCTACCCTCAAAGTGTCTATTCAATCCTATTTCTTCTGACTCAGAATGATTGGCATCCAAGGCACGGTGATGCTCCCCCATAATGCTCTGTCCCCAAGGATGCTCTAGAGCTTCACATTAACACCTCTTGAGGGGGGAGGGCGTGTTCATCACCCCTCCCCACAAGGTTCTCATCCAATTTCACTCAAGAAACCCTGGATCGCCAAGAGCAATGGTTGAGAGGTTCAAAGTGAGAAAGAGAATACACGGAAGCCGAGAATCCTAGAACCAGCACACATGTCCTTCCCATGCGGGGAGGAAATGGAGGCCTTCCCAGATACCTGGGTCCCTTCCCGATGCTCTAACAAAGACGTGGGGCTGTGTCATTTTATTGGTAATACAAATCCATTCCCAGAGTTCTAGAGACTGGCAAGTCCAAGGTCAAGGCACCTCGTTGCTGTGTCCTTGCAGGCTGGGAGGGGCAGAAGACTTGAACTCATTCTCTCAAGCCCTGCTGTGGCTTTGTTTTGCTCTGTGTGGTTTGGTTTCTCAACATACTGGCCATAGACCCAGGGCCTCCGGTGTGTCAGGGAAGTGCTCTATCACTCGGGTGTTTCCACAGATTATTTTGTTTATCATTATTTCTTTTGAAATGTCCTTCTTTATCCGTTCTAACTAACTTCGGCTTGAAGTCCACTTTATCTGATATAAAGATGGAAACCCCCACTTTTTTACTGATCTGTGTGCGTGGTAGTTTTTTTCCCATTCTTTCACCATTGGTCTGTGGATGTCCTTTTCTATGAGATGAGTCTCTTGAAGGGCAACATATTGTTGGATCTTTCTTTTTAATCCAATCTGCTAGTCTATGTCTTTTGATTGACGAGTTTAGGCCATTAACATTCAGGGTTATTGTTGAGATATGATTTGTATTTCCAGTCATTTTGACTTAGATTTGGTTTTTAACTTGACTTGGTTTCTCCTTTAATTGGCTTTTCTTTTAGGGTAGTTCCTCCCTTCGATGCCTTACATTGTTGTTTTTATTTCTTCCTCATGGAATATCTTGCTGAGGATGTTCTGTAGTGCAGGCTTTCTATGTGTAAGTTCCTTTAACTTTTGTTTGTCATGGAGGGATTTTATTTCATCTTCAAATCTGAAGGTTAGCTTTGCTGGATATAGAATTCTTGGTTGGCAACCGTGTTCTTTCAGAGCTTGAAATATATTGTTCTAGGCCCTTCTAGCTTTTAGGGTCTGGGCTGAGAAATCTGCTGATATCCGTATTGGTTTTCCCCTATATGTAATCTGTTTCTTTTCTCTCACAGCCTTTAAAATCCTATCTTTATTTTGTACATTAGGCATTTTCATTATAATGTGTCTTGGTGTGCATCTGCTGTAATTTTGTGCATTTGGTGTTCTGTAAGCCTCCTGCATTTGAGTTTCCATTTCGTTCTTCAGGTTTGGGAAATTTTCTGATATTTCTGTTTTTTAAATTTTAGGTCATTGTACACAAATGGAGTACAACTATCATTTTTCTGGTTGTACACAAAGTAGAATCATACAAGTTGCATATTTATACATATACATAGGGTATAGATGATTGTCTCATTCTATTATCTTTCCTTCCCCACCACCCCACCCCTCATTTTCTTCTATACAATCCATCCCTTCTCCATTCTTCCCGTGCCTCCCCCGACCCCTGCTATGTGTCATCAACCACTTATAAGAGAGTTCATTCAACCTTTGGTTTTTGGGAGTTGACTTATTTCACTTACCATGATCTTCCCTGATTCCATCCATTTACCTGCAAATGTCATAATTTTATTATTCTTTATGGCTGAAAAATATTCCATTGTATATATATACCACAGTTTCTTTATCCATTCATCCATTGAAAGGCATTTAGGTTGGTTCCACAATCTAGCTATAGTGAATTGAGATGCTATAAACTTTGATGTGGCTACATTACTGAAGTATGCTGATTTTAAGTCCTTTGTAGTATGCTGATAGACCAAGGAGGGGATAACTGGGTCAAATTGTGGTTCCATTCTGAGTTTTCGAAGGAATCTCTATACTGCTTTGTAGAGTGGCTGCACCAATTTGTAACCCCACCAGCAATGTATGAGTGTACCTTTTTCCCCACATCCTCACCAACCCCTATTGTTGCTTGTATTCTTGATAATACACATTCTAATTGGGGTGAGATGATATCTTAGGGTAGTTTTGATTTGCATCTCTCATTACTAGAGATGTTGAACATTTTTTCATATATCCGTTGATTGCTTGTAAATCCTCTTCTGTGAAGTATCTGCTCATTTTCATAGCCCATTTATTGATTGGGTTATTTGTATTCTTGGGGTAAAGTTTCTTGAGTTCTTTGTATATCTTGGAGATGAGTGCTCTATCTGACGTGTGTGTGGCAAAGATTTTCTCCCACTCTGTAGGCTCATTGAATAGGTAGTTCATTCCTTTGGTTTACATCTCTGTGCCTTCCTCAATCCTGATCATTCTTAAATTTGGCCTTTTCATGATATCCCATAGTTCTTGTAGGTTCCATTCATGATTTCTTACCATCTTCTCTGGGCAACTTTATTTTCAAGATTCAATATTTTGTTTTCATTGTCTGAGGTTCTGGCTTCCAGTGATCTAGTCTGTTGGGGATGCTTTCCATTGAGTTTTTTTATTTGGTTTATTGTTTCCTTCATTTCAAGGATTTCTGTTTGGTTCTTTTTCAGAATCTCTATCTTTTTGTTGAGGTGATCTTTTGTTTCCTGTAGGTGCTCTTTCAGCTGCTTATTGGAATGGTCAATCATTGCCTGTATTTCCTCTCCTAAATTATCGATTGCTTCTCTGATCATTTTAATCATGTATATTCTGAACTCCTTTTCTGGCATTTCTTCTACCATGCTGTCATTGGATTCTATTAGTGTAGAATCTTGGTTTGTTTGGAACACTTTCCTCCCCTGTTTTTTCGTGTTGTTCATGTATCTTCCCCTTTAGCAATGCATATCTAGGGTATGGTAGTCTGCCCTATAGGCTTATAGTGACCCTATTGTTTTCCAAAACATCTTCAAGGGGGGGATCAATATTAGCAACACCCACTACAGACAATATGCAGCTGTAAACCAAATAGCCCCTATGAAGACTATTGCTATAATAGTCTTTTTGTTACAATATTGTCATAATAAACCGAGAGGATGAGTTCAATTATTATCTACAGTATAACAATCATTTGCAATGAGGACTGCAGTTTCTAATGGAGGACAAAGAGGATGGGGAGAGGTGTAGGATGTAACTGTTAGCAGTGTAAGAAAAGAGTATGAAGAAGTTCTAGATCATAGGAAGAGTGAAAGTGTAGTCAAAAGAAGTTGGTTGTTAGCATGAGAAAAGTGAGAAAAAGCCCTTGAGGAAACAGGTAAACAAAAGGAAAGTAGAGAGCAAGAAAAGTAAAGAAATAAAAGTTTAAAAGCTTTCACAAAGGAGAAAAGACAATCTACACTATAACCATCATATACTATTCAAACCTCCCAGTCTTCAGTAGCCTGAGGCACGAGAGGCACCTTTTTCTTGTGACTTACATTGTTTTCCTTGTTTAGGGATTATAACACTTAAACATTTTGCAACCAAAATTCCTACTGTTGTTATCTTTTACTCCATTTTTACAGGACTCTGTGCCCACCAGTTTTGTTGTTGTCATTTCATTTAATCAGTTTTCCAACTTGAGGTTCTTAATTTTGTTAAAAACACCTTGATCGACTAGTTATGATTCCAAGTTTGTTAGTCAAAGTCTGCAGTGGACTCTGGGCTTGAGTGGCAATTTGGCAGGTGAGGTACACTGGGTACCATTTGTCCCCCTAGAGCTTTATAGTCACTGCTTCATTCTCTTCTGGAACCACTGTTCCTCCTGTAGACTCATGCCTTATGCCTAAATCAAGGAAGCATATCCTTTTTCCTTTTTTCATTCTTTTTTTTTATGTCTAAAGTAATTCTGTATCATTTTCTAGTGTTCAGAATTTCTTCTCAGTCTCTGCATTTAACTCATTCTTCAGGAAATTTGATGCTGTGGTCCATCTTTAAATCATGGTGGTCCTCAACTTCAGAGACACTGCCCGCCTTCCAGATCGTCTTATCTAGCAAGCTATCATCTTCCCATCTAACCCTCCTGTTTGTGATCCTCTCAGTGAACCCATGTGCTGTCAATCAGTTTCTATCCACACCTTGTCCTTTCCTTTGTCTAATTTATTTGTGAAACCTGCAGAGCGGTTACTTTGGCTTGCAGAGTTTCATTATCACTACAACTTCCTTTTCCATCTCATTGTTTTGTCTTATCCTATCTTTGGCCTCATCCTATCTTTACAGTCATTTTCTATCATGAAGACTTATCTGCAAGTTTCTGGGTCGAGACAAATAGAAAGAAGCAGAAGCACAGGTTTTTCTACAGCAATTGTTTTTGAAAGGCCATAAGTCTGTGTGTGTCTGTGTGTGTGTGTGTGTGTGTGTGTGTGTGCACGTGCATGCTCGTTTAGTGAAGAAATGTGTTCACATCACTGAGATGATTGATGTGATCCTGGAGATCAAGAGAATAGATTTTAAAATGTTTTGATTTCTGTTCAAAACCTAATTAAAAATAATTTAGTGAAAGTATTGTGTTATCCAAATTTTATAGTTATGTATGTGTCTACATATAAAAGTATCCATTTCTAAAGGGCAATCACGCAACCCAGTAAAATTTATATTAATCTAGCTCAGTTAGTTCGTCTCCATCCAGGTCAGGGTGGGGTTCGCTTGGTTCAATTGAATTGTTGCAACTGCTTGCTCTCCTCTTGGTCCACTTTCCTGGACCAGTTTCTGTGTCCTGTAATTTCCCTCACTTCCTAACTTCTTAGAGCTGTTCAGTTTTGATGACTCAGCAACTATAGCTAAGAGACACTTCAGCTCAAGTCTAGTTTCAATGGTTTCACCAGATCTCACCCACAGCTTGGGCTCTGCAAAAGTGTGCCGTGCACTGTGCCTGAGGCAGAGGAGATCACGGGTGCTTTGCACTAAGGAGACCAATGCCTGTCCTCCCCACCCTTGCATGCCTGGCCTTGATGCATTATCTTTGATGACTTACACCCAGAGCTCCCACCAATCAGAGCCAGAAAAACTGGCCCACATAGACCTCTTTTTATGTGTGTTGACTCAGTTCCCAAAGAACATATTGGGTGTGGCAGCCACATAACCGAGGACAAGCATCAGTCCAAAGTGTCTCAAAATAAATTCCTTTACAAGGAGTCCAAAGAGAGACAGGAGGAGAGAGACTAAATGGCTAGTGAAAAGTTGACTTCAAAAGCAGATGATTGATTTGAACCCAGTTTGCTATATTTTTATGCTTTGATTGACAGTATAAGCGTCTTCCAGTTGTTCTTGGCAACTCACATTTGCCTTTGTGTTTTTTTTATTTTACTTTATTATTCGTTTTTCAACTCTAGTAATGCAGTACTTTCCAGATCTGTAAAAAGCCTTTAGTCATCTTCTCCATGCTCTGGCCAAGCATGATTCTTTGTGACATGTACTGTAGGACTTTCATAAACTAGTGAACCTTAAATTACATGGGTACTCTTACTGTTCTCTTGGGACATGACTCTCAAATCTTGTGATTATTATTATCAGATATTTCTTTCTAACTTCGTGCACCCTTTCTTAATTTCCAAACTTTCTATTCATACCTCTGAACCATGTCTGAACATGTTATGTTACAATCTTCATGTGGGGTTATGTACTTAATATTAGGAAAGGTATCTGAGCATTTCCTTCAACTACTGTGCCAAGAGTGGGTACATATATGTATTAAGGGTTGGGTAGGCTGTTATAAAATTAAGCACTTCCTAACCCCTGAGATGCAACATCTTTTTAAAGTAATTAATACCTTGAAAGTTAAATAAGCCATTGAAAGACTGCTTAATGAAGAGAGCATCAGGACAATTCCAACTCTTCCTCACTGAGAAGCAGCAGGTCCACAACTGTTAAGATGAACATTTGCAGGATCTTTATCGAAATCCAAGGGTCTTCTATGAGGTCTTTCCACTTCTTCTGTCAAACTTTGGATGTTTTTCCACTTCTGTGTGACCTCTGGAGTAATTCAGCTCACAGCTTCTCAGTAGCTGTGCTTACCTAGTGGTTGTATTTTCCAGGCCTTGAAAAGTCTTGTCCTGGGGATTGGCTGCTCACAATTTAGCCAAAATTTCCATATAGTTTTCTGGAACATACCTTGAAAGATGTCTGCTTCACCACTTCTATTCAACATTGTACTTGCAATCCTAGCAGATGGATTAAGGCAAGAAAAAGAAATAAAAGACATATGTAATTAAAAGAAAGAAATAAAACAATCTTTATTCATAGGTAACACAATTACATGTACAGAAATTCCTAAGGAACATGCAAACAATCTGCTACAATAACTAAGATGTGAATTTAGCAAGGTCACTGGACACAAGATCAATATGCACTCAAATAATTAAAATTAGAGACTGAAAACACCAACTGAGAATGTAGGAAAATCTAGCTTTGCGTAAATATCTGGTGGAATGTTATATAGTAAAACTACTTTGGAAACATTCTGCTAGACTTTCATGAAGTTAGACATATACCCACCTATAATCTAGCAATCCCAATTTTGTGTAAAAAAGCAAATGTTCAGAGGAACTTTATTCATAATAGTTACAAAACCAAAACTGACCCAAAAGTCCATCAACAGATGAGCGAGTCAGCTGTGGGACATCTGTGCTGTGAATGGCATGTGTGGGGACACAGTTGACACTCAAAACATTCTGGCAGCTAATGAAGACAGACCACAGAAGGCCATGGTGTCTGATTTCTTTGCACACTGTTCAGTTTTCATTCAACTGTTCTGTGTTAGTTAAAATCACTCTATGCTGGAAATGATCAGAACAATGGTCCCTGGGGATGGGGCAGTGGGTGAGCAGCAGGCATCGACTATGAAGGAGCAGGAGAGATTGTCTCTGAGTTGATTAAATGTTCTTTATCTTGGAAAGGGCTGTAGATGTATGACAACTAATTGAACACAAAATTAAACTTCTTTACTGAACAAAATTGTACTCATCTTTATTTAAGGACAATTCACATTGAGCAGCAGTGCCAGCCATTGTTCTAGGCTCTAGAAACACAACAATGAGTTTTCCCCTGAGAACCAGCCTAGAATCATCCTAAAGGAGGGGGATCTGACAAGGTTGAAGCTAGAGGCAGAGGGTGGAGATATATATATGGCCACCCAGAAGAAACAAACAGTGGGCACATTAGAGAATTCTTGGTAGTGAAGGTCAGAGTTTTGTTTGTCAGATGAAATTAGACAAAATGCTACAGAAATAAGATCAATGACTAAAAATCACATCTTAGAAGGATCAGAAAAAACACAAGAGCCGCTGCTCTAGATTTCACCTGGGAGGTGGAGAGGAGTGAGCACCAGAGAGACAGTTTTATGGGGTCCCATGGGTAAAGGATAAAGGCCCTGTCGCTGGTGTCGATGATGGTGGTGGAGGAGGCGCTGGATTTCTGAGCTCTGCTCTATCTGTCGACACAGGTTATCTTCTTCCCATCTCTGACGGCAGCCTGCTTAGCAGAGCTCACGGTGATGAGGTCATGCTGTAGCTGGGATGTCACTGTGGAGCCGCATGTGACGCTTCATCTCTACCTGCTTTGTCCACTAACTTACAAAACACTCGGCTCACAATTCGATTATTGGGAATAGAAGTGTCTAGATGGTTCTAGATGTCCACACTCACCCTCATTCCCAAGATGCTGAGAAGATGCTTCCTGAAGAAGCGATGCTGTGGCCGTTGTCAGGACAACGAGTTTTTCTCACAGGAAGCGTGGAAGAAACGCTATCTCAGCTTTAAAGATGGAGGCAAACAATTTTCTAACACAACTGCTTAAAAATGTGGCTTAGTTCTTCTGCTCATGCTGTTTTGCTTTGCTTTCCTTTCTTCAATTCCTAACAATATGCTATCGATTTCTTTCTCCTATAAGAGTAGGAAATCCTCCAATATAATAGAAGGTGAAGGTCTCTTTTACAAATCCTAATATCCTTAGTAATAAAAACTGAACACTTTGGCTCCAAACTAACAGGTCTGTTTGTACAAATGTTAAATATGTTGCTGAAATATATCCACCAAGCAAGTCACTAGCAATTATGTAATTGGTCGAATGGATGTCTGGTGTCAATAAAGTCTTCATACTTCTCATTTCAAAACCCCACATTGCCAGCTGTAACGTGGACGGCCAGTGAACCTCAGTGTGCAAAGCAGAGATGTGTAATTGCTTCTCCGTTCTCTACACAGAACGCTGCGAAGACACCTCATGGCTGCGATTTGGTGATATGTGTTCCTTCCACGGCTTCCTTCAATACTTCAGTCAGGATCCAGTGATGTTTTGCTAATTGCTGGCTACTCTGGGGAAATATAATAACCATCGATCTAAGTAGAAACAGCGTTCTCTAACAAATTGAATCTAATTGGTCATTCTGTGAGTTTCATAAACAACTGAGGTTTTAATGCTGGCTGCCTAAAAGGCTGATTTAGAAATAGAAATTCTAAAGAAGTAAATGTCTGTGACAGATTCCTCCATTAGCCACAAATGTCTGTTACTTGCTTCACAGCATCATGGTATATGAATGATGTGTGAATGAACAAATGTATGGCGTAAATGATAATAAGTAGCAGGTCATGGGGCATTT
Source organism: Glaucomys volans (assembly GCA_020662805.1). Lineage (NCBI taxonomy): Eukaryota > Metazoa > Chordata > Mammalia > Rodentia > Sciuridae > Glaucomys > Glaucomys volans. The sequence continues at coordinate 27,468 of JAJEJO010003267.1, forward strand.
GTGATTATTTAACTTTTTCTTTCCCTCTACACTGTGGGCCCAGACAAGCTATCCATTTTATTTGGTTTTGTTTAGTCAGTGATTAGCAGAACACCTGGCAAAGGTGAGCAAAGGCATAAATGATACCAAAACAAAACTCAAGAGAAAGTTTAATCTTAAAACTAGGCTGACCATCTTTCATATATTAAAACAGCTAATGAGTTGTTGGAAGACAGGCGTGTAAATTAAAGTATTTCAACTTTCTCTCCATCTTACCAAGTGCCTTTTCTGAAATTAAACAGACTCATCTATTGCGGCTAATTGACACTGTACATTGCTTCAGAAACCAAAGGCAAGGCACCTCTGACAGGCAGCAAGATGATTAACTCTGTCGGGAGCAGAACACTTCATAAAGGGAGATTCTTGAATCAGAGTCCAAGGTAAGGAATGGAGAAGGAATGATACATAGAAATCACTCTTTTATGAATGCTAATGAGACAATGGAGGTCATCAATGATCATCGATTGGCACTAAAATCAGTAGATGGAAAACTCAGGGCAGCATTGTAGTAGATGGCTCAGACCAACAACACCTAGGCCACTGATCTTAATGTTGTATAGAGAACACTCGACAGTTAGTGACTCCTAGCATGGCGGATTAGAATGTTCATGGCACCACCTGTGAAGTATTCTTTCCAAAAACCAAACTTAAGCAGGGCAAAATCTACCTCATCTGTGGGTCTGTGAGGAGAGTGGGCCTGTGTGGAAATGTTTACCAACTGCTTTGTATGGAGCCCAAGGACCAATTATGGGACAGTATTCATCCAACTGTGGAGCCCTGTGACGGCAGTCATGTACCTTACCCCCTTCTTTTCCAAGGAGAAAACTGGGGCCCAGAGAAGACAAGTAATTTGCAAAGTAATAATAATAATAAATTACACATCTGGCAATTAAACAGTCCCCAGAATTCAGACCCCAAGATTCCAGTAGGTTAAATTATATGTGATGTCCACCCCAGCATTACATCTGTGGGGAAAATCTGCTCATCCATGAAAGCAATTATACATAGAACTATAAGGTGTCTCATTTCCAGATTTGGCAAGTGATCCTAAAAACTGGGAAACAGAAAGAAATCTGTGCAGCGAGGCTGAGGAGGACCTGAGCAGACAACCCCACACAGCTCTGCTAGTGGGAAGCAGGCTCCCTCTCCATCACTCATCTCTTCTTGAGCAGAGCTGAGCTTCCAAAGGGATTTGTGGATTGACCCTTTGCCAATGGTGTCTTCTGTCTTCCTGGCCTGGTGTCCTCTCTCATTGGAGCGTTCATGGCTGATGAGACCCCGTGAACAGTTGCTCCAGGAACTCATAATGATGGTAGCATGGATCATGTTTGAGGTCTATTTGGAGGCATCTGAAAATACCATTAATAGCCTTGAAATCAAGGCCATGTTTGTCTTGTGGAAGAGTGTCCTAACTGCTCGCAGGGAACATCCAAAGTAAGCATACTCCTTCCCGGCAGCAGTTTTCAAGAGCGACTGTATATTTTCCGCAGCGCCAAGAACAAAACTCTCATCTGCAAGGCACTTGGGAGGCAAAGTGTGTTTCAAAGTCATGGTCACACTTATCTTTTAATAGGCCAGTTTTTCTTGGGAGATTTCAGAGGTTGAATTGTAGAAATGTTTACGGAAAAATTTAAAACTGAAGTCATTATTCAAAACATGGCTTTTAAAAAGTACTATTGATCACAATGGGCCTTTACAAAGGTCTACGGGCCCCATTTCAAGGTTCCTTACCCAGTAAATTGTTGATGGAAAAGAAAACTAGGAAACAGTTCCTGCTCTTGGGGACCATTTCCACACAGGGAAGCACCTTCCAAAACCAGCAGGAATTTCAATAAAATCTTTTAGTGTTTTGACAACCTTTCTAGATAACAAATATATTTACAAGAGAATCACTGTTTCAGTCATTGCTGGACGATTCCCACAAAGTCCCTCTTGACCCCACATCTTGCCTGTGTCCTCTCAGATGTTCACGCTTCCTCTTTGCCACCACACTAAAATGTAATAAGCAGTCATTTGTTAAAGGTTCATTGCAATGTGCAACCTGTCACTGCACCCATAAACTTTCCTTCCGAGACCATGTGTCTGCCTTGCATTTTGAGGAGATCTTTTCATCCACGCCTGAGTCCGGAACATTATTCACTGATGATTTGGAACATGATGGCTCGCCAAGTTTGCATATCCTCCAAATGCTGACACAAAATCACACTTATTAATATCAACCCCAATTTCATCGGAAAAGTCTTTAAATGTTGGAAAGCTTTCAAACTCATGGTGGTGGATAAAATTTTCCAAGACTCTAATTTTCTCTTGAAGACATTAATTGTGTCGTTGGCAACAGACTCTTATTTTCCCCAAAGTGTTTTGGGCTCACTTCATTCACTTTTTGAGAAGATGTTCGCCAAGTATCCAAAGCTGAATAACCACAGCCTGTCACTCCTTTCAAGCAGGAAAAGATGTTTTGTGAATGAAGCGGTGGGCTCAGTCACAGCTCGAACCTTAAAGGTGGGAGCTTCCTGTCGCATCGGCTTGCAGGGCTGCTCTGTGGGTCCTTCCCATTTCATTAGGCAGAACATTTAAAAGACACACCTGGCTCTGCCTGTTTGGTTATTTGGTCTGTTTGTTCATTGATTGTTTTCACCGTGCGTGGCAGTGAAGAGGACAGGGACTGCTGGTATAGCTGGGCGCCACTGTGTGGCTTCATGCTAGAGGACTCACAGTTGTACCCAGCAATGCCTGGGGACCATCGTGACATCATTATGACAACAGTGTGGACCTCTTGGTAGGATCTCGGGGCCTCCAGGGTCAGTTGGTGACCCTTAGTAAACTCTGCCCTATAGTCTGATAGTCCTTGTATTCTTAATTTCTGCTTGAATTGTGTCAAAAGTAACTTTGAATGGAAGACATTCTGAGGAATTTATTTCAAGGGTCTGCTACAAATGTAATTACAGTTCCATGGTGAATTAAGGAATGAAATGAATGAAAATCTAATACAGAATAAGAGATTAAATTAAAAGTTATAGAAGGATTTTGCATCTGAAATGTAGATTCTCTCTATTATTATTTCCTCTCTACCTGAAATCATAATTTCAAGATTATGGGGATAATCTTGATCTGACAATATCTCACCAGACATACTTAAGAAAGAACCCCAAGTTCTTGTATAATAGGAGAATGGCTTCCTTATGGTAGAATTACACTTCAAAGAAATAAAAAAATCAGCATTGTGTGGCGACTTCACTACCAGTCGCAGGACTGTGGGGAAATGTACCCAGGGTAAAGAAGCAGATAATGAAAGTTCAAGTATAAAGCTATCTCATTTTTCACAGCAGTACGTGGATCAAAGAGAAAGTGTATTTTTGCACACTTGCACTTACATGTTCATCAGGAATGCTCGGTTCTGAAATGGATTCTAACCTGAATGTTTGTCATGCAAGCAATCACTTCCCAATGATCTGTCTCTGGGTTTTTATAAACCTAGTAAAGGATTTTCCTCATAGAAAATGTTGAAAGAATTTTACATATTTTCTAGAAAAAAAGGAATAATACAATCAAAATATTCTTAATGCCAGTTTACCATGTTGTATGTTGTTGTTTTTTTAAGTAGAGAAAAATACATATTCACCATAGAAAATTTGGGCAATATTCAAATAAAAGCTAATATAAGAAGATAGAAATCACATATAAATGGTAATCACTTTTAAAATTCTCTCTCTCTCTCTCTGTGTGTCATCAGACTAATGGATTCAGTGGCCATTTGTTTTCTTATTGCCTTCAGTCAGCTGAGGCTGAAGCTTTATCTTCCCATCTGAAGCTGGTATGTGGCAGGGGACACAGTCCTCAGTCTCACAGCCAGTGCAGACTTTGAAGCCTCCTGCCTAATAGGGCCACCGAGATGAACCCAGGCCCAGAGCCTCCGGAAGGTCCTCCCCTCCACCCACTCCTTCCTACAGGTGCCCCCTTCCCAGTGAGCCTTGCTCATTCTGTTGTCCTGTGTTCGTCCTTCTAGTTTGCTCTTTAAATAGAACCTGATGTTATTTAAGCACTTTTCTCAGTCTTTAAACATGTTTGGCCTGATTTAATCCCCATGCCTTATGCCCTCTGTCCTACGGTCGCTTCATAACTATCCATGATTGTTGAACTCACTTCGTTGTATAAACCGGACTTTCACCCTTCAGACCTGTTTGGAATGGGACACACTTAAGGTGTAATGAGACCCAGTTGTTCCCTTCTGTGACTCACCACTTCCCTACAAAACTTCACTTTGGCTGCCATGGTTTCAATAGGGAGTGGTATAATAGAGAAAAATCTGGCTGGTCTTGAACCTGAGTTCCTGGAAAGGAGCTTCTAAAACTTTGAGAATTTCCCAGATGATAAATATGTCTTCACTCCTCATGGTGGGTGGCTGAGTCTAGGCTAATGTGGCAACTGGGGGTAGGCCTAACATGAAGTGGGGCCGGCCAGCTAGTTTCTGAATGGGAGCTGGCCTACCATGAAGACCACCCATGTGATTAGAGGGTTGAGACTGAGTCACATGATATCAACCAGACTTCTGAGGAAGGAGGAGCACTGGAGACTGAGTTTCACCACCCAGTCAGTGACTCCATAAATCACACCCCAGTAAGAACCCTGGATAGTTACGCTCAGGTGGGCTTCCTCAAAGCGCCAAGAGGGCGGTGCATCCTGAGGACAGAGAAACTTCATGCTGAGACCCTCCCAGCCTTCCTCCCATGGCTTTCTGCTCTGGATGGTCCTTCCTCATTGGCCCTTTCTAATGAGACTGTAACCACAAGCATGGCTGCTTCCCCTGTTCTGTCCATCCTTCTAGTGCATTACAGAACCTGAGGGAGTAGTAGGAAACCTCAGGTTTACAGCCAGTTGGCCAGAAGTGCCAGTGTCCTGTGAATCACAGGCTTGCAGCTGGCATCTGAAGGGAGGTCACTTGTGGGTGACTGTGCCCTTCACCTGTGAAGTCTGCGTCAATGGTGAGTAATCAGCTGTAGAGCAGTGCCGCATCTGCCTGCGTTTGCTCGCTGGGTTTCAGGACATTCAGTTCTAGGAAGTCAGGGGACTGGTACTCATTTCTAGGAAGACCTAGCTGCAGTCGCCTTTATTCCCAGCCACCCCCCACACACAAAACTTCATGCTTTGAGCAGAGTTTCGAGTGTCTCATTTTGTCTGCACCGAATAAAAAGTTTCATCAGTCAATACCCCAAATCCAAGTTCCCAACAATTCTGACCAAATATGGTGTGCTTCCTCGAAGAAGCCCTGTGGTCTCAAAATGCTGAGCCTGTGTGTGTATGTGTGTGTGTGTGCGTGTGTGTGTGTGTGTGTGTGTGTGGTGTGTGTGTGTGGGTGTGGGTGTGCATGCATGCATGGGGGTGGGGGGGACACAAATTCTGAGAAATAAGTCCCCAGTCCATTTTTTGAAGTTCCCACTTTACTTAGTGGCTGAACATGGGGCTCAGGGGGCTATAAATCTCATCTAATACAAAAGCTTTTTGAGTTAATTTTGGAGATGCCTGGCCCGTGGGGTTTCCTGGGAACTCGGCTAGCTTCTTTACCATCCAGAACCACTACAGGCTGGCCAGATGTGGGCTGGGTCTCCCCAGAGGCAGCAAGTAAGCTCCAGGGCAGCACTTCCACTCTCCCAGGGGATGCTGCGTTGCGCAGTGGAGGAGAAATCCCCAGCTTGAAATGACAATGGCATTCCCATGCCCACCAACAGCCCAGAGCCTTTCATCTGGAATGGAAAGAGTCTGGGTACCTGGGGGCGGGATGTTGATGGGATGTGCCCTGTGGATTCTCTGTGTCAGGGAAGGCTGTTAGTCTGCTGTGTGTGGCTTACTCTTGTCTCAGAACGTGTGTCACTGTGTAGCTATTGAGGGACACGTGGAAAGGACTGCTTTTGTGCAGAAGGGGGGCTCCGTGATCCACAGGGCTCAACCATCTTCGCAAAGTCTTGCTCTGGGGAGGATCTCTCTGTTAGCTCAGAGGGCAGATCTCACCAGGACAGACTTGACCTGGTCCACGTCTTTATGGGACCCTTTCCCCAGAGTAGCTCTCAGTGATAATCACTGATAATCACCTAAGAGAATATGCTTAGCTATCAAGGGGTAATTTGGGGTTCTGTTCAAGGTAGCTTATGGTTTTTCTGGAGGGCGAGCATGCGGGTGGGCATTTGAAGTTTCTCGGTACTCTTGAGAATCTGCCTATGAAAGCTGGCCTAGCCCTGAAAAGGCGGCCTCTGGCTGCTGACCAACATCTGACCACGATCTCCTGCACCCGTTGCTCATGCTGGCTTCTTTTACAGTGACGACCGAATTCCAAAGCCCTCTGATGCAATGTCCTCTGTGGGTCCACCACCCACATGTCCTGGGTTTCCTGACTCAGCACCATGTTTGCTTAATGGTGCTGACCCACCTGCAATATCAACCCCCCTCTACACCAGAAGTCTTTGCGACCTGCACACCAGGACCAGAATCCTGCACCAAAGTCCTCACTGTCCTCTGAACTCCTCAGGCCTCTGTGTCCTTACCGTTGTCATTTTGTCAAAGCAATGCTGTCATATTGAAGTACCAAGATAAAAATGCATGCCATTCCCAGGGGCTGTGTTTTCCTCTTCACCTTACAAGGATCTTTAAAATATCACCTTCTCACTGAATTATCTGTCCAACAAGTGAAAGGCAGTTTTTTTTCTCTGATATAGCTTTATTTCACCCTTTGATAAAAGAAATTGATGTATTAGTGATCTTTAGTGTAGGATGGCCACGTAAATCATTTTCTAACATTGGCCAATCTCATGGTGAAATGGTCCTCCACAGACTGGGACACAGGAACCTCTGACCTTGGAGCTTTATTCGAAAGCACAAGCACCCTCTTCCAGCTCCTCATCAATTAGTTCCTGATCTATTTGACATTTTTTCTTCTCTGCAGACCAAGTAGTTGTACCCTTCTTTCTTCCAGGTTTTCTAAAGGCAAAAACAATGGTTTCAAAAGTGAGTCTGAATTAAGAGACATTTCTTTAACCTAAAGAGCACTCGTCACCACAGGATGCTATGTATACTGGTAATGATAGATACAGGTCTGACCTGTTGGACTCCAGGGAGGAGCCACCACATTTGATTAATAGTAGCTAATATTAACTGAGCATATGCTACATGCTAAAGATTTTTAAAGCATCATAGATTATTTAAGCATTTAACCCTCGTAATAACTTTGGGAGGTAGGTGCTATGCAAACCTTTTAAAAACAGCATAAGACAGAGAGAGCTTTGAGATATCACCCCAAATCCGTAGGTGCCAAGTAGCAGAGTTGAGACTTGAACCCAGACTGGCTGGCCTAGGGTTCAAGTGCGTGACCACTGTGTGGTAGCCTCCTTCCTTATCCATGTGGTGGAGGACACCCTTTTCATTGCAAGAGCACAGGGGGAGAGGGAGAGCAGATGCTAGTGTTCTATGGGAAATAACTGGGCACTCCACATCCTGATTACAGTTCCTCATTTTGGAGAATTCTGATAGTGCATGTTGACAGAACCCTGCGAAAATGAGTATTTCAGAGGTAGAGAGAAGAAAGAGTCACTGAGGGAGTCCAAGCAGCAGAGAATTAGGGAAAGAGACAGGGGGGACTGGTACCCTGGGAACTGCTGTGGGAGAATGTGCTTTGTGAAGGAAGCTGTATCCATAGCCCAATGCAATGGAGGAATTAAGAGTGACGGGCACTGTAGCAGGTCTCCCCCACTGGACATGCCAGGTACAGGGATCACTGGCCTGCCTTCGTAGGAAAAGTTTTGAGCAGAAGCAGTGAAAGACATATTTGGGGGTTGGGCAGGAGGGTTGAGCAGCAATTGAAAATCAGCATGGATGGAGTGAGTATGGGTTAATCACTCTAGAATCTCAGTTGAAAAGGAGGAGACACAATGGAGGAGAGAGAGGGTAAATGAAGGGACTTATCAAAGATCAGTTAGCTGAAAAGTGGGGATGGGGGGTGGATCCCATGAAAAGAGAGGAGAGACCAGTGGAGTAGAGGAAAGGAATCAATGGTGAAGGGAAGAGGGACAGGAAAAGGAAGGAACTGTGGAGTGAAATCAACTAAATTATGCTAGGTACAAACAGGAATATACACCATGAATTCCTCCTTTAGATAAATCTATAAAGTTCCAATTTTTTAAAAAAATGATAAATAAATAGAAGGAAGAAGACCAATAGAGTAGAGGAAAGAGAACAGGGAGAGAGAGGAGAGGAGGGACAAGGAAGTATTGGAGACTGAAATGAAGCAAATTATATTCCATGCATATATGCTTATGTCAGCATGAACCCCACTATTATGTGTAACCATAAAGTACTAAGAAACGCATTTAAAAATCAGTAGTGTGTATGTGGGTTATTTCTGGATTCTTTATTCTGTTCCATTGGTCTATGTGTCTATTTCTATGTGAGTGCCATGTCTTTTAGTTACTATAGTTTTGTAGTATGTTTTGAAGTCAGGTATTATGATGCCTCCAGCATTGTTTGTTTTTGTATTTTTCTCCCTTAGAATCACTTTGACATTTTGGGGTCTTTTGTGGTTCTCTATGAATTTTAGGTTTGTTCTCTCTATTTCTATGAAGAAAGGCATTGGTATTTTGGTGGAAAATGCAATTATACCTGGTAAATTTATAGATCAATTTAGGAAATATGGTAATTTAATAATTATTGATTCTTCTGATTCATGAATATCGGATATCTTTTCATTTGTTGTGTGCCCTCTATAATTTCTTTCATCAGTATTTTATAGTTTCCACTGTAGAGATTTTTCACTTCCTTAGCTAAATTTATTCTAAATATTTTATTTTTGTAGCAATTGCAAATGGGATTGCTTTGTTAATTTATTTTTTCCACAAGTGCATTATTGGTGTATAAAATGCTACTGTTTCACTGTTTTTCATATGTTAATTTTATATACCGCAACCTTACTGAATTTATTTCTCAGTTCTAACAACTCTTCAATGGACTATTTAAATTTTCTGCCTATAAAATGAGGTCTGTAAATAAAATAATTCTCTTCTGTAAATGGTGCTGGCAACACGGTTATATATATGAGAAAGAATGAAACTTTCTCTCACCATATAAAAAATTAACTCAAAATGGATCAAAGACCTAAATATTAAACCTGAAACAATGAAATCACCATAGACATAGAGGAAACCCTTTACACCATTGTTGTAGGCAATGACTTTTTAGATAGAACCCCGAAGGCACAGACGACCAAAGTAAAAGTGACATGTGGAATCCTATCGAACTAAGAAATCTTCAAGCATCAAAGAAAATGATCAACAGAATTATGAAAAAAAACCTACAGAATGGGGGAAACATTTATAAACTATTCATCTGACGAAGAAATATTCAAAATATATAAGGAACCTGAAAAACTGGATACCATAAAAACAGAAAAAATCCAATTAAAATATGGGCCAAAGAATTAAACAGACATTTCTCCAAAGAAGACATATAAATGGCCAATAAGTATGTGAAAAAAATGTTCAATTTTATTAATCATCAGGAAAATGCAAACCAAAGCCCAGTGATGTATCATTTCACCCCAGTTAGAATGACTATCAATAAATTGGCAAAAAATAACAAATGCTGGTAAGAATTCAGAGAAAAGGGAACACAGTGTTGGTATGAATGCAAATTAGCTCAGCCATTACAGAAAACAGTATGGAAATTCCAGAAAAAACTGAAAAAGTACCACCTTGTGATTCAGCAACTCCACATTTGTGTTTATAGCCAAAGGAAATTAAATCATTGTGCCAGAAAGATGCTTGCACTCCTCCCTAAGAGGACACTGGGACTGAATACAGGGGACAGGCAGGTGAACTGATAGGAAAGGAGGAGGGCAGCACTCTGCTGAGACGCCTGCTTCACAGCTCTTCCTCAGACTGGGTTCATGCACTGTCATTAGTGAATGACCACGCCAGTCCGTGAGCAGAGGCTGTCCCTGGCCACAGGCTCATTCCATGGGAGCACAGGAGTTGTAACTGACAGCCCACCAGTCGGATGAAGTGTGAACATCTCCTAGGCATGGCTCCTGTCATTCCCAGGACGGCTAATCCCTCATTGCTAATCTCTCGTTGCTTAGAACCACTGGGATATTCTTTTCCTTCATATGGTTGTATCAGGAGCATTATGACTGATTATCCCTGCAAGTCACTTTTGCAAAAGAGGCTGTAGTCCAATAGTTTTCCTGGGCAGGGCCACCTCCTCTTAGTGTGTGCTCTCTAGGGAGATGGGGTTCAGAACTCTTCCCACTCAGTAGAACCTGTGTTTCAAAGGCCACTGGAAACAGATCTTGAAAAACATTGCAATGAGTAAAGTGTAAATGAATCAGGATTTCTCTGGAAATACAAATGGGCTGAAAAATGAAGGAAAGAAAAATTTTCCACCCAAGGTCCTTAAGAAACAACTGGATAGGAAAATAAGTATTCAAACTATCCCTATTTGCAGATGACATGATTCTATATTTAGAAGACCCCCAAAACACCACCACAAAACTTCTTGAACTCATAAATGAATTCAGCAAAGTAACAGGATATAAAATTAACACCCATAAATCAATTCTGTTCCAATACATTAGTGATGAATCAACTGAAGGAGAAATTAGGAAAACTATCCCATTTATAATAGCCTCAAAGAAAATAATATATTTGGGAATCAATCTAACAAAAGACATGAAAGACCCTTGCAATTAAACCTAGAGGACATTAAAGAAAGAAATTGAAAAAGACCTTAGAAGATGAAGAGATCTCAGATGTTCTTCGATAGGCAGAATTAATATTGTCAAAATGGCCATACTACCAAAGACACTATACAGATTCAATGCAATTACTATTAAGGTTCTGATGATGTTCCACATAGAAATAGAAAAAGCAGTCATGAAATTCATTTGGAAAAATAAGGGGCCCAGAATAGACAAAGCAATCCTCAGCAAGAAAAGTGAAGCAAGAGGCATCACAATACCAGACCCCAAATTACACTGCAGAGCTATGGTAACAAAAACAGCATGGTATTGGCACCAAAACAGACATGAAGATCAATGGCACAGAATAGAGGACACAGAGACAAACCCACATAAATACAGTTATCTCATACTAGACAAAGGTGCCATGAACATACATTGAAGAAAAAATAACCTCCTCAACAAATGGTGCTGGGGAAACTGGAAATCCATATGTAATAAAATGAATGCCCTAAGAATAGATGGACATCTTTCTGGATAGGGTGTCCTAGGCATGGGGACTTTTAGTCTCTTCTTTCGCCACAGGTTAGCCTTTCTAGTTATCTGAAGAGAGTCCCAGAGAGGGGGTTTGAAACGGTAGTACTCCATCCATTGGTCAGATGAGTGTGTTCTAGAGAGCCCCTCCTGCACTTGGGGTGGGGTTGTGGGGTGGGGTACAAGAGGAGGTCAGAGGGACCTTGGTTCTGAGACAGCTTCTGGGTTCTCTAAGGGTATCAAAGTGTCTGACTTTGGGGTATCCTTTGCTGAGTCCAAACAATAGCATTTATTTACATCTTGGGGTGGGTCTTTTAAATCATCTCATTCTTATTTTCCTATACCCTCGAGATTATGCATATTTAATATTTATTAATTTTTGTGTATTGCTATTTTGTCTTTTTCTTTGCTTATATAATTAGATTCACAGTGTATGTAGTTTGCAGTCTGATTTTATTTAGTAAAAAAATTCCAAGATTAGAATGTCCCCATCTTTAAGAGTTCTCCACAACATGATTGCAATGGCTGCATGGTATTTTTAGTCTTAAGCATGCCCCAATAGAGGTAAGCAGTTTCTTCTGTTAGTATTTCATTATTTCTGTGACCCATAGTATAAATAATACTGTGAAGAATGCCTTCACAAACACGATTTTGAATGAAGTGCAATGATTGTGTCACAGGGTGTGAAATTTCCTTGGCCTCTTGACTGATGGTGCCAATGAAGTGCCCGGGGATGGGATGTGCCCCAATGGGCAGTGGGCAGGCCAGGCCGGTCCCTCCACAGCGCTGGGGCAACACTCACCGTGATAAGCAAGGCAGGCGCTTTGCTCTAATCCTGGTCATTCTGATTACTCATCAAGATGAACATTTAAAAGTATATTTATGTGCCTTTCCTCTTTCCATAAATTTCATCTTTGGGATCTTTCACATTTTCATATTGGCTGTATTTTTTTCACTAATTTGTAAGATCACTTATTTAAAACTATTAACCTGTTTGTCACACTTAGGACCTATTTACCCCTGATTTTTTTTTAATTTTTAAATTAGTTCTAATTAGTTATACATGACAGTAGAATGCATTTGTGCCCTTTGATATGTCATACATAAATGGGGAACAATTTCTCCTTTTCTCGGCTGTGCATGTTGTAGAGTCGCCTGGGTCATGCAGCCATGGATGTACATGAGGAAATATCCGTTTCACTCTATGTTTTTGATGGCATTTCAAATTTGCATGTACACGAACCTAATGATACTTCCCCTTTTCATTGTTCCCGTCATGCTTACACTCAGAAACGACTTCCAGCCAGGGCTCAGAATTTTTCTGCTGCTTTTTTTGTTTGTTTGTTTAGATGTTTGCCTCTTTTTTAAATAAAATACATCTTTAACCAAACTTGGATTCTTTTGTAGTACTATGTGAGTTAAGTGGACTGATCCTCACATTCCCCAGGGCCTAGCGTACTTGGCTTTACCAGGCCTTGGCTTTACCACAGTGAACACCTGAGCATGGAACTCCTCTCTTCTGCACAATCCTGGCTGCCCCCACGGCTCACCTGCCTCACGAGAGGAGCACCCACCCTTCCCCTGTTAACGGCCTCTCTTCCTCTCACATCTTCACAACAGACCCGTGGACTCATGCAGAACCCCTCCTTTCCAAGTAGAGTTAGAGTCTGACCGGCCTCCCTACTGCACCGCCTCCCCTCTGGGCCATGCCCGGGGCCTCCTGCCTGAAGTCTTACACCTGGGGAATCGCTTCCAACAGAATCGTCCAAACACCTCAAAAGAGCCGCCAGACAGGGAAGCTGCTCTGCCCTCTCTCCTCGGGAGTGGGGAGCCGAGCGCCCCTCTCTCCTTCTGGAGGCCTCATGACAGCTGCCAGCCCTGGTTCAGGGAAGGAAGAGCTGTGACTTTGAGGGAAAAGTTGTGTCACTGTATGAAATCAGTTTTAAATGACTTAATCATTGTCATTCTGCTGCTCCCAGTGACTGTGACTTTGAAGCAACAGGATGTCAGAAATGTCCCAGTGAGCCCGACGGAGACTGTTATCCAGGGGCGGTGAGAGGGGAGAGTAGCTGGACTGAGTGGTGTCCTGTGAGTACCGCGTGTGGACGGCGTGGTCACGCTCACTGCCTCGCACCGTATTTGGTGAAGGTCCTGCTCATTCACAAATGTGTGCTGATTCACTCTCCTCGCTGCCTATGGTTTTAAGAAAAGTTAAAAAGGAAAAAAAATCATAGTAAAATAGTAGAAGTGGATATGTTTGAAATTCAGACCTCGATTCTCCCAGTCCAAAGAGAATCCAAAACACCTGGCTCGTTCCCACCTGGGGGCAGCCGCTGAAGTGCAGCTGGAATCCCCAGAGGGGCCTGGCGGACTCGAGGTCTGAAATCCCACGCCCTCCGGCGGCAGCAGCATTGCAACGCGCCTCTTGAGTTTTGTGAGCTTATGTATTTTTCTGTCCAAGGCCAATTCCAACCACTACACAGGTACGGCGCAGGGCATCTGAAACCATCTCCTGAGGGCCCTGGGCTGGAGGAGGCCGCCTCGCATAGGGTCACGGAAGGGTGGAAACGCCCTTTCCTCCCTTAGCTTGGTGAATTCTCCCGCAGCATTTGCATCTTGCTCTGCTCCCCTGTTACACCAGCCCAGCGAGCCTGCAGGTTTGATCTTGAGCGACGCCTAGTGGTTCCCTCTTGTAATGGCCAGAACAGAGAAACAACCAGGGAGATTTCAGTTAGGAAGTCATTGTCAAGTTTTGGGGTTTGGTTAGAACTTGTGATTATTTAAAAGCAAAATGGAAACCAGAATTTAACATTCCATACTTGAAAGCCATCTCAAAGCCATTGTCTGGCATACTGGGCTGTGGCTCAGAAGCCATTTGTCTTCTCTTGCCTCTTGTTCTTTCCACCCATAGACTGTACAACTTGGACAGAGCCAAAGGAATTCCCGGAGGACAGAGGGACCCAATCCATGATGACTTCCTTCTTATGTTTTAAATCCTGAAAATAACATAGCAAACACTCACGTGTTCAGATTTTCTCTAATAAAAGAAAGACAATATTATAGAAAGACTTGGAAGAGTTGATCTTATTGTTTTGTTTTTCATTCCAGGACCATTTCCCTTCACTGTCATTCATGAGGTACTTACCTTCCCAGTCCATTTCCTAAAAAATAATTTACTCCAGATCAAAAATATTTTTTGCACCCATCAAAAATATTATTCTGTGTGTATTTTACTTGTAGAACTATTTTACAGTGGGCATTATTCTACAATTTGCTTTTTAATAATTGTTTCTAGCAGCTATTTATGTTTAGATATTTGATATTATTTTATTTTGACAGATGAGTTCCATTGCACATAGAGATCAGTTTGTCTACTCTCTTACCTTGGGAAAATATTTTCCAATATTTTCTGATTGAAAAACATTCTATGGAAGCATTTTTGAAATGGTAAAATAAGGGACCTCTAAACATCTGATCATTTATAAAAGCAATGGGAACAAAAGCAAAATTGTCAAAACAATCTTTTCAGAACTCTGGCTATAAATGGATGGAACTGGAGAATATCATGCTAAGTGAAATAAGCCAATCCCAAAAAACCAAAAACTGAATGTTTTCCCTGACAAGTGGATGATGATACGTAATAGGGATGGGGGGTTTGGAGGTGAGAGAAGAATGGAGGAAATTTAGATTATGTAAAGGGAAACGAGAGGGGATAGGGCAGGGGTATGAAAGATGGTGGAATGAGACAGTCATCATTACCCTGTGTACATGTATGATTACATGAATGGTATGAATCTACATCGTGCACAACCATAGAAACAAAAATTGTACCCCGTTTGTGTACAATGAATCACAATGCAGTCTGTAAAAATAAAAAAATATAGAGAGAGAAAAAGAATAATCTGAGCCATGTATACTCAAGAAAAATTACTGAATCTCAGTAAGAATATTGGATTTGTGGTCTTAGTTGACCCCATTTTTACCCACTTCTCTCTAGTCCACAATCAGCAGCCTCACAACCACACCAGCTATGACAACCAGCAGCCTCACCACCACTGGAGAGGGTAGAAAAGGTTTGTGCCTCCCCTCAATTCTTCAGGAAGCCATCTCAATTTGACCTGTCAGGCATCGCCCAGGAGAACATCATTCACAGAATTTTTCTGTATTTGATCTGACTGAGCTCGTTCAGCACCGACAGCTCTATTCCCACAGCACTTGTTAGAAACAGTCAGTGGCAATTGTTTAACTTTGCGGCTGTCTTAGGTGACAATTTCAACTGCGGCAAACAAGCATCTGATAAAAAAGCTTAAAAGGGGATTTTTGAGGAATAAAATGTCCACAGGGGCTTTGAAAGCTCTGACATATGCCTGGGGCTCTAGAAAGGCGTTGTTCGTGTGCAGGGCTTAGAATTTGCCGAGGACAACCTGAGGAGGCCCCATCACTCGCTTCAGGCTGACCTTGGGCTCTTTGCCTTCAGTAAGGAAGAGTCAAGGCAGAGCTGTGAACTTCTGGAGGAGTGAAGACACCACCACACACAGTCACCCCTGCTCAAGGCCACAGACTCATTAGTTCAAAGCCCTTAAGGAATTCTCTACCCAGTCAATTGATGACCACTAGGCTCACTGAACAGAGAACTCAGCAGCCCCCGATGACAACAATACAGATGCTATAAAATTAGTCCAGGAAACTTGCTACCTTAATAAAATCGAGTCAGTGTCTCTAAAGTATCGCAACAAACCCAGGAGGGAAGACGGATCTTATTTCCAGAGCTATCACGTTACGTGATTTTCCATGTACAGGTGTCGGAGAGCATCAGCAGCCATGTGGACCCCCAGTACATTCTAGCCAGGTGCCACGTCCATTCCAGATGGAATATCTGGCACTCCTGGTTGCCATGACACGTGACAACACTTGGGAGGATTCTCGTGGTCGATAACTATCCAAAGTACTTCACCTTGGCTAAGGGGTCGTATGCGAGAGTCTCCTGTCGATACTTTGTGTTATCAGCAATCATACAGAAATCCAGATAAGTGAGTGACTGTTTGTGTTATTGCTGCTGCTGCTGTTGTTTTGTTGAGAGAAAAAACTGTAGATATATTTGAAAATTCCCTCTCCACAGCCCTCATCTAGAATTCTTATCAGATTTGCCCTTTGGAAACATTCATTTGCATTAGTGAATTCCCTGACTTCATGCCATCTTAGGGTCCCCCCAGCAACAGAATCTATATGTAGAAATTGATTTCCCATCAGCTGGGGCTCACATGGTTACAGAGACTGAGCAGCCCACAAGCAGGTCCCAGGAAAGCAGCCACGTGGTGAGGAAGCTGGAGGGCCAGAGAGCTGAGGACAGGTCCTGAGAAACAAGAGTGCTGCGGGTGGAGACGGTCAAGGTCAAGCTGACCTTCTCCTGCCCAGGGGTTCCACTCAAGTCCCAGCAGAGTGCAGCTGCCCATGCACACTGAAGAGGGCTGTGCCTCACTGAGTCCACCAGTTCAGATGCCAGTCTCGTCCTCACATGCTCAGCCAGAAATGCTGTCTGATAACATACCGAGAATCCTGGGGTCAAGTCTACACACAAGGCCAACCAGCACGACGTCTAACTTCTCTCCCACCCTCTGACCACTTCTCTCCTACCCGGGCACTCAGGGCACTAATGTTAACTCTGGTTCTCTAAACCTCCGAGAAGTTGGTACCCATCAGAGTGTCGCTTCACTCCCAGCAACTACGATCTAAAATGGCATTTCCCACCAGAGAACGTGTCATCCTCCTCCATGAATCTAGACTTCAATGAGTAGAGACACGGAAGAGATCATCAAGTACTGGAAGACACCTGAGACTAAATAATTTAAACATCGATAAAAAATTGACCATTACTTATTAAAATAAATCACATATATAGAAAGGATAGCTAAAATGGTCATATGGGAAATAACCTAGATGTGTCCTAAAATTACTTTACATTCAGTCCTGTGAGAATTTTAATGAAATTCTTGACTGAAGTCATTGACATACATTTAATACAATATGGAAGTACTCTGGCTAAGAGATGGGGTTGAATCCTGGGGAAACAGGACCCGTCTTGAACAGGTCCTGTGGAAATCACACGGACCAGCTGTGGTTGGCAGGGTGGCACAGGGTGAAAGAGGCCAGGTCCCCAGCAGCTCTGAAATCACCAGCAGGGACATCAAGAGCAACACAGGCTGACCGAGCAAATGGACCTTGGGAGTTCCGGGCAGAGAGACGACTGACCTGGAAGCAACCCGTCTGTAAAAGGAACACGTAAGGAGGATCTAAACAAAGATTCTGCAAGAAAAAAGTGGAAAAGTGACATGAAAATGAGTGACCTAAGTAACTCTTGGAAAATACGGTCAAAAAGCAGACGAGTAAGTTTTTTTAATCCAATGGAACAATTTCATGTATAAAGTCAGCTCAAAGCAGAGATGCAAGAGTTTAGTGAAGAACTGATGCAACTCACAAGAGAATTGGAAAATACTCTCAGGAAGACCAGGGCTGTGCTGGAAATGGCCCAAAGAAAAGGCAGTGCTCAAAACCAGGCAGGGAACCGAAGGACAGGCTGAGCTCAGACCTAGAAAGGAGGTCACCAAGGAGACCAAAGCAGCAGAAGAGAAGACATACTGAACTACAATTCTAATGAAACTTTCCATGAAAATATAAATTGCAAAATGAACTATGTCCCTAAATTAACTCAAACCATCAAAGGAGAGTTACATCATTGTAGAGTTCATCATTTAAGAGATAAGTAAAGAATTCTTGGGAAATACCAGAAAAAGAAAACCTTCAATAAATCTTCCTGGACGAAAACAGCAACAGGAACCCTAGACTGAGGCTTAGGCCTGAGAAGCCTGGACTTAGGCTTTTCCAGGGCAGTGCTAGCAGTGAGTCTGGCCTCTACTCCCTGGAGGGTGTCCCACCTGCCAGACTTTAACTCAGAAAAGCATAACCAGCCATCTAGCTCATGACAGGAAGTCAAGGGATGTGATTCCCAGGATCTCCTCTAAATAAAATAGAAAATGTGTGCCTGTGTGTCCTGAATCTATGTAAATGTAGCACTAAGACATGAAGGACAGGGAGCTGAATGTGGATGCTGTGAACCTGAGTCTATGCATGACTTAACTGATGAAATCATGCAGAAAATGGAAGCCATGAGGGAAGGTCACAAAAGGACCCTGATTTCTCTTTCACTGCAACTTGGAAATGATTAAGTAATCATTAAAATGAGCACAATAGCAGAAAGGTGTCACTTAGGAATTTAATCAACTAAAATCTCCCAAGGAAGAGGCAGGAGGAAATGAACCAATCCCATCTTTGCTCACAGTTGGAAATCAACAGATTCTGAAATTTTGAGAAGCATTCTAAAAAGTGGTAGTCAATCTGATCACCATCACAAGAGGACAAAGCTTTCACATTGAACACACACACCAGGAAACAAACAATAAAGAACTTAAAGCTAAGGAACCGAACAGACACTTCACAGAAGAAGATAATCAATCAATAAATGTAGCAATAAGAGAAATGTAAATCAAAACTACTCTAGGATTTCATTTCACTCTAATCAGAATGGCAGTTGTCAAGAATACAAGCAAAATTAAATGTTGGCAAGGATGTGGGGAAAAAGGTTCTCTCGTACATTACCGGTGGGAATGCAAATTGAGGCAACCATTATGGAAAGCAGTATGGAGATTCCTCAGAAAACTTGGAATGGAACCACCATTTGACCCAGTTATCCCACTCCTCAGTTTATACCCAAAGGTCTTAAAATCAACATACTACAGTGACACAGCCACACAAGTGTTTATAGCAGGTCAATTCACAGTAGCTAAACTATGGAACTAACTTAGATGCCCTTCAGCAGGTGAATGGATAAAGAAAAAAGGTGGTATATATGGATACAATAGAATATTACTCAGTTTTAAAGAAGAATGAAATTCTGGCATTTGCTGGTAAATGGATGGAGTTAGAGTATTTCATGCTAAGTGAAATAAGTCAAACCCCCAAAACCAAAGGCTGAATGTTTTCTCTGATGTGCGGATGCTAATTCACAATAAGCAGGGGCAGGACAGGGAAGAATAAAGCTACTTTATATTAAATAGAGGGGAGTGAAGGGAGGGGAAGGGGGATGGGGGGAGGAATGGTAGTAGAGTGAAACAGACATTATTACCTCATGTACATGTATGACTACATGACCAAAGTGATCCTGCAATATGTATAGTCAGAAAAATAAGAGATTTTTATGTATGATCTCCATTTATGCATGATTTATCAAAAGTATAAATGTATTCTACTGTTATATACAACTAATTAGAACAAATACAATAATTTTTTTAAAAGAACTTAAAGGTAACAGTAAAAACAAAAAGCATAACCTAAACTATCGAGACAGTTTCACTGTGTGCATAGGTGAAAATGGATTCAACTCATCTATTAAGATAAAGACTGTGGACTGAGACAGATATGATTACCCTATGTACTTGTCTGATTACACGAATGGTGTGCATCTACAATGTGCACAACCGTAGAAATGAAAGTCATACCCCACTTGTGTACAATGAATCAAAATGCAGTCTGTCTAGATAGATAGATAGATAGATAGAGAGTAATTGGTTACATTGTAAATAAAACCCAGCAACATGTTACATACTGGCAACACTCATGAATCTCTCAAAAGGCTGCAAATAAATAGATGAGGGAAAGTTCACAGGAAGTGGAAAAACAGGAGCTCAGCGAAACTGGGAGTCTTAATTCAGACTGACTCAAATTCCAGGCTCTGAATTAAGCTTTAAAGCATCCAACTTGATTTCTGTAGAAGTGTCGCATAATAAGAAAGTGTATAATCCATAATGAAGATAATTATGAAAAACCTACCTGGAAAAAGAATCCTAAGGTGGCCCCCTATGCCCTGTCCTGATGTTCATGCCGGATAGAAAGCCTGCGTCCTTGAGGACAGAAAGCTGAGGAAAGATGTGGCCCGAGGCTCTGAACGTGGCGGTGCGTCATGGCAAAAGGACGTTTCGCCCCAGTCAGGAAGCAGCCGAGTTCATCCCCAGTGGGCCTGAGCTCATCACGCCAGCCTCTCATTCTGGGTCTGGACTGTTGGAAACAAGACAGAGTGGTCCCGTCAGAAGCCTGTGCAGGGGTCTCCTGGCAAGGAAGAGTAGACAGCTGTGAGGAGCTGACCCGGGCCCTCAGCCACCGCCACCAAGAGAACAGGGCCCGCACTGACAGCCTCAGAGCAGCGAGTTCTGCCCACAGCCTCGATGGCTTGGAGGAGTCTCCGAGGAAAGAGCAGTCCCAGCTGGCTGAGGCCTGAGCGCAGGCGGCGAGGCTGACCTACAGAAACTGTGCAATAGTAAGTGGGTATCTCACGAGCCCTGAAATCTGTGGCAACTTGATACACGGCAGTGGGAAAATAATACCATGGCAACATCGCAAAGCACGGCCACCAAAACTGATAGGACAGAATAAAATCATAGGAAACGTCCTGGTTTTTGTAAACATACCTGATACTGTTTTGAGGTTTTTAGTAGAATTTGATTCTCCTGTGTCAGCATGACATTGAGGAGTTGAAAATCAAGTAAGGCTGTAGGGCACCATAGAGAAAGACAGAGATGGGTGTGGGAGAGGGAGAGGGACCCCCGGTCCATCTTAATCCACGAAGACATGGAATACCCTTTGTCCCCAATACCCATAGGACATTCACATGAGTAACCATGTATTGGGCTAGAAATTTCTATATAAATTCCAAGCGGTAGACTAGCAGAAATATTCTCTGATCACAAAGCAAAGGAATTGAGGAACTAACAAGTGTAATGCAAGTCTATTTTCTAATCACACAGTATGGTACTTCCACGGGTATGAGGAGGGGGGTCTGGCTTTTCTGCTTATCACATTAAGAAATCAACTACATATCTACTTTATTAAGAATTATCAAGTATGGATTTAAAATCTTTGAAATTTTTTCCTTAATAAATAATATCCTGCAGATTTTCATTTTTTAGATTAATTGTTGAGAGTCGCAGGTTTTCTCTGAGCCCCGCTCTGGTTGATAAAAGCCACCAGGTGGTAATGCCTTATTATTTTAATGTACTGCCAGACTGCCTGCTAATTTCTGCTCAGTGTTGCTCAGTAGCACCCCGGTGAGCTCGTCTGCAGTGTGTGTGTGACTCTAGCTTCGGGGGGCTTAGTCGCTAGGGTGGGAAGGGTCGTGTTCTCTGCTGCTAACCATCTCCTCCTTCCTGGCAGTGAGTCGCCTCCAGAGCCTGCAGACCCGCGTGAAATGGCACCACCTGGTATGTAATATCCCATAATATTACAGGAAAGGAACTGAAATTTCCCAGGGGAGGAACTGGGTCACTGACTCTCCAACAAGGATGTCACAGTGGACACTCAGGTTTCCTAAGTGGGTGGAAGGAAACCAGGCAATGAGGTTGAAACTGCTGGGACCTGGGTTCCCCACAGCACTGTGCTTGGCCAGCCCTGTGCCCCGAAGGGCGTTAAGGCGAGGACCCCTCCTGCGTTCCCACCTGCCCTCCACCCAGTGGAGAGGGTCCCTCCCAGTGTCCCATCCTGGGAGCCCTTCTCAGCCAGCACCGCCCGCCCCACCTGGCTGATGGCCTCGCGCTGTTGGGGGGAGAGGCCCCTGGCTTGCTTTCCTTTCTTATCTTATTCTGCATTCTTCCCTAGACTTTGGGACCATTTTCTTGTCCATCATCCCCGTAGGACCGAGATTGGGATTGCCCATCTTTGTGTGCCCTGAAGTGTGCACGGTACTCTCATTGGGGACAGTTATCTAGCTTTGTAACCTCTGGATAGAAATCTCGAGCCTTTGATAAAACCTACCACCATTTTTATATCTAAGTTAAGCTGACGCAGAAGACACAGGGAAAAGCTACCATAAGGTGTGCGACCTTTCACCCTTAGAAAGAGGAGTGAGCCAGTGTGGCTGCTAAACCTGTGTAGACGTTCCCTTAGGAGCCCTAGGTCAAAGTCACTGATGACTAAAGCAAAGCATGGGCAACTGTTGACGGCCAGGCTGGTTTTGCCGGCATCACGGGAGGACACTTGGCAGTGAAACCTGCCATTCAGTGCTGTTCTCTCACTTTCAAATTGTCGACACCCTTGGCTGTGTGTGTGGGATATGCGGCTTAGCATTTCATTCACTCACTCTTTCATTTATTTAAAAGTATTAATGGAGCACCTACTTATGCCAAATATCATGCTACCATTTGAGACACAAAATAAAATAGAACTCAAACATTAGCCTCAAATTGCTTACAGTCCAACGGAAGAGAAATAAAATGTCAGGAATTAGAAATTGCCATGAGCTATGAAGAAGTTACAGTAGGCAGGGGTGATGGAGGCACACGTAGAACAATCTTTCTGTTTAACTTCAGAGAAGACCTGGCTGGACCTGGAGGGATAAGCAGAGAACCCAGATGAGGGTGAAGTGCATTCCAGGAGAAGGAACCTGGGGAGGCCCAGGAAAGAAACCAGCAACACACATTCATAGGTTTTGTGTATGATTCTCCAGGAAGCAGAGATTTGCGTCCAGGAAACTTGGTGCATCTGCTGTTGGGATCAGTTCCTAGGGACCAGGGGTAGAGAAAGCGGCTTGTAGAGGGAGGAGCTGAAATACGGGGAAGTGCAATGCAGGCCTCGGCTACCCCTCAGGGATCTTGGGAGCTGAAGTGGACTTCATGTTGCTCTTGGAGGCAAAGAGGCTGAGCCTTTATGCCAGGTCACCCAGGCATCAGAGGCAGGTTGCCCCCAGAGGGGACACGATCCGAGGGAGAGGCTGTTGGCTGAGAGCAGTTTCGCATCACCTAGAGCTCAGAGCGGCCAACACTCCCAGCAGCTGGGAAATAGTGTTTCAGTCCTGAGGTGCCAAAGGCTGGTCTAGAGAGGTGCACGGGACCCACCCTGAAGACAGGTCTTTCTAGGAAGAAACTCTGGGGTGCTGAGAGTTGTGGATGGGTCACAGACACAGACCCCGCGTGGAGCTTCTTGGGTTTGCTGAGGGGCAGAACCGTGGGACCACGGGGTTGAACCACCCCACAGAATGGAAAATGCAGAGTAACAGACCGGGATGAGTGGGAGACGCGGGACTGTCGGATGGACCTGGGGACCGCGGGCTGCTGGGTGCTGACATGCCCAGTCAGTAGGCTTGTGCTTCCAGAGCTTAATAACCAGAAACTCAGACCACCCTGAACACGTTTCTGAGTCTTGACAGGGAAGTCCCCCTAAGGGAACGTGTTCCTGGTCACCAGGAACATCATGGCTGCCCCTGTGGAGTCCGAAGTCAAGACCCACAGTAAGGAGGCAAGAAATCAGGCCAGACACACACACACACACACACACACACACACACACGTATTTTTTCTAATTCCAGAGCTGCATCCCCAGAGAAAAGGCAGGGAAGATGAGAAAGGGAACAGGGGCATGGAGATGCAAGATAAGGAATAACCTTCCTGGTTCCAAAAAATAGCTGACATGCAGGTGGCTTTTGCAGCATGCTAGGTACACCTGAAGGGCACTGAACACATAGCTCATCTGGCCTTCACAAGATCCCTCCAGGTAAGTGCTGCTGTCACCCCATTTTTAAAATGAGGAAACTCAGGCAAGAGGCGACCTGCTTGTGGTCACGAAGCTCCAGGCGGCAGCTCCAGGATGCACACTCACAGTCTGGCTGCAGAGTTGCCAACCCAACCACCAAGCTGTGTCGACCCTGAAACCAAAAATCCTGCCTGCCTTGGGGATCAGATCAATAGAGACCTTTGAATAAATTATGAAGGTAAAGATTTTAAATAAACAGCATTGTCATTAACAATAACAGTGGTGTTGTTGTAATTGCTCAAAGACAGGGAAAGTCCTTGGAATCAGAATAATCAGTAAGGGAGACAGCCATCTAGCAGGGGAAGGGGTGGGGAGTTGTCAGAGGAGAGGGACGGGCACAGCAGGGCTGTCACAGGGGAAGTAGGCGCCTTTCCCCCGCGTACCTGGATGCTAAGGCTGCATAGTCAGAGACAGTGTCAGCATTCTTGTGTCTTCACATCTGCTGCCAGAAGGGTACACAGGAGACCAGGAACAGCTGTGGACTCCAGGGATGGGACCCGGGAAGAGAAGCCAGCTACAGGGGAAGACGTAGAGATGCAGGTCTCAGTCCATCTTCTCATTCTGCACTGTGTGTCTTACCTTTTTAAGCATTGGAATAAATAGGGTATGACACTTTAAAATTTCATCCAGAGAGATGCAGGTATAGATCATCTAAGTGTCATTGCAGGATGGAGACCTCAATTTGCAATCCATCTCTTACGCTCAGAAAGGGCGGTCTACTGTGCATGTCTCGAATGTCCCTCACCCTCGAATTCTCCATTTTATCTTAATTTTTATCCTTTGCCTCATTAGTCTTTTTTTCCTCTTTTTTTCTTGTTAGCCTTTATTCTTATGTCATTGAATTTTTTCTTCGCATCTCAGCCACCAAAAATCCCTCTTTCCTTCTCCAGTGGGCAGCTTAGCAAGATATATAAAAGGCCAGATGACATCTTCCCGTGTGGATTTGAAACTGCTTTCCACTGGCAGCGATTGCCAAGTGGAGACTCACCATCACAAGAGATGACCGTGCCACTCTGATCTGGTGGGATGCACATTCCATGGCCACTGCAATTGGGTATGAGGAGTCTCATGGAAATCCTGACATGCTCTGTGCAGGGGGAGAGCCTGGACTTAGTTCGGGGCATTCTGATTACAGAAGCAAACTCAGCACATCCACCAATTTGTCTTCAAGGCAAAGCAGGAATTAACGAACCAGCTGCTAAGAGTGCACAGAAAGAGCCTGCTCCTGAGACCCCAGAACTGTCCCTCGGCACCAGATTGTTTTTCAATAGCAGAGTCCATTTCCCTTAGCTGTGGAAAAGGTCAGGTCCTGAAGCAAAAGCATCTCCAGAGCATGGCAGACTTGCTTTATAAACAAAGGAGTTGTCCACACACACACACACACACACGGAAACAGTCCAATGTCTCTCAGGAAACAAAACACACACTAGTTTGGTGTAGAGGTCAGGGCTGAGTCTAAACCGAGTTCGTGCTGGCCTTCGGGCACTTCCGGCCCACTCCAGGTGAGGCAGGGAGAGAGGTCTGCCTAATGACGCAGTCCTGGTCCCACTGTGCTTAGCTGGTCATCCCCCGGTTCCGCCCACACAGTCTTACTGCATCTGTGTCAAGGAAATTGCTGCTGCTCAGGGCAATCCTGTCCACACTGCAGGACGCCCACCCATCATACCTGTGATCCTGGAAGGGGCACCATTTGGTTCCCATGAGCCACTTGCTCCTGTTTAGGAGGACAGTCCCATGGGGTCATCTGCTGATCCTGGAAACAATGACTGGAGACTTCTAGAGCTACTCCAGGGGGTCTGGAACAGGAGGTCATAAATGTCCGTCAAATGTCCCTGCAAATCTTGAAAACACCTGACTTGCTCTCAGCTTGTTGTCCTCAGGCTTGAACGGGCATAAGAAAGATTAGGGAAACGTAGGGCTAATAACCTTGTATTACAAGCCTACATGCAGAGCTGGACAGGAATCCGGCCTGAAGTTTAATAAAGGAGACAGACGCAAAAAGGAGGCAGAGATGCCGGCTTCCGCCTGCCTTAGTTACCCAGGGGCATCTGCAGACCCGAGTGAAGTGGTGCTTTCGCACAGGCCGCCTCTGGTCCCCATTACAGTTGCCGTGGTTTCCACAGATGGCAGCAGCGGCGGCAGCAGGGTCCCTCTAATCTCAGACTAGAGAAGATTGCTCAGAAGTACAACAAAGGACCCTTTTGCTATATATAATGCAGGGCTAGGGATCTAACTCGGGGCCTTGTGCGTGATAGGCAATAGCTGCACCACTGGGCTACGCCCCCAGGCCCCCTTTTCCTTTTTCTATCTAATAAAATAAGGCAGATCTCACCAATTATTCAAAAATGCATTGGCAATTTGATGGTTCATCTTGATTGTCAACTTGACCTGGTTGAGATAAGCTTAGGAAATTGGTAAAGTGCACTTCTGGATGAGTCTGTACGATCTCTCCAGATGTGACTGGCATGTGGGTCAGCAAACTGAGGGCATTAAACCTGCCCAGGATGGTGACTCTGTCCAGTAGGCAGGGGGCCTGGATGGAACAAGAATGGAAGGGGGGGGTCTCACACACATTCGCAAGCTCCACTCTTCCTTCTTGCTGCTGCCATAGATTACAGACTTCAGACTCCAGACTCTTTAGCCTTTGAAGGTCAGCCGTCCAGGGTGCCTCCAGACCTTCCACCTCCGACTGGGGCTGCTCCTCGGTCCCTCTTGTTTCCAGTCCTGGACTGAACAGCTTCTGGTTTCTCTGAATCTCCAGCTGCAGACAGCTGTGGTGGACCCACGCCAATCTAATGAATCCCCTCTCCTAATTATGTATGACTTTCGGTTAGTGCTGTTCCCCCGGAGAACTTTGGACTATATTTGCCTAATTCTCCCAGAATTTCTTTTGGCATTTTGATTAAAAGTGCTAAATTTATAGATTAGTTTACAGATCGTGGCCCTCTTTAAACTACGGTCTAATCACCAGGAACATAGTTTTCTTTCTCTCCTCTAACTTGAATCTTCAGTAAAGTTTTTTCCTTCGGGCAAACATCACATGTTTCTTTAGAGATATGCTGTACACTGTATGTTATTGAGAGCAGAATATGCAATTAGCAAATAATTTCTACCAGTATATTGTTTCTTTTTTTTTCTTAATTATTTGAAGAGCAAAAGATTTTAGTTTTAGTTTTGACTGAGTATCTTTTCTTCTGTTTTTTAAATTTTGGGTCTTGCTTTTGGTGTTGTATCTAAAAAAATTTAAAAAGAAAAGAGGAAAAATGGGTTTTTTTTTGTATCCAAAGGTAACCAAGATTTTTTTCCTATGTCTTCTTTTAAAGATTTGTAGTTTCAGCTCTTTAATTTATGTCTATGATCCATTTTGAGATTTTTCTGTGTGTGTGTGAATCAGGGGTACATACTCACCTTTTTGCATAAAATATCCATTGTTCCATTCTATGTCTTTAACACATAATCTCATGGCCTGCACAGTTTCTACTTTGGGGAACTGAAGGACACTACCTTTGCGAGGTGGCTAATATGATCATGAAACGCTTTTATAATTTTACAAAAACAATTTGTTCTCATTTAAAAATTCATGCAATACAGATGAGTGAAAAGAAATGCCCACCCTAAACCCAGCCACACAGTTACGATCCTCGCCACTCCTCTAGGCCGTGAGCCTTCCTTCCCTGAAAGCAGACGTGAAGGCATCGTCTGCATAGCTCCCTGGTACCATTGTGACTGGTGAATAATCCAACTGTGGTCTGATTCTCCAACCATTGTCAGCCTTTCATATTTATCTTCACCTTTAGTAAATCAAAATTTTAACCCTCCGCGCCCAGGCGTGCTTTTTAGTCCACCATGCTAAGCACTCACTCATGTTTCCAATACAGAGGTCTCGGCCATTTTCCTCTAGAAATTGCCTTCCACCACTGATGGAGCAACTTTCTTCCTCACATTCTCTCCGTTCTTTCTTTGTGGAACTCTTCTTAGACATCAGATTGCACATTTTAGGAAATCCTTCAATCTGATGGCTTTGAATTTTGGGATTCCTCAATATCTAACAGTTTGGTTGGTTTTGTTCTTTCTCTCAGTTCTGGGAGTCAAATCCAGGACCTTGTGGATGCTAGACCAGTTCTCTACCCATGGAGCTATATGCCCAGCCCCTCAATATTTGAGATGCAAGAAAACATACTGAAGGATCAACTCAGAGCAGAGCTGGAATGTTTGACGTGCCTGGACTGGGATGGGTGTGTTGATGAGTTGGCCCCTGAATGCTGAGTGACGTGACAATGTGGGTCATGCTCTAGGAGGACTATTTGGAAGGACTATTACCTTGAAAGGTCATGTAGTTGAAATACATCTATGTGGGTCATCCTAATGCTATAAGCAAATGTTCCTCCAATAGTGTTTTCATCATCTTTTTTTCACCATGACCAAAACACCCCACAAGAACAACATAGAGAAGGTAAAGTCTGTTTGGAGCTTACAGTTTCAGAGTCTCAGTCAGTAGAGGGCAGATTCAATTGCTCTGCCCCAAGGTGAGGCAGCACATCGTGGGGGAAGGGCCCAGCAGAAGACAGCTGCTCTGCTCATGGTGGGGTCAGGAAGCAGGGGTGACAGGGAGATGCTGCAGGGAAGATGTAGCCTCCCAGGGCACACCCCCAGTGATCACCTCCTCCAGCCATGTCAGTTCTTTCAAACTGGGTTGGACTGAATAGGTTTTAGGTCTCACAATCCAATCACTTCACCTCTGTGCATTGCTGCATGGACACAGGAGCTTGTGGAGGACACCTCACAGGCAAACCTTAATAAATAGCAACAGGTTTTTTAAAATGCGGACATACTCACTGGACAGTAGTGACCAGTAGTCACGGTATTTCCTTCCAGGGTCACTGGACTATCTGCTGGCCCACGTATTGTCCTTCTAACCTTAGACTTGCTAAGTCAGTGTTACTGCCTCCAACCTGACCAGATAACTGTGGTTAATGCAAATAACATTCTAGACTTTTTCTGCCCATTTAAGATATATGGTGTAAAGTGATCCTTCTCAACCCTGAATGGAGAAGCTATTTGATTCGTAGTTATTCATAGACAGTATCATCATCAATGAAGACAATAAAAGGCATGAGAGAGAGAAAGCTGAAGTCCTAGAGGGACTGGGTAAAGTTGATTTGAAATTGTCCCCATATAAGTGCCAGTCCTTTATCTGGCAGAAGAACACCCACGAATGAAGCTGTACTAACAAACTGGGCTCCCTGAAAAAAAGAGAAGCGTGTTAACTGAAGGCAGTCAGTGGTTCATGTTATTGTAGATCAACTAAATGACAATTAATTGCTGTGTGAGCAAGTAAACAATAGAGTGTTGATGTATGATACGGTTTGCAGCTCACCTATAGCAACCATGTGGTCCCCTCTGACCAACAGCTGTCCTTTCCTCTCCTCCTGCCAGAGCCCCTGGTGACCCCCATTCTTTTCCTAGCTTCTTGGAGTTCCATTATTTTGAGATTCCACATACGAGTGAGATAATGCAGACCTTGCTTACTTAACTCAGCCCAATGTCATCCACGTTGCTTCCAGTGGGAGGATTTCCTTCTTTTCACAGCTCAGTAACATTCACCTGCTATGGTTAATAATGCTGCAGATAGCACGGCGGCACAGATGTGGTTGAGATTCTGGTTTCATTTCCTCTGGATACACACTCACAAGTGAGTTGGTTGGATCACAGGGCAGTTCTACTTTTAATTTCTTCAGGAGTCTCCACACTGTTATCCGTAATGGCTGCTCCACTCTGCATCACCACCAGCGGTGTGCGAGTACCCTCCCTTCTCCACAAGCTCTCCAGCCCCAGTTGTCTCTTGTTTTTAAAGAAAAGCCACCTAACAGGCTTGAGGTTAGATGGTTCACTAGGTTTGCTTTGCATTCTTCTGATGATGAGCATTGAGCACTTTTTCATATACTGGTTGGACATTTATATAAATAATAATACATTTTATATATTATATGTATTTTTTGGGGGAAAATGTTTATTTAGGTCCTTCACCCATTTTCTAATCAGATTATGTTATTTTTTGGTATTGGGTTAAGTTTCTTATACTCTTGGGGTAATAACCCTTTATCAGATACATGATCTGCAAATACTTGATCCCATTCCACAAATTACCTTTTTATCTTTTGACCCATTTCCTTTTCTTTCCAGAAACTTTGATAAAATCTCCTGTGTTTATTTTCATTTTTGTTTCTTATACTTTTGCCATCACCCCTCCCCCCCAAAAAAACACAAATCAATGTCAAAACCAACAATAAGAAGATTTTTCCAGTTACCTTTGAGGAGTTTTACAATTTTAGTCTTACATGTAAGTCTTTAATCCATTGCCATTTAACTTTTGCATGTGGCATAAGGGTCCAAGTTCATTACTTTGCATGTGGACAACCCAGACCCCCAAACACCATTTACTAGGAGCACATCCTTGCCCCATTGTGTGTTCCTGGCACCCACCATCTGTGGGAGGGTTTATCTCTGAACTCTAGATTCTGTGTGGTCTATGAGTCTGTTTCTATGCTCAGCCATACCATTCGAATTACTGCAGCTTCAGAATAGAGTTTGAAACCAGAAAGTGTGATGTTGCCACCTTTTATTCTTCATTCTCTAAGTTGTTTTAGGTAATGGAGGACTTCTCAAGCTTCTTATCAAAAATTATAAATTCCTGATGGGATTTCTTTAATTACAACTTAAAAAAATTCTTTTTTGTTCTAATTAGTTATACATGGCAGTAGAATGCATTGATGCATTTTGATAAATCATACATAAGTGGAGTATATTTTCTCATTTTTCTGATTGTTCATATTGTAGGATTGCATGGGTCAGGCAGTCATACATGCACATGAGGTATTAATGTCTGTTTCACTCTACTGTCCTTCCTATGCCCATACCCCTTCCTCTCCCTTCACTCCCTAAACTAAAGTAACTACTCTTCCCTAGCACCCCCCCCCATTGTGAATTAGCATCCACATATCAGAGAAAACATTGGGCCGTTGGTTTTTGGAGTTTAGCTTATTTCACTTAGGATGATATTCTCCAACTTTTAATGGTTACAAAATTAAGTTACACAGCCACCCATTGACCTGCACGTGATTCTCACTCTACAGCGTGAACGGAGTCATTCCTCCGTGAGGCCCGTCTTATGATTGCCCTGCTGCATTTCTTTGGGTAGACTCTATACCTGTAGATTGCACTTGGCAGTCACAGGAGTATGTGGTAGCACACCTGGCAAAGAGCACCCCCAACAAAACACAATCTGCAAATGCTAATTATAGAAGCACCGTGGCTGGCTGTACAGGCCACCAATTAGGCCAAAACACTACTGTGGGATGAAATTGGTTTTTCTAGTCTCAATACTTCTACTAACAAGTAATCTTGGGATGACTTTCTAGACTCTTTTGGTCCCTTTGCCCAGCATAGCAGGGACTATACAGGATGTTTTTTATTTATAACTGGGTATTGAACTCAGGGGCATTCAACCACTGAGCCACATCCCCAGCCTTATTTTGTATTTTATTTAGAGACAGGATCTCACTAAGTTGCTTAGCACCTTGCTTTTACTGAGGCTGACTTTGAAATCTAGACTCTCCTGCCTCAGCTTCCCAATCTATTGAAACTACAGGTGTGCACCACTGAGCCAGGAAATTGCTGATTTTTTTTTCATGGTCTTTAGGAACATGACACTTATGAACTATGGAATATATATGCAAGCCTGCTGTGTCATCAGTCCATAATCCTGGCCATAAACTCCAGGTAATGTAACCCTCTTATTTCACTAATTGAATATCTTTGAAATGATATATTTTAAAAAAAAACATAATTGTCAGAAATAAAAATTGACTCAAAATTCCATCATCCTGATTCAGCAACTTTTCTATCTCATTTTCTCACCAGTATTTCTGTATCATGTGGCTAAGCAGATGGTCCTTCTAGTTGAGGATGGGCAGTTTTCCTTTGTCATTACCTTGAAAGGTGCATCCCAATATCAGAAAGATTAAAATATTAAAAACATAGCACCATTGACTAGAGAAATACAGTTAAATGATATAAAAGCTTAGTGTAGGTTTGTGGACTTTACATTACATTGATCTTTACATTATTGTGTTTATGGAGAAATGACTTAATGTAGATTTTATTTATGAATAAATTGATTCCTTAATATTTAAAGCACCACTGATAAGAGAATATTAAGACCCATGTGTCATTTGAATTTTACTTTCTAGTATACCTTCTCTTATCACTAAGAAAAAAAAGTCCGTAAGTCAGGTTACATTTGACTGCTCATCCATTTAATAGACCTTTTTCCTGTCAGTTTTGTGGATCCCATACTGCAGTACGATTCGCAGCTGAACCTAACAGAATCGTCCTTCAGAATGCTATTCGCTCTACCAAGTTTTGAAAAGTTGAAAGCACTGGGGATCAGCAATGAGGACCTTGAGAACCAGGAGGTGAGACCCTTCTTCCTTCACTTGTGCTGAGACTTTGCTCTGCACCACAGTGAAGCTGAGAATGCATCTTAGAAGGTTCTAGTCATTGTTGTCTTCTCCTCCACTCTTAGATATCATAGAATTCTTCAGCATTAACCTACACCCCTAAACGCCTTGTGAATTCTGTGGCCCGTGGGACTTAATGGATCAAACAGGGGTTATAGAAACAAATGGGTGAAGGTATTTTTGGTTAACTGATTTCACAAGGGCAGGGAGTTTACTGAAAAGTATTGTAAAAAAAAGGATTATAGAAGCAGAGAAAGATGAAAGTAGAAAGAGTCCCATAGTAAGGTTAGGAATATCTGAGGTCTCTATTTTCTCAGCATTGCTACACAAAGCACTTCATCTCCAAGCTGAAGAAGCAATTCGTGGCTTATGGTATTGGGTAAGCTTTTATCCACAGAGCCACCTCACTCCTTTTTTACCTTTAGTTTATGGGAAGAATTTAGAACACCCAGATGCAAAACTGTACTTATTTGGTCAATTCTTATATAAGGCTATTGGCTGGTTACTCAATTTTTTGTATTTCAGAGTTTATACCAAAATATTTTACACATATTTGAGGACACTCTTCTGATCTTAGTGTCCAAAGACCTCTACAAACTACAGCTCCTAAAGGTAAGAGGAAATAAGCATGAATATAAAGAACTCACTATAGTTCACTTTCTTCTATTTTCCCATATCTATATCTACTTCTAATATTTGATGGCTGAAATTTGTTTCTAGTGGAGTGAAATTACTCACAAAACAAAATTTTATTTGAAATGTACTTTTAAAAAATTAGTTTGGAGAGGTGGCATCAATGACCACTTGAGAAGGCAAGGCTTATGTGGCAACTATGGGTGAACATGGGATGGAGCAGCAGAAGATAGTATTGGCCTAAACTGCCTCCAAGTCCACAGTGACCACACCATGACAGTGCTGGGAGGACATTTTCCCTGTATCAAATCTGGGGTGAGGGAACCATACAGATCCTCTGTCCTCATGATACCACATTCTATGGTTTGAATGTCCCCCAAAGTCCATATGTTGGGATCTTAATCCTCAATGCAACAGTATGACAAGGTGAGACCTGTACGAGTTGATTAGATCATGAGGGCTCTTCCCTCATGAATAGATTAATGTCATATCATGGAAGTGAGTCCTTGATGAAAGGATAAATTTGCCCCCGTCCCTCCTCTTTCCTGGTGCTCTCTTCCCCTTCCGCTTTCTGCCATGGAATGAGGCAACAAAATGTCCCTCACCTGATGAGGGCGCCTTGAAGATATCGGACTTCCAGTCTCCAGAACTGTGAGAAATAAATCTCTATTTTTATAAATCACCCAGCCTCAGTTAGTCTGTTCTAACGACACACTTGGACTAATAGACAAAATTAGTAGCAGGAAG
Organism: Glaucomys volans; assembly: GCA_020662805.1. Taxonomy (NCBI): domain Eukaryota; kingdom Metazoa; phylum Chordata; class Mammalia; order Rodentia; family Sciuridae; genus Glaucomys; species Glaucomys volans. The sequence continues at coordinate 61,284 of JAJEJO010003267.1, forward strand.
TGAGACTGTCCCTCTAACAAATACCTGAAGACGTGAACACTCTTTTGGAACTGGGTAGTGAGGCTGGAAGAGCCTAGATGGTGTGAATGGAGCACTAAGGACAATTCTGCTGAGGAGCCAGAAGACAAGGGCCGAAGAGAAAGCCTCAATCTTCTTAGGGAATCACATAAGGGGTCATGAGCAAATGCAGGTCATTCTCAGGAGGGCTCAGGAAGAAATGAGGCACAGGACACTGGAAACAGGAGTGAAGGTCACTCTTGCAGAGAACTTGGAGGAACCATGTCTGTGTTCTCGGGGAATGACCTTGAAGGCATTTCAGAGGTAAGCTAGGACCTCAGCATTCACTCCTCTGCACCAGCTGGTTACTCACCCCTGAATTCTGCCCAGCACCCTTGCCTGCCCCGGCCATGACCCAGGGAAGCTCAGGTGTGGCTGGACCTCATGCTCTGCAAGTTCCAAGCCACAAACCCTGGCAGCATGCATGCAGGGCTAATTCTGCAGGCTCACAGAATGCATGAGCTCGGAAGCCATGGTGGTCTCTACTTAGATTTCAAAAGATGTCACAGCCAGCCTGAAGGCCCAGGCAGAGACTTGCAGAGGGGCAGACCACTGCAGAGAGCTCCGGCGAGGGCAAGCCTAGTATAGTCGTGCAAGTAGAAGCCCTGTTGTCCCCACAAGAACTCACGGCATCATCAATGTCCCAGCCAGAGAACACTGCACTGGAGGTCTTAGGTTCTTAAACTTTGCATTCCTAACATGGTGGCATCAGGAGTCAGCTGTCTAAAAATACTGGGAAATCACTGACTTACCCTACCGGAAGCATCCATGAGCTGTGCAAACCCACAGTAAAGAAGATGGGTTGGTATCATTGAAGGCAAAAAAGAAGGGGAAGGAAAGTAAAAATGGATTGAGCTAATTTGTGCTGAATTTGAGCCAAATACTTTTGTACATTTGAAAATGTTATTCTCATAACCCTTTAAAGTGATTATCACTCCCCCTCCCCCTGCATGCCCTGCTAACCACCCCAAGCCACTATCAGTAGTTTCTTTTTTCTTTTTGGTTCTTGGGATTAAACTCAGGGGCCCTCAATCACTGAGCCACATCCCAGCCCTGTTTTGTATTTTATTTAGAGACAGGATCTCCCTGAGTTGCTTAGCACCTCACTTTTGCTGAGGCTGGCTTTGAACTCATGATCCTCCTCCCTCAGCCTCCCAAGCCACTGGGATTACAGGCATGCGCCCTGCACCCGACTTCAGTAGAACATTTCAGGTCGGGTACTGAGGATGTGAGTACATTTTGTGATTCCCTAAAGTCACCCCATGAGGAAGCTATTATTTCTTCCATTTTGGAGAAAAGAGAACAGAAGCAGAGGAGCAATGCCATTGTGGGGGAGCCACCACGACTTGGGAGGTGGTTCCTGAGCCACTTTGGTTTTAAAGCTACCATGCCTGGGAACTCCCCAATCCTCAGAAAAAGCTGATATCTTACTGCCAGAGGAGGCAGAGTCTGACCCCTGAGGTTTAGAAACCCTCTGCCTTAGCAAATGCACCTCAGAACAGTGTGCGCATGGCAGCAGGTGAAGAGGAAGGGACCTGGCCAACCCCTGGCAGAAGTACAGTGGACTCCAAAGGTCACCTGAGAAGCAGTCTATTTCCTCTGCAAGGTGGGAAATACATCCCTGCTCTTAGGACTTAGAGCAAAGAGAAGGTACTGAAAGATTTGAATGAAAACCAGCAAGAATTTCCTAACTAAACTGCCTCCACTAATGCACTCTCTAGCCAAGGACCAGAACATTTCTGGGTGGTGAATTTGCAGAGGAATTGGTGTCCTCGAAGACAAGAAAAGATAACATTTCTGATCAGATAACATTTTAATTCTTTTTTAAAGCCAAAGAGCAGGTTCCATGATCTTTTTTGAGGAATATTTGTACTTAGAGAAAGAAGACGTGAAACAGCTGATGACCGCGTACAGACCAGACAGAAATGACAGTTATAGTGTATGTTAGTCGCTTGTTGAATAGAATTAAATAAAATAAACCCATATGAAGTTCCTCTAGTAGATGAAGTAGTATACTGGCTGTTTGTTGTCCATATTTTTTTAGATAAAATTAGGTTAAGTGTGGATTAATCAGGAGTCCATGGGATCCCCAAATAGGTGAAGTTAGAGACTAGAAGGAAGGTAGTTCCTTAGGAAATGGAAGTCCCATGGTTCTAAGATGACTCGTGTGTTTCCAACAGGAAATGACTATGTGGATGAGTAGGAAGCGTTGGTACCTGCAGGAGGAAGCAATGGCAGTCATCAGCAGGGTGCTGTGCTTTGCCTCTAAGAAAGCCCTGAGAGATGTAAGTCACACAGTCAGCAATGACCCGGTTCGGAAGACTGTCTTTCTCGGGTGCTGCTTGCCCCGTCCTCGGTCTCAAGAGTGCTAGGCACTGCTTGGTATTACGCTGTGGTCCCCCTGCAGCATCTGGAAAGGGGTCCACATCCCACGTGGCTCTAAGTCACCAGAGCAAATTTCTCAAAAACTGGTAAAGCAGCATTGTACTTCAGAGACCCAGCAAGAGCGTGTTCACACCAGGCTTCGCTCCCTCCCTGGATTCTCCTTGACAGACCAAAAGGAACACCCTTATCTTCCACCCTTATGTCCCTCCTTATGCTCTCCTTTTACTTTCTGAAAATAATTGTAAATTATTATTTAATTTATACAAGCAATTCTCAAGTACCTTAGAGACAGAGCCCAAGTCTTCCTTTTCTTCCTCTCCACCCACATTCCCAGCCTGTTGGTGTGACGTGTGTCCAGCCACACCACTTCGTCCACACTCACGTGTCCAGCACACACTGAGACACGTGCGTCTTTACTGGGGGGACATCGTATTTGCATGCAGCGCTGCAATCTGCTTTCCTCGCTGGACAGCATGCCCCTGATGTTCTCATGTTAACATATGCAGCTCCTTTTCATTCCTTCAAACAGTCTCTACAGATTGGATAGATTGCCATCTACTGCACTCCTTTCCCATTGATGAGTATTATGGAGTATTTTAGTTTTTTCAGCTTCAAACAGTAAACAATGGTCATGTTCATGCCACTCTGCGTGTACTTGGAATAGCCGAGGAAGGCGAGGGCGGATGGAAAGTGGGGTGGTGGAGGGTGAGACGGGTCTTTGCCTGCAATCTGCACTCCTGTGGCCACAGAGCACCCACTGCCCACACCTTGATAAGTCGTGGCGTATGATCAGGCTGCTCAGTTGCCGGCTTCCTGAGGGAGGACGACAGGTGAGGAGCAGGCTGTGTCTCCCGGGGCCTTCTACACTCACATGCATCATGCGTCCTCAGAAACGTCCTGCCGTGAGCATTTCTCTCCTGTGGATACTGCACATTCATGCTCCATGGGATTTTTAAATCTACTCTACAAACGGCTTCTCTGACCACTTGTATCAGGAGCAGTTAAGTGGAGAGGGAATTGGAAATAAGCACTCGCGATGCCACCCTCGTGCACCCATTTCCTTCTACTTGTACGAACCCCAGACATATCAAAACAAAATCATCTAGATCAGCCTCAAAAATAGCTGAACTGTTACTGTTTTGTTCAAAGTTGGCTGGGAGCATAATAGAACTTACTTATACAGGGGAGCATGGCCCATAGGGTTTGGTTCACGCTGATCCCCTATTTCAGTGCCCAAAGAGAGATTCAGTGGCTCGTGTAATCTCTTGATCCTCTGATTTGGGAAGGCAGCCCTGCCCCCCAGCACCTCTCACTTCTAAAATGGCGTGGGGTTCTATACAGACATACAGAAGGCTCAGCATGGAAACTCTTGCAAGTGAGGCCTGGGATTAAGTACCCCTCTAGTCTGCTTTCCGCACAGCTCCTGGCACAATAAGCACTCAGCAAGGATTGGATGCCATCTGTTTGAGGAGGGCTACTTGCATGCTGCTCTCTGCATTTGAATGCCTGCATCCTGGAATGGGCTTTGGTAGCAGGCAGGGCATTTTGGAGTTGCCTCTTTTATCGCCCCTCCCTCCTGTCTTTCCATTACGAGTAAGGTTCATTCCCCCTGCATCCAGGCTCTCCCATCCACGAGAGATCAAATGTGTGAACCAGGTGTGTAGCAGAAGACTCTGGTGCATTAGTTGAGGACTCCTTGCTCTAACAGATTTGAGCCCAGGTGGGATTACCTGCCGCTCTGCTCTGCAGTGCTCACTAAGTGCCACCAGGTGGCGGTACACCAATGTTTTTCAGAGCAATGAACCGGCTAGAATCAGCCAGCTTACTAATCAGGGAAGCGTAAACTTCATTAAGCAAGCTTTCTTATTAAAGTAGTGATTAGCTCAGTGAAATCAATTGGGGGAGGGGATTATGGGACAAAACAATCAAACGTTGTAAATAAATTAAGCAGGCCTGGTCTCTGTATCACTGTGTCCGACACAAAACCGACAATGAGTATTTTTCTGTTCTGCTCTAATTAACCACCTATTCTGTCCTCTTGTACTATCCATACGATGGAAAAAGACATTTTCTTCATAAATCATCCTGCCTAGGTCCTGCTCAGCCTCAGAGGCTCTTGTTCTAGTGAAGACTTCTGACTATCGTTTGTATTTTGTCAGAAATGTGTTTCTAAAGTGAGAATTCCCCTCACATAACCCATGCGCCCATCAGGGTTGAGAAACTCCTACACTCAACGATTATTCATCCCTTTAATTAAAGTATCTGGTTTTCAACAGGAAAAGAAGTGTGAGCTAAACACATCATCTTATTACATTCAGAGATTTCTCCTACCTCCGCTCCATTTAGAAATGGATGGAAGGTCCCCGGTTAAATCTAACAGGTGGTCCCTGCGTATTTATCTCCTTGGCTTCCAGAGTCCTCACAAAATGATAGTAACAGAATTTTTGAAAGTATAAATTCACATCCACAAGAAGCTTGGTGAAGGACTTTCAGTGGGCTAGCAATGTCGCAAACTTCTGGACGACAGAGTAGATGGAAATGGCAAAGTCTGGCCACAGAACCAAATGCACTAGCCCATGATCACTACTAGGGTGGGGCAGCTGAAAGGGGACCAGGGGGCCTGGAGCTGCAAAAGCCCAAGCAATGATGAAGGGAGGGAGTTGAGGAAAGGCTGAAGGCATGCACGGCAGTTGAAGCATTCATCAAACCTCAATCAGCACAATCAGGAGACTCAGCATCCCCTTCCACTGATGCACAATGTGCTCATTAGCAGACAGAGTTGGAGGATTTCCTTCTCCGCCTCCCCCAAGCTAGTATGATTTGGATAGAGAGAGCTCACGTGTTAACAGCATGATCCGATGCAGCACTGTTTAGAGGTGGGTCCTTAGGCCATGATCAGGGCTCTGACCTCACCAAGGGGCTAATCCATTTGCTGGACTCACCCTGGATAGTTGAATGGACTGAGTGGTAAGCGGGGGAGCTGCGGCTGACGTGGGTCCCTGGGGGCATGGCCTTGGACTCTGTCTGTCCTGCCCTCTCCTCACTCTACCTTCCAGCCAAGGAGCTTTCCTCTGCCACACCTTCTGCCATCACCGCTGGCCCAGAGTGATGGAGTTGACCCACCACGGACTGAAACCTCTGAAACCGTGAGCCCCCAATAAACATTTCTTCCTCCTTCTCATCAGGCATCTTAGTCACAGCAATGAAAAGCTGACTAACACGAAAACCATTGTTAAGTTCTCTGGAAAAAGAATTGTAGATTTTTTGCTTAAACCTGCAGGAGGACCCCAGCCTCCACTCTCAGCCACCCGGGAGCAGGGTGCACCAGCTTGCAGGCCTTGCTACAAAAAAAGCCCATCAAGAGGCACTTTGTCCTCAAATAGGAAGAGACATCAACATTCACCAGACATTTGAGAAAACCCTTCAATGAAGAGACATGCAAAGGCAAATAGAGGGAAAATGACTCCAAAGCAGGTCACTCAAGACAGAGGAGAACTTAATTTTCAGAAAGAGTAGAGAAGGCATGTGTATATGGCAAAGGCAATAGAACTAAAATGAGTGTGACCGAGGCATGGAGCAATGTTACTAAGTCACAAGACTTTATTAGTGATTTTCAACTTTCAAGATCACTTGAAGACCAAGCACTAAAGTCCTTAAAGGGATTACTGATCACAAACAGAAGCTATAAACACAATAACACAAAACGGAAGTGCAGAGAACGGGTAAGTGGTTCTTCAACAAGTTCAGCACTGAATCACCACATGGCTGAGCAATCGTAGGTTCACACACCCCGAAATTTAAGACAGATGTTCAAACAAAAATTTGTTCACAGGTGTTTCCTACAGCAAAATTCACAATAGCCAAGAAGGGGGACCACCCAAACGTCCATCACAGATAAGTGGACAAACAAAACCTGCCGTAGTCACATGACGGTGCCTTGCTGGGTCAAATGTGAGGGGTGTGATACGCTACAACATGGCCAAGCCTGAGAACCTCCTAGTGAGTGAAAGAAGCCCCCCAAGGGGGCGCTGTGTGTTGTCTGATCCCCTTTATGAACTGGGCAGCAGAGAACTCTGAGTGACGTGCGGCTGCCAGGCCAGGAGGAGGGACAGTCAGTCCTGTTTCAAGGCAGAGGGCTTCCACCTGAGGTGATGGAAAAGTTCTGGACTGAAGAATTGGCAAGGGTTGCACATGACGGTATGTACTGCCCACTAAATCACGTACTTTAAAATTGTCCAAATGACAGATTACATATCATGTACAAATATTGCCATAATAAAAAAAGCAAAAAAAGAAAGAAAAAAAAAAAGCACAGGTAGCAAGAGTAGGAAAGTGGAAGCGACAAGGAGGTGGAGGAGAAGAGCGCTCCCAGCCCCTTACTTGGCAAATTCGAGAAGCAGTGAGGCAGCTGTTTCATGAAGCAAGAAGTGAAAGTTGCACTGCATTGTTAAACACAGAAGCAGAAAGAGCGACAACAGTAACGGATCAATGGCTAACATGCTCTGCGAAGAGGATCGTGTCAATGTGGAGGGTGTGACCGAGCTAAATCCTAACGCACTGCCGCGGAAGCAGATAGGCAGTACCCCAACCGACGCTAGGAACGGCAGTGAGCGTGCTATTTGGAGACACGGGGTGACTTCCTGAGGGACGTGTGAATGCTGAAGGGTCCTCATCTCATGCACTAGAAGAATGAGGTACACAGATGATGGAGGGTGAGGATGCAGTAGCAGACTTACCAGAAGAAAGCCAGGGAAGCTCCCACAGCTTGTGCAGGGTCCCGCAGAGGGTCCCTGTCTAGGGGTTTCTATACTGCTTTGAGTTCTTTTTTGGGGGGGTACCAGGGATTGAAACTAGGGGTACTTACCCATGAGCCACATCCCTAGTCATTTTACATTTTATTTAGAGACAGGGTCTTGCTTAGTTGCTTAGAGCCTCAAGTTGCTGAGGCTGACTTTGAACTCTCCATCCTCCTGCCTCATCCTCCTGGGCCGCTGGGATTACAGGTGTGCACCAGGGCCCAGGGCCTTTTATAGTGTTTTGATGAGAACTAACCCTTCACTGGAGAGTCCCAGTGATTGTTCTCTTTCTCTGACTCAATTGAAAGCGCACAATTTTAACTTCTTATTCCCATAATTGAATGGTTTGATGTGCTTGTCAACTCAGCTGAGTCTGTCCTGCATTTGTTCCTTAAAACGAAAGAATCACTTGGGTTCAAAACAGCTCCTTGGAGAATCACAGCCCTTGGAACAGGAGTCCCCTGTGTTTCTCCTTTGCTAGCAAAGCTATAAACCGTTCTTCTTTTTCTCAAAGAAAAACAAAATCATAAAAACAGCTCCTTGGGCTGGGCTAACATTAGGGTGGTCAAGGAAACCTGGGGCAAGGACAGAACGTGGGGGCATCCAGCATGGGGGGGCCCTCCAAGCAGACAAAGCCAAGTAAAAATAAAAAGTTTAGCCCAGGGTTTTAATCTAGGCTGGTGGCACCCCCATTGCCCGAGGTCCCCATTTCTATCTGCCTGTCCATCTCCTGCCTCAGAAGCAGTTACAAAACTCAGAAGAGGCGGCCTCTGAAATCTGACACTTAAAACTATGGGTATTGCTATGCTGAAGACCTGGGGAGGCAAGGTCTGCCAAGGAGTCCAGCAAGGAGGCCGGGAAGCTCGGCGGGAGGATGTGGAGTGGGGAGCACGCTGCTTTGCTCCAGGCCGTCACTTTGCATCTCGTAGCGCTTGCATAGATTCTCTATCGAATCAGGGCCACATTGTAGTACAGCTCCAGAGTCTGTCGTTGGAGATGTGCCTGGCTGGCACACTTCTGAAGGGACCACACAGGGTTAAAATCTGGGCACACTGCCTGACTGCTGCCTTGACCTACCCAGCCACGTCCCACTACGCATCAGTCACGGCCACCTACCCTGCACCTACACAGACCTGCACCTACACAGATGTTGTCTAGGAAACTGAAGGAAACCACTAACTGCCCTATTTACAAAAGCACCTGCTCAGAATCGTCCGTCCACAGTTCATGAGAAGGGAAATCAGAGAAGCCAAAGGCCAAACCTGGAATGCAGGCATCCTGGGTCAATCCCCCAAATGGTCCTCAGTTCAGTGGCTCAGCTGTGAGAAGTGCTTCTCCCTCATGCCCCGCTGAGCAGAGAGTTCCTCACCCTTTCCCCTCAGGCCCAGAACACAGAGGTGGTGGTGGCCCTTAAGATCCTGCCATCAGATGGGAGAAATGAAACCTAGAAGGCTCCAAAGGAGGCCATCCAGGGACCGGAGCCCTACTTCCTAGGGCCTGGACTAGAGGCAGCTCCTGCCGTCGGCTTGCGGATTCTTTTAAGTTACGGACTTCCTATAAGGGAATAATCCCAGGCCAGTCTCACACAAAGTGTGGGTGGACAGCCCACGGAAGACTCCCGCAGGGAAAGATGCATGTTTTAGTCAGCTGTTTCGTTCCATGACTGACTAAACCCAACCAGAACACAACAGGAAAAAAGGTTTATTTGAGGGCTCACGGTTTTAGAGGTCTTAGTCCATACAGGCCGGCTCCATTCTTCAGGGCTCGAGGTGAGGCAGAACATCACGGTAGAAGAGTGTGGCAGAGGGAAGCAGCTTACGTGGAGATCAGGAGGCAGAGAGACTACACTCTCCAGATACAAAATATATATCCCATAGCTGTGCCCCCATTAGCCACGTCCTCCAGCCATACCCCACCTGCCTCCAGTTACCACTCAGTTAATACCATCAGGGATTGATTCACTGATTGGGTTACATTTCTCCTCTGAACCTTCTTGTATTGTCTTACATGTGAGCTTTTGGGGGACACTCACATCCAAACCATAACAATGCACTATCTTCCTGTCACCCACTGAGACCAGCATCCCCAGAAGCCCAGTCCAGCCATGACTATGGCCCATGACCCAGGTAGTTCTTCCCAGGTATGTGCATGTGTGGTGGTGGTGGTGGTGGTGGTGGTGGTGGTGGTGGTAGTGGTGGTGATGGTGGTGGTGGTCCTTGTGGGGTTTCAGGGAAAATGCATGAGAAAAGTAAGTGGGAAGAGGTAGAAAGTGGAGGAATCAGGTCTTGCAACCTCTCTAGAGGGTTCACTTGGATTCTTCACCATCAGCTCTTGCTGCAGTCACCAAAGCACCCCTGGGAAATGTGATCATTGCCCTTGAGACCACTGCAGGCCACACCAAAGTTTGCTAAGCCTGTCTGTGGGCAGAGTTTCTAACCATTTAAACACACACACACAAGTGGTGAAGGATGGTCACCCCTTCCAAATGCAAATGTGTCTTCCTCTCTCTTCTCTCATGTCTGCACTCCTCTCTCTAATTGCATTGGGTCTGGCCGGAAAAGTCAATCAAGCCTAAGTGTCAAAGAACTTGTTGGGGGGAAAGACGTAAATGTTATGTTAATAACTTTGACACCAGAAGCAAAGGCTTTGAGTCTTTAAAACATGAATTTCTCTGGGAAGAACCAGAGCAATTCCAGGAGGAAAGGAATCCCATTTCCCCAGTGACTTGTAGCATTATCTAAAGCATTTTGCATGTGAAAAGGGAGCTTTCAAGATTTTGGGTAACCACATTGCACTGCTCCCTCCTCTCCCAGGGATCTGCTCCCTGCCACTGCTCCACTTCCTGGAGTAGAAATTGACATCAGCTGAGTACTACGGTGGGCAAGCACTTCGCCAGGCACGTTGGGTCATAAACGCCCCCCTCTGTGCTCACAGAACTAATACAGGATGGCATTCACGGGTGAGAAGACCGAGATTCAGTGACAGAGCCAGGATTCAAAGACAGATTCTAAAACTCTGAGGCCTGTCCTCGAAACCCATTCTGACAGATGAGAGGATGCAGACATTTAACTTTGACTCCACATAACCAATGCCTTCCTCCTCCTTTCTCCATTAGACAAGTGTGGATGCCCCATGCCTGGGTGTCCTGGCCGCCGAGCTGTCCCTCTTGTGTACCCATGCGGATAACGCCATCGTGTGCCAAGCCTCCATGGGCATGTACCACCTGCTCTGCATCGCAAAGTGCCAGAACGGTAAGAACGGCTCATCCCACCTTCCAAAGGCTACTAAGACTCTGCCCCTAATAATTCTCCTTGGGAATCCCAGGAAGGTGCTACATCCATGAATTTCTAAATCCCATCTTGAGATTTATAGCTGCACTTTCTAAAATGTGATTAAAAAGTCTTCCTGCGCCAGGCGCAGTGGTGCACGCCTGTAATCCCAGCGGCTCAGGAGGCTGAGGCAGGAGGATTGTGAGTTCAAAGCCAGCCTCAGCAACTTAGTGAGGGCCTAAGCAAATCAGTGAGACCCTGTCTCTAAATAAAATGCAAAATAGGGCTGGGGAATGTAGCTCAGTGGTTGAGTGCCCCTGGGTTTAATCCCCAGTACCCTCCCCCCCAAAAAAATATTCTTCCTGTCATTGTCAAGAAATTCTAGGAGTGGTATGGTTGATTCTTCAGCATCTGTGAAGTATGTGCTCAGGTAAGGGTGGAGTATTGACGGCGGTAGGAAGGCCACGCAGAGGCAGGGCCAAGTGGGAAGGAGAGAGGTTCCTAATGGACTTTTAAAACTATAGGCATATATTTTTCCCCTCTAGTGGATCATTGGCTAGAATTCCCAGAAGAGTCTTCCTTCAGTGGTGGGGAAACTCAGCCCAAAACTAAAATAAATGAAATGAAATGGTTTGCTTAGCACACCAGACATGCGAGACCTGAAAGTACCAAACTATCTCCACACAACCTAACTATATCACAGGAAAAGCTTTAAAATATTTTTAGAATTCTCTGTCTCTGTCAAGGATGTGATGTCAGAGGATAAATTTACCTTCAGATAAGAAGTAACATATATATGACATGATAATTAAATATACATACACATATATGTGTGTGTGTATATATAGTTGTTTCTATAAATATATGCATATATGTTGTTATGTATAGTAACATTGCAAAAGATCAGCGAGCTTATAAACATAGTAATAGTAATTAGCAAAAAATTAAACAGAAATAAAAGACTGAAAAAAATGAACAGAGCGTCAGTGCTGTGAGACTTCTAGTCGACCTCGTACATGTCTAATCTGAGTCCCTAAATATGAAAAAGTGAGACAGAAAAATAATGAAAGAGTAATAGCTGAAATTTTTGATAAAAGCTGAATACTCACAGATCCAAATAGTTCAATAGAACTTGAGAAATGTGAAGAAAACAGCATCAAGGTACATGATAATTAAATTGCATACAACCAATGATAAAGAGGAAATCTGAGAAGAAAGCAGAGATAAAAGACACATTACATGCTGCAGATTTCTCATCAGAAACGATGTAGGCCATAGGCAATGAAGCAATGTCATAAAGAACAGAAACAAAAGCTGTCAGTCTGGAATCCCATAGCTAGCAAAAATATCGTCCAAAATCCAAAGTGAAATAAAGATTTTAGATATACAAGCTGATAGAATGCCTTGTGATAGACCACAGACCTGCACCTCAAGAAATGTTAAAGGAATACTTCAGGAAGGAAAAAAAATGATACCAGATAAAATCTTAGATCTAAATGAAGGAACAAAATGAATAGGAAATTGCAGCTATGTAAATAAATATTTTTAAAGTCTTTTTAATTTGTTTCTTTGATAATCAAGTGTTGAACACAAAAAAATAATACGAAAATCAACTGTTGAACACACAAAATAATTAAAATGTTTGACAACAAGAGCACAAAGACTTGAAGGGGAAAAACATGTGAACACAGTTTTAAGTTTCCTACATGCACAAAGTCATGAAATATCACACAAGTAAACTGATGGTAATATGGTGAAAATATATTGTATAAACCCTAAAGCAACTACTAAGACAACATAATAATGACTCATATAATGAACTAAAATGGAAATAAAATAGGATTATAATAAATACTTAATCCAAAAGATGGCAAAAGTGGATCTCGAAAGAACAGATGAGAAAAATAAAAATAAATAGTTAAGGGAACAATTTAACCACATTACAATAAAGGTAAATGTTCTCAATACCCCGTATGAAAAGACAGAGATTGTCAGATTGGATAAAAAGCAAGGCTCAACTAAGTGCTGCCTACAAGAAACTGACATTAAACTTAAAGGCACAAATTAATTAAAAGTTAAAAGTTGGAAAATGAAACAGCATGCTAACTCTAATCAAAAGAAAACTGGATTGGCTATATTAATATCTAAAGGATATATTTTAGAACCACGAAGGCTTCTGGGGAAAAAGAGAGTCATTTAATAATGACAAAGGAGTAATTAAGTAGACATAGCAATCCTAAACGCTTATGTACCTGAAAACAAAAATACATTATCCTAAGAAATCAAAATGTAAACAAACAGAACTGTAAAGAAAGACCCACAATCGGAGTCACAGAATTCAACACTCATCTCTCAACAATACGTAATTACACACACAAAAAAACAGCAAGGATCAAAATTTATAGAACACTCCACCAATCTTAAAAATATGAACATTCCTTTTAGTGCGTTTGTTAAACAGAACACATTCCAGAATAGATGAAATTTAGGTGCTAACATCAACAAATTAATTATTCTAATTAAATGGAGTTAAATTTTAAATTAAAACAAAAAAACCTGGAAAACCCAAAATATTTAAAAATTAGATAGCATATTTTTAAGTAACCCACAAGACAGAGAAAGAAAAATGAAAAGTATTTTGAACTAAATTAAGTTCAAATTTTCAAAATTTCAAAATCTGTGGGATGCAGGTGAAGGAGTGTGAAGAGAGGAAGTTCACAGGACGACTTGCCTGAGAGTGGAGGAAAGTCCTAATATCAAGGATCTCAGCTCCCACCTTGCAAACGGAGAAGGAGGAGCAAACACAACCACAGGAAGCAGAAGAAGGGAAGGAATGAAGATGAGGATGAAACTCATGTAATGGAAAACAGAAATCCACCAGGAAAAAAACCAAAGGAGGAAACCAGAAGCAGATTCTTTGAGAAGACCATGGGGACTAAAAGGGAGAAGATATAGTGAACAATGTTGGGGATGACAGAGATGACATGGTAGAGACTCTACAGACATTACAAGAATCACAAGGGACATTAGATAAAACTTCATGCCAATGCATTTGACAACTCAGAGAAAAGAGAAAAATTAATTAAAAGGTCCAAACTATTAAAGCTACTTGTGAGGACGTCGATAACCCTGAATGCCCCTGTATCTGTCAACAAAACTAAATTTGTAGTTAAAGTCTTTTTGCAAAGGAAACTTCAGACCCACAAAGAAAATTCCAGATAGAAATAATCTTATAAACTTTGAAGAAAGAAATTATAGCAGTTCTATGGCCATTCATTTCTTCCTGAAAGGTGAAGATGAGGGAATATCTTCCAGCTCATTCTCTGATACCAGCATAATTCTGGTATCAAAACCAAAGACAGTCAAGGAAAACAGAACAAAACAAAACAGAAAAACAGTAACCAATGTCCCTCATGTACATAGATGTGAAAAATTCCTAAGTTTAGCAAATCAGATGCAATAATACATAAAAGAAAGACATCATGACTATGTGGAATTGATCCCAGGAGTACAATCAAGTTAGCATTTGAAAGTCAACCACTGCAATCACCAGAGTAACAAATGAAAAATAAAACACTGTAGTCATTTTAGTAGATAATGAGCGTTTGATGAAGTCTATCATCCATTCCTGATTTTTTTTAAAAAAGTCACTAAGAATAAAGTAGAACTCTCTTCACCTACTAAAGTGTGTCTGTGAAAACTCCATCATAACTAGTACTGCAACTCCGAACCACTTTCAGGAAAGCTTTGGGACTAGACAAGGGTATGCACGGTCATAACTTGTACTCACTACGGTGCAGAGGTGACGCATACACCCTGATCTCATCATTCCACACTGCACACATGTACTGAAGTGTCATACTGTACCCAGAAATGTGTATGGTTACTATGTGTTGATTAAAAATGAAAATATATTAATACATGGAAAAGGACAGTTTTTAAAATTTAATTTAAAATGGATGGTTGAACCAGATGCAGGACAGTAAACTGGGAGAAATCTTTGGGTTTGGGGGTTGGTAAAGATTTTTTATATACAATACAAAGAATGATGCATCAATGAAAAATGATAAATTAAACATTTCTGCTCTTTGATGGGCACTCAGTTGCTAAGCCGCAGACTGAAAGAAAATCCTTGCAAATTACATGTCAGATAAAAGAGTCATATCCAGAATTCACGAAGAGCATTCAAAACTCAGTGAGAAAAAGACAACCAACCTGAAAGAATATAATAGATTTGAATAGTCATGTTGACAAAGAAGCACAGATGGCCAAAAGGCACATCATAGGATCTTCAATATATAATCATTAAAGAAACAAAACAAACCATTACTACATACCCAAGAGGATGTCTCAAACTTGAAATGACTGACCATACGACGTATTATCAAAAATGTATTCAGCAGGAGCTCAATTTCGCCTACATTGCTGGTGAGAATTACTTTGGCAGTATCCTAAAAAGGTAAAACTACATCTAGCACATGATCTAGTCACCCCACAACTTGGTATTTACTAAAAAATGAAAGTGAATGTCCATAAAAGCACTTACCCATGAATAAGCTAGAAACAACCCAAGTGCCTGCCAACAGGGAATGGATAAGGACAGCCTGCCATTCACCTGCAATAGGACCTGGTATCCATCAGTACAAAGGAATGAGCTGTTGATTCGGGAGATAACGTGGGTAAATTTCAATAGTTTTGCTGAATAAAAGGAAATCAGTCAAAACCAATAGACTCCCATCATTAGGTAGCACTATAATGCACCAATAAAAATGTGGAAAAAAGGGTAGGTACTATGTGACCTCATTTTAAAAAAAAGTAGAAAATACAAACTTGACAGAGGTACATGGCAGAAGGTAGATCAGTGGTTGCTCTGGAATCTGGAGGCGGGTGGAGGGAGCAGGTGTGAGAAGTCAGGAAAAGACGTGAGGAAAGCTGGAGGCCACAGGTAGGTTCATTTCCTGACTGTAGTAATGGGTTCATGAGTGTATGCACGTGCAAACACCTACATTTGTGCACATTAAATATTGCCTGTCAAGTACAGCTCCATACAGCTATTTATGGAATGAAATTCTTAAAAACACCTCTTTCTGGAAGTGAGGACATCTGCACGTGAACTACTTGTTCCAACCCTCTGGCTTTCCTGGTGCCCCACTCCTCAGCTCTTGTCAAAGCCACCAAGTTAGCTCTGTGACGAAGAACCCTGCAACTTAGAAATAGCTTCTCCAGGTCACTGAACGTCACATTGGATGGTCTAAAAGCATCTGATACCTGGTCAACCTATAAAAATTATTTATGTCCATCATTTTTCATGTGGCCATTTTTAAATTCTTTATAAATTCTGAGTCAGTGCCATTGTAATAATTTTATGTGACAAAACTTATGTGTCAGAGAGTTACATATTCAGAAGACCAGCTCCATAGAATTGGGGAGGAAAAGAAAATTGGAAAGAGCAATATCATCAAAGGAACCAGTGATCAAGTAGAAACTTAAAACTCTTTTCCTTAATACACAGACCTTGAAAAGCATGTACCTGCCAACTACAACATGCGTGGAAGTTATTGCCACCTGCCTATGATTCCTCACTTGGAATTTCAACCCAAGACCTTGCAACGAGACAAAGTTAAGATTGCTCAGGTATCATTGCGCCACTTAGGTAAATGGTACACAGGGGGTTTCATTTCCTGACTTTCATTCCTATCCATAAGAATTATGTCTATTATTCCCAAGTATAGCACTTTATAGCATTTTCTAATAATATTTATTTTATAAACATTTTAATGGTTATAAAATGCAAATAAGGTGAGTGTTTCCTATGACACTGTTTTTTATTTGGCTAACAAATAGTTCAAAAATGGGGAACTTCAGATTAATTACTTAGCAAAATTAATGGAGTCCCCAATTAACAGGCTTTTCAACATGATCATAATTTACCCTAAAAACATCAGAAATTGTGACTTGAATTTTTCTTTAAAAGAGCTATTAAATAAGTAAATAAAATTTAAAAATGTATGTGATAAACCTCAGTACCAAGTAAATGGTCCTAATCCCTGGGTGAATCATGAGTCCCAGAGTCTACATATTTTCTCACTTTCTCCAAAATCCATAGGTTTATCCATAGGCTCAGAGAGTTGCCCAGCACGGGGCAAAGGCTGGGCTATCAAAAGGACAGATTTCAAGCCAGACTCTTTGAGCCAGTCACTCAGGCTAGCTCATCTTCTGAGGAGGAAGCAACTAGGAGTTCCTAAAACTAGATGCATACAGCAGTTTCTCCTCCCCTGGCTGAAGAGGTTGGAATTGCGGGAGGCTGAAAACATGCTGAAGCAATGCATCTCCCATGACATGGTAAAAAATATTACAAAGATAGCTTAAATATGCACATGCAAGATGGCACATCTTTCCAAAATCTAGGGGTTTTCCTACACACCACACCTCAACTATCACAAGCCTGGCTGACCATGAAGTTGGTCACCCTTGTGAAGAAACGAGGCATCTGTGTGGGTTTGCCAGCAAACCCTTCTTACCCACCTTTCCATCTCCATGGTGACCTGGAGTTCAAATCCTGACTGCCATGATTGAGCTCATGAGGCTGGGGCTGGAGTTTCCTCAGGGCCTCTTGCAAGTGATTTATGAGAGTCACACCTCCAGGCTGGTGTCCTCTCTCTCCTGCATTTAATGAATGCCAGGTTTAGAATTCCTTGGGCATGGAGTGCCCTTGGCCTTTGTGTTTATGACCTGTTTTTCAGTTTCCAGTTGAGACCAAAGCAAGTTCAGTGCTGGCAGTGACGGCAGGAGCAGTAGCTGGGGAGGACAGAGGTAGGGACTTCTGGAGAAGGAGGAATAGGTGAGTTTGGAGCATCTGAGGTTGGACCGAGAAGACCAATGTGGGTTGATAGAATCCAAAGTTGTAGCAAGGAGATCTAGAGGACCACAAAGTCCAAAGATTGCAAATAGGAGCACCACAGCCAGGTGGTTAGCTCAAGGCACTGAAGCAAAACACCATTAAAATGGGAGGATTGCATTGAAAATAAAAAGGCTGTTCACAGACAAAGGCACTTTCCTTCTAGATAGTAACAGTTTGTAAAAGAGGACGATGTCTTATAAAGGACCCACAGAGGGACATGAGAGTGTATTTGATTTAAAAAAAATGCTTATAGCAAAACAAACAAAAACACCTAGTAATCTCACTCATGGGAATTTGTGGAAAGGAAATAATTCAAGATAATTCATCTACTCACAAGAAGAGTTTCTTCACCAATGCATGTTTTCGGAAGTGTATGTCCAACCCTAACCCTAACCCTAAGCCCTCCCTGTAGAGGTGATACAGAAAAGCTGTATTGGTGAGATTGGGTACCTTCTGAACTTGGAAGAATGTGCCTTTTTCATGTAGAGGCCAAGGAGAAAAGGGTTCATTCATCTTTCCTTACAATTGGATTCCGATGTTTTGGTCCTACTGATAATTCCTCTAACTTTAGAAGGGGGTTGTTTGCATAGTAGTTCTTTGACCTCAGTCATGAGCAGACAGACTCTCTCTCTCTCTCTTGCGAGTTGTTAATGTGGGTAAGGGAAAGGTGTGCACATTGGAGTCACTGTGACTTCTTGCCCATCTCCTCCTGCATCTGCCTGCCATGCTTCTTTCTGACCTGAGCAAACTGATTTCCAAAGCTGAAGATGTTCCCAACACCTGGACAACAAAATTGTTTTAAAATCAGAACACAAAATTGAAAAAATTATTCTGGGATTCCAGTCATCTTTATAATAACATTGTTTGAAAATATAACCTCTATTAGTTTTTAATAAAGAAAGATCCCACAATGGCCCATGAGAGTCTCGTGGCCCTGCCTGGTCCCAGAGCTCCCCCAGTGTCTGAGATTAGTGATTTCCTATTGCAATGAGGTCTGAGGTCACCACTCTCCTTTTGGTTTCAGAGTGTAGGAAATACTTTACTGCCCTCCTTGCTGACTGACTTTGTGTGGGAACTCCTGATGAAACTGTCTGAAATCAATTATGATACCGCATCTGAGGCAGCCTCCATACTGAAGCTGACTCTGGAATATCATGCCCAGAAGATCACCATGGTAAGGCCCAACAGGGAGTGAAGGGCAGCAGGGCTTATTCTCTCAGTCTACTTTTTGACTTTGCTCTAAATCTACTTCCCTCAGTACCTAGTTCTTGCCATTGTTCATTATGTCACTTTACTAAAATGAGACATTTTTATGAAATATTTCACCATATAGAAAATTTTGGAGAATATGATAATGAATATCTACCCATCAATCATCTTAATTTAAAATATTTTACCATATTTGATCTGGGTTTTTAAAAGAAATATATTAATAACAGTAAGTAGAGTTATAATTGAAATCTGCACAGCCTTTAGGGAAACTTTCCAAGGACCCTCAGCTTGGTGTAAGGTTAACTGTATAGTTTGTGGAGTCTAGGGAAAAGCAAAGATGTGCCTGTGTCCTCCCCACACAGAGGAATGTGTCATTATGTGTGTAAGCACACGAGGATGTTCACCTTTCCTCTGTAGTCTCCCTCTCTCGAGTATTCATTGTGTGTTTATTTGCTATTTAATATTTTTCTAAGTAAAAAGAACAATTTTAACTTTTAACAATTTTAAACTATTAGCACAAATTTTTCTATCCACATCTATGTTGCAAAATGTCAGTTATGAATGTAAATAGAAGAGCATTTAACTCATGCATAATCACCAAAATAACACAATTTATATAGTATATATACACAAATATATTTCATTCTTACCAAATGAGTGAAAACACTACACAAAACTAACTAAGCTGCTTTCATTTCACTTCTTGTCATTCACATACTCTAACATCCTCTCCCTCCTGATAAGTAAAGAAAGACAAAGAGAATTTATGGGTTTCTGCCTTAGTCTGCTTGTAGCTATAACAGAATCCCTGAAACTGGGTGATATAAAACAAATAGAGATTCATTTCTTATAGTTCTGGAGACTTGGAAGTCCCAGGTTGAGGATCCTGCATCTAGCAAAGGCCTTCTTGTGGCATCATCTTGTGGTGGCAGGCAGAAGGGCAAGGGAGGATTGCAAGAGGGAGAGAGAACAAGGGACCTGTTTTTCAAGATCCTCCCATAACAACTACCCCACTAACTCTGCTCCACAGAGTTCTCCTCTAACAAAGGAGGAAATAACACTCCAAGGGAGGCTACATGAAGCCATTCCAAGTCCCTGGAGAGAAAAGATACCACCAGAAAGCCACATACAAACTCCTCTGTTACAGCAAAGCCCTAACCACATAGAAACTGAACAAAATTGTGGTTCTCGAATTTATCACCCTCCCAGAGCTCCCACAGACAACTGAGCTACTAAGCACAAGGGGTTAAAAATATTCCTGAAAGTACCCTCAATGGCACTCATGGTAAGTGGCCTTATGAGCTCTGCATTGTCTAACACGCTAAGTGCTTCTCCAGTACAAAACAGGTCATCAATCCTAGAGCTGAGCACCCAGTGCTAGAGCTGGCTTGTTCTAGAGCTGAGCTGCTTTCAGAGAAGGAAGAGGACAAGCAACAGGAGCTCTGTACCCTACAATGAAGAGGATCCTGGAGGAAATGAGGTGTAGGGTCTCTCTTATGCTTAGAGCACACGAGGTACAGGAAGGTGGTACTATTTAACACTTCATTGTTTTCAGACAAATTCCAGGTCGAGGTGGAATGCTCCTTGTTCAAGAATGGGTAAAAAAGGAGAAAAAAAATAAAGCTAACATGGAATCTATGAGTAGCATTTATAAGATTATGACTTGGTGTCTACCCCTCTGGGCTATTCCTCTCATACTCAGTTCACCCTTTCCATATGTAGATTCAAATCTTTCATTTTCAGAAAGCTTTTTGAAATAAATACATCCATCATCATTCTACACAATTGTTTTGACTTTCTTCTTTAAGAACTTGAAAGGTATATATATATGTTTTCTACCATGAAGCTTGTATGCCTTATATAATGAAGTCTAGAATCCCAAAACAAATTTTCTGAAAAATGGGCATTTCTCTAATACTCATAAATGCAACACACAATAGTAAGATCCATTGTGGCCTGCTCCTACAGACACACAACATAACTTGATCAGTTTCACCCCGGTACCTCCCCCCTCCCTCCCCAGCCTGTCTCCCTCCCTGGGTCACCCTTCTACATAAATGCATGGTGTAGTCACACATGTCACACACACACACTTTCTTCTGGGGCTTATTTTTCTATTAACTGCTGCTCTGATCATTCTGGGACTGGATTTTACAATGGAGAAACACCTTGGTTTAAAGGTGGCCCTGCAACAGGAGACTCTGGTTGACCTGAGGAATTTCTCTTCCAGGTGTCTAAGATTGTGGATTTTATTTATAAGACACTGTATGAAAGTCCCTTCCACAGTATGAAGCATGCTATGTTGCGGGTCATTGCCTTGCTGACACTTTCTTCACCCAAGAAGGTCATCTTTCAACTCATGGACTACCCGGTGCCCGCCGATGAGTAAGGCAACTTCCCACCCCCTCACACACCTGCCCCCTGCAGGGTTGTTCTCAGGCTCCAAGGTCAGATGGACTTGGCTCAAATCTCCATTCATCATGGTTAGGCCCAGTTTCTTTTTTCCGACAATATCTATTTTTACATCATGTTGGATGACTGTGAGGCTTAGATAAGATCATATGTATAATTTGTAACCTTGCAAATACTCAGCTCACAGTAGGCCCTCAAGAAATGATGATTATCTGAGGCCTTAAAGTGTATTCTATCACATATCTTGTGGGAACAAATTTCTCAAAATGATGAAGGATCTTTTCTTTGTATATGTGAATTTACTTTTTTTTTCTGAGGGAAAAAAATTCAAAGAGCGCTTTGTTTACATTCAGAACAAAGTCTATACCTTTTTTTTTCCTGACTGAAAGATTGTTTATCTTTAGGAGGGTTAAACCCATAGCGTATCTCACTATTCATCACATTCCTGGAAAGATCTCCATAAGACTCAGTGCCCTCTCCTTCAGGAGTGAGGCCCGCTGTGCGCATGGTGTTATTGGCCCTCCAGCCTTTTTTGTGGGGAAAATATCCCTGTGGGTAGAACCTGCTGATGAATCCAGTGCAGATGATGTGTGAGGTGGCATCTGGGGCAGGCATGTGCAGAGCCCAGAGACCTCAAGAGGATGCCACGTTCCTCTGCAATAATGGTAGGTGAGGACTGGAGTAGAGAAGGCTAGATCTTGGAGCCAAGCTAGGGAAACATGGAAGACTGGTCGGCCAGAATATATGAACAAGATGCAGGAGAATAAGAAATGCCTGTGAGATTTGCTGCCCATGGTTCCTGGTGGGAGCCCTGCGGGCAGGGGCAGCTCCACAGAATTAGGAACATCCAAGTTCCAGCAGTCCGGGACCCCATAGGAGCCACCAGAAAGACTGAGCATAGTCATCAGAACCCTGCAGAGATGGACAAGGCATCAGGAATATATTGGCAAAAAGACATGCAGTGGATTTTAAGATGAGTAATCATGAGCAGTGGCGGAGTGTGCAGGGAAAGGAGCCTGGGGACTAGAGGGAAGAACCAGGGCTCGAGTCACATCTGTGTCACCAAATAAATGGTGGGGCATTTGGCAAGATGAGCTCAGGCTTTTATTTTTATTTGTTTAGTTATTTAGGATTTTAAAGAACTGTCAACATACTGACTTACACATTAATTTGCATCCCCAGCCAGTCTTTAAATGTGTCACTGTTCCTGGACTAACAAGATCATGAGCTAGAGCAGCAGAGGGTGGAGGGCAGAAAGCTGAACATTGAACTTGGCGGATATGTAAATAGCAGTAAGAAATGGACATACAGACTTGCTGACCGAGTTTCCAAAAGATAGTATCTAAATTCTTCCTCTGTTTTTGAGGATCACACACTTGGGTCATTAGAGTGGGAATCCCATTCGTGTGGTGCCCGTCAGCGCGGCCTCTGCTGCGCAGGGAGATCAGACAGAGGAGGCAGCCTTGCGAATCCGAGCGCTGGGCCCAGCAGCAAGACTGGCGCTCGGGATTTTCCTGAGTCCCCGCATTTTGTATCCACAGCACCCTGATACTGATGTGGCAGGCGGCGGGTTCTGAGCCCAGCGTGGCCCCTTTTGTGCTGAAGACAATCCTGCTGATCCTGAAAGGGAAGCCCGGGGAGACGCAGGAAGACCTGGAGGAAAAGAGGCGTTTCTCCCTGGATGCCACCAACATGATGCCCGTGGCGGTAAAGGACGCGGGTGTTTCCGCCCCGCTTTGTCTTCCTGGTGGTGAAATCCTGGCCTGCGTGGGCTCAGTCGCGCTCCCTGACCCCGTCCTCCCTGGGGGACCCACGCATTCAACACCCTGCCCGACCTGGAGCTCGCTTTGCGCTGAGAATAGAGGAGGGACAAACAAGTATGCATGGGTCAAAGGAAAGGCGGCTCGGCGTGGGGGAGGGGTGAGGTCAGCGGGTCAGGGCAGCCTGTCTGCTGAGATGGCATCCCTGGAAGGTCGAAGAGCGAATGCCTGTGTTGGTGAATGCCAGGGGGCTGGGAATCTGGGTGGACCGGGCGCGGGCGCAGGTGTAGGCAGCAGAGCCGCCTCCGGCGAGGTCGCATGGATGTCTTGCGCCCACCGCATGCAACCCCCATGCATCCTCCAGGACTCAACCACCATGCTTGGGAATAAATCCAGGTGTTACAGAAATATAACAGGAACACGCAAGGTGCCGAGTCGTGCTGCCATCGCAGGGGCCAGCGCGCCCAGGGACCCGCGCACTGGCCACTCCCCCGACTGTTCCAGCGCAGGGACGGACGGCCTGGGTTATCAGTGGGACCTTTCTTCACGGCCACTTCTGAAGGGCCCGGGGATACGTGCCCTCCCTGGGAACCAGCTTGCTTCCCGCTGGTGTGGTGGCCCGGTGCACGGGGGCCCTGGAAGCCCCTTACCAGAGAGCGCTTGGTGCAGCCCCTGGCTCTGCTGTGGCTGCTGAGCCGTAGGCAGAGCTCCTTCCAGGCGGGCGCCAGAGGGTTGCAGGGCCCGCCTTCCTCCCTGGCCAAGACTGACGTCCTTTCCCTCCCCAGGCGTCGCAGGCCCTGGGCACGTTCCTGCCTGTGAGCTCTTACAAGAAGGCGGTGGCCCAGTTCTTCCCGCAGCTCCTGCTGGCCCTCATGCTGCAGCTCTTCTACAGCAGCCAGCTGAGACTGATGCCGCAGGACAGGCCCCTGTGAGTGTGCCCGCCACCGCCTGCCACTGCCTTCAGTGAGAGATGGGCACCCCGGGGCTCCTGCATCCTGCGGGGCTTCACTGACTGCCCTGTTCTCCCCTCGGAAGGGCAGGGTACCTTCAGCCCAGTGCCACCGACTATCCAGGCAGGACCTCCCAGGGAGTGCGTGCCACCTAGGGGGAACCAGGCCCAGAACACTGTCCCCTCTTGTGGCTCTCTGTCGGGGAGGGGGTAGAGAGCCGGGGAGCACCTGCTCCTCCCTGGCTCCCAAAGTAACCTCTCTGGGTTAGTGTGCAGGAAAACAAGCAATGTGTGCCAGTGCTGGTGGCTGCAGAGCCGTCTTGTGGTTGGGGACAGACCCCATGTGTGGGCTTCTGACATGGGCCCTGTTTGCCTAGGGAAAGGTTCCTCATCTCCATCTTGCAAAATCAGTTGATTCTGCCGCCCTGTAGGGAATCCCAGACAACTGCTGGCTGTTTGCCTTGTCCCATGTGGACGTCTAAATCAGGTGGGGCACCCCCAAACAGGACCCAGCCCTTAAGATGTATAGCTCACTCCCTTCTCTTTAGGCCAAGCACCCCAGGCAGATGGAAACATATCCTAACTATTCATGGCATCCACCAAGGGAAAGTGACACCTTGGGCAGGCCCTTACATTGCCGAAGGCTCTTACAAATAAGCCCATAAAGGAGCAAGAGGTCCTCTGGGTAGCCCAAGGTCTCCTGGCTACAGTTTTAATTTCACCTCCACCCCTGATGTTGTTGAGATGATTGCGTTTGGCAATCTGCTTCCTCAGAAGCATCCCCTTTCTCAAAACCTTCCTCCTGCCTAAGACAGAATGAAGGGGCAGGTCATGCATACTTAATTACGTGAAGGTCGTTGTCCTTTAATGACTGCTCTTTTGGGGGTCTCAGCTATGCCCGGGATGCCCTGAGAGTTCTGCTGAATTGTTCCGGCTTACAAGCGGTGGACGCTACTCTGAAGAAAAGGAACTGCTGGAAGCAGTTTCCCCAAGCACTGTACCATCACCAAGGGGTGCACCTCATTGCCAAGTAAGAAAGGGGGCTCTGGGTAGGATGCCTGGTCTCTGGACCACCTTCTCCACCTGCCTTCATGCAGGACACGAGAGGACACAGTTGGCATCTACTCCAATTTCTATACCTCTCCAAATGATCTGAATTGGCATTTGATTCTACTTCAATTATTTTGAGGAGTTTGGGGGGGCATTTCCCCTGTCCTTCCCTTTTACTTGATGATACCCAATTATCCTCTCTCTGTAGAACGGGTTTCTCTTGCAGGTACCTTCCAGGGAACTAAAGGTGAGAACTAAAAACTAAAGGTTTTTCCCTTCTGATATTAGCTGTTTCTGTTCTGCAGGCCCCAGATCTTTCTAGATGTGCTTTAAAGAGCTGCAGGAGAGACCTGTGTTCAATGAGCAAGAAAAGTTTTAGAAAATATGATGGAACAGAATTTTTAATTTTTGTGTACCAGAAAGGGGTGTTTTCTGGTTCATCGTTCAGTGAATAGCAAGCTTATGATTACAGGGATCAGATTTTCTGATCAAGAACTGAGATACGGTGCCTTGTCCGCATGGTAGATGATTTGAAGTTGTGCCCAACCCAGAAAGCACAGCCTGTGTGGTCCATGGGTGCTTTGTAAAATGGCCACTTGTTGCACTTCCTGCTTAAAAATGTAGCACCTCTGCACCCTGTGAGTGGTCCCGAGCTGAGTGTCACTCTGTCCTTAGCATCTATGCTCCTCTTACTCCAGGCATGGGACAGACCAGCAGTAACAGCATCTTCTGGAGTTAAAATTCAGAATCTCATGTTAGCAAGTTCCTGGCTGGTTTGTATGCACATTAAAGTTTAAGGAAACTAGTGTGGAGTCCTGACATGGAAACTCTGTCAGGTCACCCTTCCCAATCCTGCCTCTATCAAGCTGTCCAGGCCCATGTCAGGACCACATGAGCCTGGCCACTGCCCAGGTGTGTTTGGAGGATGGCTTGGGACATCAGAGCTCACCACCTCTTCTCCTGAGTAACCCAGCATAGGCCCTGACTCTCTCCTTCCTTGTAGCGTTCAAAGGAAGAGTGTGGTTCAAAACCACATGGGTGACCTGTGCAGCTGTCTTGAATTGAGCTTTAGATATTTCATTTTTCTCCCTTTGGGCAAGGCTTGGGTGCTTGCACAGAAATGGGCCCCCTGTTATGTGGCCAAGGATGGGGGACACAGGATAGAGGAGTGATGTCAGGGAAGGAAATGGTGGCAGGGAACGTGCAGTGGGCTGCAGCTCACCCTGGTCAGGGACAAGTGGAGAGCGTCTTCCTTTCCATTCGGGAGTTGGGGGTCACGGGAGGGCAGTCTTTTCACTCTCAGGATTTTGCAGACTTGGGTTCTTGGTCTTTGCTCATCTGGATCATCATCTCCTTTACAGAACCCTCAGCGAATTTAACTTCCCACAGTTTCCAGAGACTTTACATTATTTCTACAAGATCTCCGTGGAAGGTCCCAGAAGGTCTGAAGACAACATCGTCACAATAATATTCTTCACTGAAGTGAGTTTCTAGGAAAACGTGAGCGGTGTTCTGGTCCCTTGCCTGATCTTTACCCAGCCAGCCCACAGTGGCTCATCTCCACCCCGGTATGTTCCTACCAAGACTCAGGAGAACTTGGAGGAGAGAAGCCAGGGCCGGCACAGGGAGCAGAGTCGCCTCTGGATGGAGAGGCTGCCGGGGCAGATTTTAGCATTTCATTTTAAGTAAGGCATGTAAACTCAAGTTCCGAATCTGTTTCCAACTGTCATGTGAACACCATGGGATTCTCTCATTATTTCTCATTCAGTTTCCAAGGATGTGGTAGCCATCCTTCCTGTCTGTCTGCTTTCTGTGGGTCACGATTTTGACCCACACACTTGAGGAGGGGTCCCTTGCATTTCCATGTGCTTCTAGGCTTTCTTTTATTTCCATACCATGGTTAAATAAACATCTTGCCCTAGGGAAGTGGTGGATGCTTTTGATCTGGTGTTTAATTTTGGGGAAAGTTCTTTGGAAGATTGTTAAAAGGAAAGCCTGAAATTTTCTTCCATGAAAATTGTGTGCTTTTAAAGCTGTTATTGTATTTCTAAGAGATTTTTAAAATACACATATTTGACTGCCATTATTAGGTAAAAGGTAGTTCATGATAATCATGTCTTTGGGGGGAATTGGCTGTCAAAGATTAAACCTCCTCAACTGGACCTCCAGGTGCCTCCTGCCTCCAGCCTCACCATCACCTTTCCTCCATGCCCCCTTCTCTAGGGCTACTCTTTTAAAAGGTGTTCAATCATACCCTGCTTCATCGACCTCAGGGCCTTGGTACATGCTTACCATCCCTGGAGGTGTCTTCTTCACACACTGTATCCAGCTAGTATCAACTCAGCCTTCACCTCTCAATCTAAATATCACTCTTCATTCTAAATCAAATTTATATCACACAATCTAAATGCAGTTCCTGGTGAATGTTCTTGCAGCATCTGGTAGCTTTGCTTCCTAGTGCCGGTCACAGTTCACAGCTCTGTTTTCTTTGGAACAGTGTCTAGGATTGTCCTGCATGGTAGCAGTCTCTCTGCTGGTCTACAGGCTCCCAGGGTCAGGGACTGGGACTGTCCTGCTCACCAGTCCATTTGTAGGCATCACCTGTTGGCACACATAAACATTCCCCTGTCCAAAAAACCCAGAACTGGGGTTGTGGCTCAGCGGTAGAGCTCTTCCCTAGCACGTGTGAGGCACTGGGTTCCATCCTTAGCACCACATAAAAATAAATAAATAAAGCAAAGGTATTGTGTCCATCAACAACTAAAAATTTTTAACACCTCAACCATCTGAGTGAGTATTCAATGGGTCATTCAGTTTCCAACAATGGAGAGAAATCCTGAAAACAGAGCAAAGTGTCTCTGTGTTATTCCGATTGCTGCCCCCTCTTCTACAAGCACACAAGCCTGCAGAGGAACCCACATACGTTCTTGGCTTTGGAGTGTGATGGGTACTCCAGTTTGCTGAAAATGCCTGGACTTTCATGCCTGGCAGAACTCACACTAGTTGGCCTGCCTCCACTCACTGACTTGTTCGCTGTTTTCTTTCAGCTTCTGAATAACTTCTTCAAGGATCCATTCCCAGAAGAATTTCTGGTCCTCTACAAAAACTGGATCAAGGATTCCAACCCTATAGTTAGCAAGCTGAGCCTCCAGAAGGTAGCCAACATGGCGCCCGTGGTCAATGAGGTACGTGATGGGCTTGTGTCTGCCAGCACCACCGAAGCGTGATTTGATACTTTGATGTTGCTCAATATCTTTATAGTAAAACATGGGTATTTTTCAGTTTCTGTAGAACTAATTCCACCCCACACCTGGCATTGTTCTTCAGTAAGATACTGAGTTAAGTGAAGAGAATGTAAGTCAACTTAGGGGCTTTATTGCCTAATTTACAAATGTTCCATAAAATCATTCACGGCCCTCAGAATTTGTCACCATGCCCTTCATGAACACTCCTCCTGCAGTCGAAACCATGAACTCCTTGGCTCAGTTCCCTCCAGCACACATAGTGCACACCCCTATTCCCATCTCGGGGGCTCCCTCCAGCTTCCCCTTCCACTCCTCACTCCGTCCTCTGTCACCTCCACCTGTCCACATTCTTCTCCTATTGCAGCCATCAGTTCAAGGTGAATGTCACTGAATATTCTCACCTTTGGCAGCCCCGCCCTGCTCAGAGCCAAACCAACCATTCACACTCCTTATGAAATATTTTATGTCTTGAGTCACCAACATCACCAGCACCTGAAAGCCTGTTAGAAATGCAGATCATCCAGACTCACCCTGTGGAATTAGAAGTGCTGGGCTGAGGACCTTCAGTCTGTGTTTTAAAAGAATCTTCAGTTGGTTGTAATACAGGTTAAAGCTGAGAGTCCTCATCTTACCTGGTTTCCCCCTGAATCATAGGAATGCCTTTCAGGTCCATGGAATCTAAGCATGCCTCTGTGTTTTGTAATTCCACATTCCGAAGTACCTTGTACAATGCTGAGACATGTGGCATAAATCATTGTTGATTTAATAATAAACCTAATAATAAGTACTTGATTACTATCCAGCATAGTCTCTAAAAGCTCAACACCTGTCAGGAGACACCCCTTTTGCATGTAGAATGACATGGGCCATGGTCTGTTTGCACGTGACCGGGTTTGTCATCATGCACAGTCTTTAAGGAAGTAGGAGTTATTCACTGCTTCATCCAGAGGTCTTCCCAGTGTTGTTAACAACGAAAGGGCGATTCTGTGTCCAGGCTAGCTAGGGGAGTGAAAGAGAAGTACTGGAGTGATCTGGGTTGAGGCCTCCCTACTGTTGACCAAGACTCGACTTCCCACTGGACAGTGACCTCTAGCACCCATATGGTCCTTAAATATATATTTTTATCTCCTTATAGCTATTATTTTGGCAATAACGTTTGTTTCCTCTATTTCCTTTCTTCCTGCCTTTCTTTGTCTGGTTTGCTGTCTCTGTTTCTGTTTTTCCTTACCTCCTGTTCTCTTTGGCTCTGACCTGCAGTTGATTCCCATGATCTGCCTCAGTGGTTCAGCAGGTCTGGTGTCCAAGCAGGTCACTGCCATTGGGCTTAGAGGTCATGCTGCCGTTGGTGTGTCGGTCAATGTTTAACGACCAGCTCTCTGGAAATGAGGCCAAGTTCCCTGTAAACATTCCCACCATAGCTAACTCCATGCTATCAGAAGGACGTTGTTAAACATTAAGTTGGGCAAAGATGCACAGCGGTACATTAATGTCCCCACGTAGAACGCACATAGCCTTGGGAGTGTAGGAAACAGTCCATTGTCACAAAAATAATTGGGAATCCATTGCTTTGCAGTATTACCTTTGGTTTTATTTAATGCTAAACTAATACAATTTAACTTTTAATAATGACCTTTAAAAAACAATCGGCTACAAAATTTTTGACAACCTGACAACAGCCAGGCCTAGCAGGCCAGAGTGCGATGGGCATACCAAACGTAGCACGACCTTCTTCCAGTTCCAAGATTCCGCCGTGGTCCTCCTTCTACCTGCAGATAGACAACATCTGCAGCCTGTTGATGGCCATCCTGGAAGCCTTCCTTTCCAAGGAAAAGACGGTTGTCATCCGGGCCTTGCTCACCCTCCGGAAACTTCTAGGCAGACTGGACAGAGTGACCTACTCATCAATGTGCACCAAAATCGCTTCCAGCTACTGTCCTCTGATGGATCACGTGAGTTAGACTGAGAGCAGAGTAGACGATGGGTAGGTTCTGTGGTTCAGCAGAACCCCAGTGGCGGGCCAGGGGACCATCCTGTCCAGCCCAAGCACGACAATGGCGGCAGCCTTTCCTTCAGAGCCAGCTTTTCTTTTCCAGGCATGAGTATTTGTCAGGTTTTTTTATTTATTTATTTTCTAACTACACTATGAGAACCTAGAAAAGTTTGTCCACAAGAAAGGAGAATCACAGAGCAGCCTCCATCCCTGTGTGAAAGAGGAATTGTAGCTTAGTGGTGTCAATGCTAGAAGATGATATTTTCTCCATATTAGAAGGTAATATTGTATTTTTAAAAACAATCTCTCACTTTGATTTGAGATTTCTCTCTTCCAGAATCTTCATAATGCAATCACCTCCTATTTGGCCTAAGTGGCCCTTGCCAACCGGATTGTATGTCCGTATGCAAGGCACTCCCGTTGCCATTCATCGGCAATTCTGCAAGGCCTCCTGCACTTGAACGCGTCCCGGTTAAGTTATCCCTAGTTACACAGATTATTCCAGTTTATACTCTGAGGACATGATTAGGTACTACACATCTTCCTAAATTTGAGAAACTCACTTTTTACATGAGATTTTTTTAATGCAATCTGAATTCTGGTAAGTCAAAATTTTCATTTTTTTAAACCAGTTTCAATATTTTTTCCAGTTAAAGCATAACGGACAAATGAAAATCGTGTGCATTATTGTCCAATGTGACATTCTGATATATGTATACACTGTGAATTGATTAAATCAATCTAACCAGTGAAATCCATCCTTTCACATAACACTTTTTTAATGGTAAGAACATTTAAAATCTAATTGCTTTGCAATTTTCAAGTACAAAATACATTATTATTAACCAGAATCAATGTGCTATACATGAGCACTCCGAGATTCATTCATCTAACTGAAACTTCACACGCTCTAGTTACCACATCCCCCATTCCTCCACCCACCCACCTCCGCCTCCAGGTGACCACTGTGGATCTGCTTTGTGAGTGCCACGCTCCCAGACTGTGTGTAAGGAGAGTGGCCATTCTTGTCTTTCTGTGCTGGGCCTGGCCGGTTTCATGTTGCCTACTGTGCTCCAGCCTCAGTGGTATTTTGGCAACGACAGAATTTCTTCTTTATTTTGACTAAGAGTACTCGTGTGTGTATGTGTGTGTGTGTGTGTGTGCGTGTATGAGTGTGAGTGTGTGTGTGTGTGTGTGTGTGTGGTCTTTATCCATTCTCCCATTAATGGGCATTTAGTTTGCTTTGATATTTTGGCTACTGTTAATAATAAGTAAGTAAGTCTTACATTAAAACCAGAAGTGCTGACTATTTACGCCAAATCTTTCCTAAAAATAATAATTTCATACAATTGAATATAGACTTAGGCTAGATGGACAGATGGACAGACAGACAGACAAACGGAACCCAGTGATCACAGAGAGCAGTACTGTCAGTGCTCAGAGAGGCCCTGTCTCTTTCCCCTGCACCATACAGAGCAACGGAGGCATCCGGAGCATGGCCATCCGGCACTTCGGGGAGCTGCTGCGGGACATGAGCCAGTACACCTGGATGCTGAGCCCCGCGGTCCTCGGCGCCCTGGTGCCCCTGATCCTGTTTCTGGAGGATAAGGAGATAAGGGTATCAAAAGTAAGACTATTTTTTTTTTCTTAATGTTGCAGAAAATCGCAATGTTTTATGCAACCACAAAAGATGAGGTCTCTGGGACCCTTTTCTGTCTCACAGGCGTGTAAATACACATTACGAATCTGCGCCTCCCAGCTCAGGTGGACGACATCGACTTTTCTCAGCGATGAGAATTACAATTTTGAGCTGGTGGTGCTCAGCATCTGTAACCATCTTGTGAGTAGCTTCCCTTTTTCTGCCTTTCAGAGTCACAGATGAAACCAAAAGGACGGTGGAGGGATGCGAGGCAGGGAGGGCAAAGGGCCATCCCGAGGCTGCAGCTGGGGCTTCCCAGGGCGGGAAGTGGGAACTCTCACTTCCTCCTCCCCAGTGTTGATGCTTGGATTCACCCTCTTCCTCCGACCCCTCCTGTGAGCTGGGGATGGATAGAGAGGCAGGGAGAGCACTGCGCATCCCAGAAGGGAAAGTGGGACTTTGCCACACCTTTGGCTGGTCCTCTGAAAACCAGCAGGAGCAGAGGTGGACAGGGGTGGGGAGGCTGAGAGTGCAGCCTCGGCTCTGGAGTCCCATCACCAACAGCTCGACCCCTGCACATGGCCAGAGGGTGTGGCCCACACAACTCCCCAGGCTTTGCTGGTGCTGATGTGGGGTCAGCAACCCGCCTTCTGGCCTCGAAGCCTCTGAAGGGAACACAAATGTTTTTCAGCAATTGAGAGATGGCTTCCCCCTTTTGATTCTTAGGTTTATCATCATGAGAGCTACATTCCAGATCTGATATCAGACACGCTAGGCTTCCTGGGGAGCTCCCGCACCTTCCTGAGGAGGGGATCCCTCATATTAATAGGTAAATGCTTTAGTTCCCATTTCTTCTCTTTAAAGGTACAGAATAGGCGAGCAGTGTAAGTCTGCATTAAAAGTCACAAATTCTCTTCATTTATGTTGTCCAGGCCTGGCACAGCGATTTCTGGGATGAAAGAGGTTAAGACATGTGATGAGGACAGGGTTGTCCTTGTCATGCACGATTAGCATATGTCTGATCAACTTATTGCGCAAAATGCATTCAACAGGGCGGATTTTAAATTTTAAGACAGAGCCATATCATTGCTCATTGTTCCTTTCACTGCTTCAAAGTCCCTACCCAAAAAATAATATTAAAACATGCACGAATGTCATCATCAACAAAACCTGGACATCTGCAGCCACAAACTCCAACAAATGAGGAAGCGCTTTTCTGAGAAAAGAAGAGGCAGTTGGAGTCTAGTGAGACCCAAGGGAATACAGCCTCCCCAGTGGTGACAACCTTGAGCGAGGGTGGTTCCCATGAGATTCTCATGGTTAAAATCAAAGCTGACAATGCCTCGCACCGAAGTTCCCGGATTGGCAGGGAGTCCCCACTGGGGTGGGATCCTGCCTTGAGCCTCTTTGGCACCACGCAATGTCAGCGGCAGCGGCGAGGGAGGAGGTGAAAGGTCACGTCATATGTCAGTCAGCGGAGGCCACAGACTGAGTTCTGCCAAGTGGTCATGCTCACGGTAATTCGAAGGGAAGAAGTCCGCACCCAAGCCCCGTGTGGAAAGGACTGTGCGTCCAACCAGGGACAGGCCTGCTGGGCTGGCTTCCACCCTGGATGGCCCACAAGTGAACTCCAGGATGTCATAGTCACAAGATTCAAAGCTAAGTAATTTTTTTAAAAAAGTAAAAAAGCGTGATCTTTGGAGGGAAAGAAAAGAGACAGAAGAGAATAAAAACAAATTTCAGAAAATGTATCTACAGAGCAGATGAAAACCATGAATCCAAAAAAAAGATCTAAGGAGCTCACAAGCACACAGGGAATAAATGAGGGGACAGTGAGAGCTGATGGAAAAGCTGTCCCCCAACCGGAGGGGACAGTGTGAGAAAAATATGGCCATCGCAGAAAGTGGGGAGTGCCCGCAACCAGCAAAAGGAAAGCATGCGTGGTTGATGACCCAGAAGTGAGAAATGCTGGCAAAACAGAGCAAGAAACAGTGAGGAGCAGTTTTGAGCATTAAGAAGTACAGGCTGGGCTATAGCTCAGTTGGGAGAGTGTTTGCCTCGCATGCACAAGGCCCCGGGCTCAATCCCCAGCACCCCACACACAAAAAGTTAAGGAGTAATGGTAGGCATAAAAACAGATGGAAAATAAATGTGCATAAGCAATGTCCCTGAAGAAGAGTCGTGAGTAATTACCACCAAGATAGGACCAAGAGTATAATTTAAGAAATAAAAAGACTGAATAAATGCACTGAGATGATAAGTCACTTTTTAAGAATCGATACAGAACACAACATGAAGACATTTCTATTTTGTTGGACTTTGGAGTCAAAGAATTCTTTGAGCAGTTAAAGGGGGAAGAGAGATGGGAAAAGGAAAGAAGGGAGGATGGATGGAGGGGCGGAGGGGACATCTAAAACTGAACTTTGGAACTTGTGTAATACACTATGAAGAAAACCTGCAGACGTTACTGAGGGACACGAAGAATGTTGGAATAAAGAGAAAGTATCAATCATATTTGGGAAAAGATAGAATCAATACAAAAAGGTATGAATTTTTTCCTAAATCTATACATGGAATGAAATGCAAATTAAAACATCGATAGGTTTGGTTTTGTTTTTATAGTGGCGTGCTGATTCTAAAACTAAGTAGAAGAGTTAGCTTGCAAGAATGACCTTCTAAGCAAAAAGCACAAGGAGCGGGGACCAGCCCCGTCCATTGGACGCCAACACAGCAGTGGTTAAAATTGCAGGGACTGCTCAGAGGAGGAATGCAGCGGAGCACCTCCCAGAAATAGCCCCCATCATGCAGCATTTTAGAAAGTGAACTGTGGGCTTCTTAGTGATGTGGGGACAACCAGGTGAGCCACGAGGAATTTTAAAAATTATTTTATTCCTTTTTAACTTTTTACATTAAATAAATTCCACTAATCAAAGAGTCAAATGCAGAAAGTCAATTCACAATTATAAATAAAACAAGATAAAAACAATCCAGAAAATCTGCCTGATAATCATGGAGAAGAAAAAGCTTTCTAAGTAAAAGTCTATGCCTAGTACCCTTAACAGGAGATTGTTAACTACATATAAAAATAAAACAATTTTTGGTGAGGGGAAGTTAACAGTCAAACTGAGGTAAAAGTCAAAAAGGAAGTTAAAAGTCAAACTGAGGTAAAATATTTATACTTATCACAGATGAAGGGTGAATTCCCATTATCAAAGGGTGAATTCCCATTATCCTTACAAATCCATAAGACAACCAACTCAGTAGAAAAATGGGCAAAGAATATGAAAAACACATATACTGGCACTTATATGTAACATTTCACAACTTTACACAAACAGCAAAGCAAATTGAATGATGAAATGTTTCTGTCCACAAGGTTGATAAAAATCAAAAGTTTTATACTAGCTGAATAGTCTGGTGACACCTGTAATTGTAGCTGCTAGGGAGGCTGAGGAAGGAGGATCACAAGTTGGAGGCCAGCCTCAGCAACTTAGCGAGGTCCTGTCTAAAAATAAAAAATAAAAAGAGTTGGAGATATGGCTCAGTGGTAGAGTGCCCCTGGGTTCAATCCCCAGTACTTAAGGGGAAAAAAAAAAAAGTTTATACTATACATTTTCGCCACGTGGCAAGAAAAGAGCAATCACTTACACTAGTAATACTGCAAATTGCTATTTGAAATGCAGAAAATATACATCTTCATAAAATAGCTTATATTTAACCAAAATTAGCTGGTCTTATAGAAATATTTAATCAGAAGAAAAAAAACATAGGAGTGGAATCCAAGATGTATAGTTATTGAAGATATTAGATATCAAATTTAAAATAAATATGACTAATATATTTGAATGATTAAACTAAAATAAATGCAGAACTCAATGGATGACATTAGCAGCAAATTAGGAAAAAACCTAGAAGAGAGAATGAGAGAGTTAACTATGTCAGAACAAAGTGTTCAGTCACAAGATCAACCCTTAGAGAAATAACAGAAAATGTGGGAAGAGCATAAGATAATCCGAGGCATGGATGAACGTTTTGATGTACGTGTTATAGAAGAAGAAAGGAGAGAATGCAGCCAAAGAACTGTTTGAACAGATAATGAATTATCCACAACTGAAGAAAGGCAGCAGCAAGAAATAAATTATCCAGCAGCAAGAAATAAAAGACCTAAGTTTGAATAAAAGAAAACAAAACTTAAAAATGTTTGTATGCTTAGAACATTGGAAAGAATTCTGTAAAACTACTCAAATTAAACAAATTTATCAAAGTTTCTAGTTACAACATCAGTTTACAAAGATCAATTGGATATTTGTACACAAACAATAAGCAATTGGAAAATTAAATTTTTGAATTCTCAAATACAGTAACACCCAAAATATCAAATATCTTAAAACTAAGAAAAGTCGTGCAACACTGATCCACAGGAAACTAGGAAACCATGAGAAATTTTTTAAAAGACTCAAGTGGAGAGATAGCCTATGTTCATGGATTGAAGATGAGATACTGTAACAATCTCTCCAAACCATCAAGGCAATCGGGAGCAAATCCTTACCTGGGATTTAGGAGGTGTACGTGAGGCTGGGACAGTGGATCAAAACTTTGTGTTAAAATTGAAAGGCCTGTGAGCAGCCGTGGTCATCTGAGAAGAGCCACAGTTGAAGGACTTGTTCTCCTGGGTGTCAAGGCACTCTGCAGACTCCAAGGCAGTGAGGGGGTGGCAAACATTGCCACGCTTTGGGGTGGAGTGAAAATTGGTACAATTGCTTTGGAAAACTGTTTGGCAGCAGCTATTAAAGTTGAACATAAGTATCTCCATTACCCAGTAAATCCACTGCCACTTACATACCAAGCAGCGATTCAAACTCAGGCACCAGAATGTCCATGACATCATTACTCATTATAGCCCCAAACCGAAAACAACACAAATGTCCATCATTGGCAGAATAAAAAAAATGCCTGTTTTCATAAGATAGAATATTATAGCTATGCACAGTGTCACATGCCTGTCAATCTCAGCTACTCGGGAGGCTGAGCCAGGAGGATTGCAAACCGAGGGCAGCCTCAGCAACTTATCGAGATCCTGTCTCAAAATAAAAAGAGCAGGGGATGTAGCTCAGTGGTAAAGTGCCCCTGGGTTCAATCCCCAGAGCTACTAAAAATCAATATAAATTAAAAAGATAGAATATCACATAGCAAGGACAAGTAAACTTTTTGTTGAAAACCTTACAGCAAATATGTTAGGCTTTAGGTGCCACAGAATCTTTGCTGGCGATCCTCAGCTCTGCCGTCAAAGGTGAATGCAGATGTAGATGATGTGTGAGCCTGAGCCGAGGTGCGGGGCTGGGTTTCAAGAAAACTTTGCTCTGCCGCGTACCATGCATGTGGATGAACTGGCACTGCACCCGAGACCCTGGGGACCCTCCCAGCCTAAAGCTGAGAGAAGACGGCCAACCTGGAAGACTGTTCTGAAAGGTGGAGGAAGAAACTGCCAGGCATGTTTCTGGGACACTGGTGGCCTGGACGTAGCTAAGATGGGTTGCCTGAGTCATCGATCATTAACCCCTGGTGTCCCAGCATCCCATTTATGGAACATTGAAAACCTGAAACTGAGTCAAGAAGATGCCACTCGTGGGAACTGTGAAATAAACATTTATGTTCTTCAAGCTCTATTCTTTTGGAAAAAAGTCATAGGTGAATGATTTGTGATAATATTCCTTAATATTATTCATGATAATAGATTATATCAGAAGCTCTAGATGATGATTTCCAACCTATTTTAACACACGTGTGTCGATTTCATTAAAATATTCGCAGAATTGACAACTTGGGACTTAATGGGGCAACACATACATGAGTTTCAATAAATAGTTTTATTCAATAATAACTCTTTGAAAGCACTCAAAGATGACTGGAAGATCATCTGTAGATACTTTACCTTAAAGAAAGCAAAGAATGTAGCCACTAGCGTCCGAAAATGCTTTCCTATGTGTCTTGGGGTAACTCTAATTTCTCTCTGTCCTAGGGTACTTGGCAAAATTGGGTGCCTATTTACTAATCAGAGATGAAATTGAAGTCATGCTCGAGGGTGAGTACTAAGGTCACAATGCCACACTCATACATAGGTTCGAACAAATTCTCCACTGTGACTCCAGTGACCTGAGTTCTCCGGGAGGGGGCCC
Source organism: Glaucomys volans (assembly GCA_020662805.1). Taxonomy (NCBI): domain Eukaryota; kingdom Metazoa; phylum Chordata; class Mammalia; order Rodentia; family Sciuridae; genus Glaucomys; species Glaucomys volans. The sequence continues at coordinate 99,125 of JAJEJO010003267.1, forward strand.
AGATGGAGGGAGGGCGGAGTGGCAGGGGGTGGTTGGGAGTCAGTGGAAGGACGAGGTTAGATGGCGGCTCCTGGTTCTCTGTTCTGTGTCTCTTCCTCTGTCTCCCTCTTTCCCTGCAACCTGACCACCCCCCCTGGGCGGAGGATCCCTTCACTCACTCAACCAGCAAGGGTCTCTCCGGCCTCTCCTGAGTGACAGCACTGTTCTAGCCTCTGGGGCTTCAGCAGTAAAAAAGGCAAAGTCTCCTCCGTCGGGAACTTCCCTGTTAGTCGACCATAACGTCCATCACATGGGCAGAGAAGGGGACTGAAGGAGGGCGATGTCACTCTGTCAACATGTCTGGGTCTCAGGCGCCTTCCCCTCAGCCTCTCTTGCCGTATGAAGGTCAGAGTTCATTACAGCCAGTGAGTGAGGAGACAGGGGAGCTGCCTTCATTCCTTCATTTGAGAATAGAAAAGCAGACTTGATTTTCTAGGGCAGTTTTAGGTTCATAGACTCCTGTTCATACCCTCCCCTGCCACCTGTCCCCATGGGGTCCCGTCTCTAGAGGTCCCTCCTTATTCTACTTCTTAAGAAATGAAACAACTACTCCCCACCGGCTGCTGTCTGCTCAGGATCCGAGTGGCCTTTGGGTCTCTGTGTTCCCCACACATGTTAAAAGTGCACATGCCATTTTGACGGTGGTGCTCAGAACTGTCATAATTGTCTTATAACTTTTTGCACCTACTCACCTGTCATGAGCCTCTTCCCATGCCAAGGAATATGTGCCCACCTCATCTTATCAAAATGTGGGCACTAGTTCATGTTTTTGATAACCTTAACTTTTAAGCAGTTCCTACTCCTGAATCACGTAGCTGAATCCCAAGTATTTTTCATTGTTATGATCAGCATAATGTGTGTGTACGTAAGCGTCACGAATGGATGTTGATGCTATGAGCACATAATAGAAACTCAATAAATGCTGATTGACTATTTCCACTTTTCTTTTAATGGGATGCTCTTTGTCAGAGCAAAAAAAAATGGGTGAGGGAGGGTGAGATGAGGGAGTGGGCAGGAGGGAGGCAGTTGGAGGTGATGGGGTTGCTCAGAGCTACAGCTTCTTGGCCTCTGAGTGAGAGCTGCTGCCAACTCACTGCCCTTTGCCATTCCAGTTATTGAGAAAACAGCCCGGGATGAAGACACGGTGACTCAGGAGTTATCGAAAAAAACCCGGGACATTTTTAAGGAAATAGCCCTCACGATGACCTCCTCGACCATCAAGCAACTCTTCCGAAGATGGTTTAAGTTCATCTACACCAGGAAACTGAAGCCTCTTTACAACTGGCCCAAGGCCCAAGGATCCGCCCCTGCGGACCAACCGACAGGCAGCCAGGAAGGCACCCTGGAAGAGGAGGAGGAGGAAGAGGAAGAGGAGGAGGAGGAGGAGAAGGAGAAGAAGCAGGAGGAGGAGGAGGAGAAGGAGGAGGAGGAGGAGGAGGAGAAGGAGAAGAAGCAAGAGGAGGAGGAGGAGAAGGAGGAGGAGGAGGAGAAGGAGGAGGAGGAGGAGGAGGAGGAAGAGGAGGAGGAGGAGGAGACTTTGACCAAGAGCTATAGGTTGGAGGATGACTTGGAGCAGGCTGCGGAGGACACATGAGGTCTTCTTTCCCTCTGAATTCCTGAGCCTATTCATGGCTGCTCTTCTGGAGGATGCTGGAAGCTTTCACTGCCCCTTCTTAATCCCCTATTAAAGAAATCTGGAAAATCTGGTGCCTCTCTAGGTCTTCGGTGATCTAACCCACGGAATTCACTGACAACACAGTCACCACCCTGGCGGGTGGGCCCTGGTCCCCGCGGCCTCACACACGTCAGACTCTGCGATGCTCAAGTCCCTACACCAAAGGCCAGGCATCTGCATATAATCTCCCCACATCCTCCCATGTTTTAAACCCTCTCTGGATTACATGCAACGCTTAATGAATTGTAAGAACTACATAAATAGTTGTTGTGTGCTGTTGTTCAGGAAACCATGACCAGATAAAAAGACCTGGACATGTTCGGTGCAGAGGCGATTTTCCTCTGATCTCTGATGGTGGTGGCTTGCATGCATGGGTGTGGCACTGTGAAGCAGAGGGCCGGTTGTTTAGGTGAAGTGTTTGAGGAAAGGCTGTTGGCACTTGACTCCCTCACTCAGCATCTACTGAGCACCTTCTGAATGCCACATCTTTGCTGGGCAGTGGGAACACGGGATGATGTGACTGAGGCTCTCAGGGCAGGTGATGCAGTGTGGTCCTGTGTCTTGCTGGGAGGAGAGCTTCCTGGGCACACTTCACAAACAAGCAGATGGCCTTGAAGGGAAAGGGGACAGGGGAGGAAGTGTGCCCTAGGGGACACTGAGGCGCCTGTGCAGCCAGCTGTGGGCAGGAGGATGGCGGGACCTGAAGGATGATGACGGACACCTAAGCCTGGACGGCTTCCACCTTCTTTTTCTTTTTCTGGTTTTCAAAATTGAGGCCAAGCCTTTTTAATGCAAACAGGATTATAATTATAATGTAATATTCACAACTTTTAAATGACAACTCTATAATAACAGCTATATAATGACAAACATTTTTCCTTATATTTCCAGGTGTGTTTTACTTCTAACTTAATAAGTAATTCACAATAAGTCTGCCTTTGTGATTTCTCTTCATAGAAATAGTTAAGGTATTTGAGGGAGAATTCATTTTATAGAGGAAGGATGAAATTGCATAATAAGTGACCTACATAATTCATTAGGTATTAGAAAGCAATATCATAATCAAAATCTAATTGCTTACAAAAGTTCTACCAAGATTGTTTAGGAAAATACATTGAGAGAAATAACTCCAAGTTTTGTTTCATATAAAAAGTAAATGTTTTAAAATTTGAACACTTATTTCAGAGTTATCAGAACAAGGTATTGGGAGCAATTGGGGTCACCCTAAGATGGTTTATCCTCAAGCCTGATGCTCCTTTGACTTAATAGGGATTTGACATAGCCTAGTCCTTCCTCATAAAAGATGATCTTGCTTAATAAAGAAGAGGAAGACTGCAGATTATGCTCAAATGCTTGGTTCATGGCACACACGGGGATGCAGGCCCTGGGACAAGCCAAGGAGGGTCAAATGCAGGAAATCTGATGCTGCTTACGAAACGGAGCATTTTGCATCAGACAGGCTGCCTCCCTGCTGCTGCAAGGCAGCCGTCCCCAACAGTTTGCAAGAGTTGCCAGCAAAGCAAACAAGCCTGCCTCTAATGCACGTTTGGGCATCCAGAAAATTTCAGCTAAACATCCCAAAGTGTTACTATGCTCTGTTACCACCTGTTCTCTCCCATTATGTGGACTCATTGTGCCAACATACTATAATATCTGTTTTAAACTTAAATTATTTGTGCTTTACTCTCATTTAATATTCAAATTGGGGAGCATGCAAACTGCTATGTATTTCTAAAGGAATATTCTTACAGCAGATTAGAGACTTCCTATTAAACCTCCTAATTTTGGACAAACATGCATGTTACAGAACAAACCCACATGGCGTTTTCATCATTGTGTAGGCAGCTGGTTGGGTAGAAGGCTAAGTTTTCATGTGCCACAATTGTTTGAAAATCCTGTTGCCATAATAGCCCCCAATTTACAAATAGCTACAAATATAAACACAAACTGGGCAAAATGGACAAAATTATTGATGACTTTTGGGGGGCTCAGAAAATTACAGTATTTAAGGAAAACAGTTATTAGTGGGATTACAACTGAATGTTTTCCTGACAGCCAGGGGGAACGTGACTAATAGAGCCACCGTGTGTTTATATCACCCGCTTCCTCGCTGGGGAGGATAGGCAGGAATAAGCCTCTGCAGATCTTTATTTTTTAGAATCCATGGTGGGTGAGAAACTATATGTACTTTGGTTTCTGTAAAGAATCTTTCAAAAGAAGAGAAATCAAAAGGAAGCTGAAGAAGCGATAAAAATCCTCCAGGAACACAAAACCTCCCTCGTGAATCATTCCTACCAAAGCCACTGAACAAACTCTACACATCAGAGATCTCTCCATTTTAATACTTTGAAAGATGGTGCTGAATCTGGAATGGAAAGAGAATTGTCTTTGAGATTCCAACCGGGGGTTTTATTTATTTATTTATTTTATTTATTTTATTTTGATTCATTGTACACAAATGGAGTGCAGCTATAGTTTCTCTGGTTGTACACAAAGTAGAGTCACACCACCTGTGCATCATACATGTACACAGGGCAATGATGTCCGTCTCATTCTGTTATTATTCTCACCCCCCGACCCTGACCCCACCCCTCCTTTCCCTCTATGCTACCTATCCTTCCTCCATTCTTGCCTCCCTTCCACCCTGCATTGTGCATCATCATTCACTTATCAGAGAGATCATTCAGCCTTTGGATTTCGGGGATTGGCTAATCTCACTTAGCATAACAGTCTCCAACATCATCCATTTACCTACAAATGCCATAATTTTATTCTTCTTTATGGCTGAGTAATATTCCATTGTGTATATATACCACAGTTTCTTTATCCATTCATCTATTGAAGGGCATCTAGGTTGGTTCCGCAATCTAGCTATTGTGAATTGAGCAGCTATGAACATTGATGTGGCTGCATCACTGGAGTAATCTGATTTTAAGTACTTTGGGTATAGGCCAAGGAGTGGGATAGCTGGGTCAAATGGTGGATCCATTACAAGTTTTCTAAGGAATCTCCACACTGCACACTGCTTTCCAGAGTGGCTGCACCAACTTGCAATCCCACCAGCAATGTATGAGTGTACCCTTTTCCCCACATCCTTGCCAACACCTGTTGTTGCCTGTATTCTTAATAAAAGACATTCTAATTGGGGTAAGATGAAATCTTAAGGTGGTTTTGATTTGCATTTCTCTTCTAACTAGGGATGTTGAACATTTTTTCATAAATCTGTTGATTGCTTGTAGATCTTCTTCTGTAAAGTGTCTGTTCATTTCCTTGGCCCATTTATTGATTGGGTTATTAGTATTCTTGGTGTAAAGATTTTTGAGTACTTTGTAGATTCTGGAGATTAGTGCTCTAACTGAAGTGTGTGTGGCAAAGATTTTCTCCCACTCTGAAGGCTCTCTCTTCACATTGCTGATTGTTTCCATTGCTGAGAAAAAGCTTTTTAGTTTGACTCTATCCCAATCATTGATTCCTGCTTTTATTTCTTGTGCTTTGGGAGTCATGTTAAGGAAATCTGGTCCTAGGCCAACATGATGAAGATTTGGACCTATTTTCTCTTCTATTAGGTGCAGAGTCTCTGGTCTGATTTCTAGGTCCTTGATCCATTCTGAGTTGAGTTTTGTACAGGATGAGAGATATGGGTTTAGTTTCATTTTGCTGCATATGGATTTCCAGTTTTCCCAGCACCATTTGTTGAAGAGGCTGTCTTTTCTCCACTGTATGTTTTTGGCAGCTTTGTCAAGTATGAGATACCTGTATTTAAGTGGGTTTGTCTCTGTGTCCTCTATTCTGTACCATTGATCTACCTGTCTATTTTGGTACCAATACCATGCTGTTTTCGTTACTATTGTTCTGTAGTATAGTTGAAGGTCTGGTATTGTGAAACCCCCTGCTTCGCTGTTCTTGCTAAGGATTGTTTTAGCTATTCTGGGTCTCTTATTCCTCCAAATGAATTTCAAGATTGCTTGCTCGATTTCTATGAGGTCCATCATTGGGATTTTAATTGGAATTGCATTGAATTTGTATAGTGCCTTTGGTAGTATGGCCATTTTGACAATATTAATTCTGCCTATCCAAGAACATGGGAGATCTTTCCATCTTCTCAGATTTTATTTAATTTCTTTCTTTAATGTTCTGTAGTTCTCATTGTAGAGGTCTTTCATCTCGTTTGTTAGATTGATTACCAAGTATTTTATTTTTTTGAGGTTGATGTGAATGGGGTAGTTTTTCTAATTTCTCTCTCAGAGGATGCATCACTTACGAAAAAAATGCATTAGATTTATGAGCATTAATTTTATATCCTGCTACTTTACTGAATTCATTTATGAGTTCCAGAAGTTTTCTGGTGTAATTTTTATGCTCTTCTAAATAGAAATATTTTCTATCATCAGCAAATAGGGATAGTTTGAGCTCTTCTTTGTCATCAGCAAATAAAGATAGTTTGAGCTCTTCTTTTCCTATTCGTATTCCTCTAATTTCTTTGGTCTGTCTAAATGCTCTGGCTAGAGTTTCAAGGACGATGTTGAATAGTAGTGGCAAAAGAGGGCATTCTTGCCTTGTTCCAGTTCTCAGGAGGAGTGCTTTCAATTTTTCTCCATTTAGAATGATGTTAGCTGTGGGCTTAGCAAAGATAGCCTTTACAATGTTAAGGAATGTTCCTACTATCCCTATTTTTTCTAGTGTTGTGAGCATGAAGGGGTGCTGTATTTTGTATGTGATTTGCTAAAATTTTGTTAAGAATTTTTGCATCTATGTTCATTAGGGATATTGATCTGAAATTTTCTTTCCTTGATGTGCCCGTCTCTGGTTTTGGTATCGGGTGATATTAGCTTCATAGAATGAGTTTGGAAGGGTTCCCTCCTCCTCTATTTCATGAAATACTTTGAGGAGTATTGGAATGAGCTCTTCTTTGAAGGTCTTGTAGAACTCAGCTGAGAATCCATCTGGTCCTGGACTTTTCTTTGTTGGTAGGCTTTTGATGACTTCTTCTATTTCATTGCTTGAAACTGATCTATTTAAGTTGTGTATGTCCTCCAGATTCAGTTTGGGTGGCTCATATGCCTCTAGGAACTTGTTGATGTCTTCCAGGTTTTCTATTTTGTTGGAGTATAAATTTTCAAAATAGCTTCTAATTATGTTTTGTATTTCAATAGTGTCTGTTGTAATATTTCCATTTCCATCATGAATTTTAGTAATTTGGATTTTCTTTCTCCTTCTCTTCGTAGCGTGGCTAAGGATCTATCAATTTTGTTTATTTTTTCAAAGAATCAACTTTTTGTTTTGTCAATTTTTTGAATTGTTTCTTTTGTTTCAATTTCATTGATTTCTGCTCTGATTTTAATTATTTCCTATCTTCTGCTACTTTTGGTGATGATCTGTTCCTCTTTTTCTAGGGCTTTGAGCTATAATGTGAGGTCATTTATTTGTTGACTTTTCATTCTTTTATCAAATATACTCCATGCAATGAATCTCCCTCTTAGCACTGCTTTCATAGTATCCCAGAGATTCTGATATGTTGTATCTTTGTTCTTGTTGACCACTAAGAATTTTTTAATTTTACCTCTAAGAATTTCCCCCCTAATGTCTTCTGTTATCCATTCATCATTCAATAGCATATTATTTAATCTCCAGGCATTGGAGTAGTTTCTGTTTTTAACTTTATCATTGATTTCTAATTTCATTTCATTATGAACTGATAGAATATAAGGTAGTATCTCTATGTTTTTGTATTTGCTAAGAGTAGCTTTGTGGCATAGCATATGGTCTATTTTAGAGAAGGATCCATGAGCGCTGAGAAGAAAATGTATTTGCTTTTCATTGGATGGAATATTCTATATATGTCTATTAAGTCTAAATTCACTTTTGTGTCATTGAGTCATATGGTTTCTTTGTTCAATTTTTGCTTGGAAGATCTGTCCAATGGTGAGAGAGGAGCGTTAAAGTCACACAGAATTATTGTGTTTTGATCTATTTGGTTCCTGGAATTGAGAAGGATCTGATTGACGTACATAGATATGCCATTGTTTGGTGCATAAATTTTTATGATTGTTATGTCTTGCTGATTTATGGTTCCCTTAAGCAGTATGAAATGTGCTTCTTTATCCCTTCTGACTAACTTTGGCTTGAAGTCTGCCTTATCTGAAATGAGGATGGAAACCCCTGCTTTTTTACTAAGTCCATGTGCATGGTATATTTTTTTCCCATCCTTTCACCTTTAGTCTGTGGGCATGTTTTTCCATGAGATGAG